>JARJCX010000211.1:0-266811 GCA_029282285.1 Mycena rebaudengoi
GGCGCAACTCGCTTCCGTGTATGGAGTGCACCCGAACGATGGGGTCGACGATACTGCAGGTCTGCAACGGGCTATCGAAGGTAATCTTTTTATTTGTCCTCGTCCGACGGCAAATTCTCACTGATCGCGCAGATAATCCTGGCACTCCCGGCGCATTCACGCTCATTCAGCTCCCAGCGGGGACCATCAATCTGTCTTTTACCATATATCTCTCCTCTAATTATCTTATTCTTCGGGGGGCCGGCAACGACCCCAACACTGGCACGGTTCTTTCGTTCAGCCCAGACAGCAATACCCAATATAAGGTACTCACGCAGCCTGGCGGTGATCGGGTACGCTCTCTCCTTCTTTGTTGCTCTATGCGATCCTGAGCCGCTTACAGTGGGATCTCGATAACACCATATTCCGTTGGTCATTCGAGGAAGAAGCCAATACCTCATCGGGGAGGAAAACGATCGCCGGCAATGCGACCGGAGGATGGTATGTTTCCCTTGACCTGATCAAGCGCACGACTCACATTCTCCAGGTTGTGGCCTGGACGATCCATCTTCAGAGTTGGAACTAAGGATATAGCCGACAAATTCTTGAAGCCTGCCTCCATGGCGCCGCCCGATCTTGTGGACCTCTTCTACGGAAGTGTCAATTATCATTGGCGGTGAGTTCCTGTCGCATAACTTGGGCTGCGCTCCTAACTAATGCTGGATTCTAGGAACGACTCAGTACGCCAACTTCCACTTGATATCATGATATATTCATGGAGTTCGTTCGCAGAAAATCAAAGGCTACATGGCTGACCAAACAATGGAAATCGCCGGCTTCGCGGGGTGAGTCAAAATATTCTGTATCCTTGCCTAAATGTTGATGGTTGTTTTTCAGGACACGAAAAGTGTACATCGATACGCAGAACAGTTCCTGGGATGCAAACATTGGTCAAGACATCTGGATCGGTAGGTTATACCTCACGATAGTATTATTCATCCAACTCATTGCGCCTGCCCAGGTGCTCCGGTCCGGTCGTATGGCATGCCTCCATCAGGATTTCGCATTCAGATTACTGACGCGAGTAAACAGACTATGATTCGTGGCAAGTGCAGGACAAGAAATTCTACCAGAACGAATACATGTTCCAGGTAATTACGTCGGGCTCTTGTATCTGATGGTTTATCATAACTCTGCATAGGATTGGTTCACGGCAACGGGAACAGGGGACGACGACCTCGGCCATTATATCGAACTCGATCACGATCTCGAGTTCGACGTGTACACCAACTCCGTCACCGGCGGATCCCCGCAGATGGGAGGCGAGACTATATTTACCAAGGTACGGCGCAGTCCTCGCAGTCTCGTTTGCCTCTGTCTCATCTGTTACAGGTCATGCCAATCGTCGAGCCCGTGCATCATATTGGGATCGAGAACCTGTATATGACGCAGCCTATGCCCTCATTTTCCGTCGCGGCCGGTACGTGTATTCCTGCGCAGTCCATCCGCACCTAACCATCCCTCAGCGACCAATAACTACGGCAACATGGCTCCAGAGGCTGCGATGCATGTAGGGTTTCTCCTCTGCTTCATATCTAGTGCCTCATGAACTTCAGGGAATTGTCTTCCGCTACGCTCGTGATTCCTGGGTCAGAAATATCCGGACATTGTAATATTTATTCCCTTCGCGTCGTGCAGCCCTGGCTCATTTCAATTTCAGCATGACGGGTTCCCATCCGATTGCGACAGAGGTGGAGTACAGAGTGACCGTCCATAACTTCTTCCGTTGACAAAGTTCATCAAAGGCCGCACGGCACCTCCAGATTCAAGACAATTTCTTCGACGGTGGAGACCGTATCCCCTAGTGCAATCATTGTTAGCTGACTTCGGGCTAGGGATCTTGGAACAAGGTATCGTATTATTTCCTTTCCGTGCGCTCAGATCTTGATGGGGGTCCAGGGTGCTGGGAGGAAACGGATATGTCAGAGGAAGTCGTGTCTGGGATAGCTTGTATTATAATAACACTCTGCGGTACGTTCCCTTCCCTCTGATGTTTGATCCGATCCTCAATATTTCCTGCCAGAAATCTCCGGCACTTCACCTTCCAATGGTTCGTAATCACACAGCCTCCTCATACCCCGCGTCTCACCTCATTCATCAGGTGTTCAATGAGAAATGTCGCCACGATGCAGAACATGACCAACGACATGAACATGCATGGCGGGTACGAAGGCCATAATCTCCTCGAGCTCAATTTCGTCTCTGTGCCGTATGCGCACAGATCGGGAAAGTATGTTGTTTGTCTTGGAACGCGAATTTCTGTAGCTTATGAGATATAGTTGTCTCGACCACTGCGGCGGAGAGGGTACATTAGCACTGATTTTTCAAGCTCCTTATTTATTTGACATCCTCTTCAGGCGGCATTTCTGATCTAGACAACGGCACCTGGGCACCGATATACTGGTTTGCTAAGTTTATTTTTCTCCCTGTGGAGTCTCACGTTGAAGGCAGGTCGACTGGCAGCAAAGCAAGTAAATGGAGTGGTGCAACTGGGCCCCAAAATGTGTTCTATCGGTAAGCGCGGGAATGTCCGACTCTATGCTTTCAGTGCTAATATCCTTCCACAGGAACTACATGCTTAAGGCAAGCATACTTCACGCGTCAGCGTGCCGTCTTTCTCACCGTATCATTAATATAGGCTTTCACGCCCGGCTCAGCTCAAGATGAATATCAGCCGGTAAGTCTTGTTGTAGTGTTGAATGTGTTTCTGCCTCACCACATAATTGTAGTACTTCGCTCGCGATGGATCCTTGTCCAATATCGTGTGGCAATTTGGATGGTGTGTTTCGCTCAGTAGCCCAAGATATCATCTGATGCGGATTCAGGGATCGACATACGCCGTTGGGCACCAGATACCAACATCTTTCCAACGACGGATCTAACCTTCTTTTCGACTGGCAAGGGCACGAACAAGACAGGTTCATGACCAGCCCAAATGTCGGCGTCAACGGCCAACTCAAGGATGACTACACGAGTCTCTTTCTGCGTGATGTCACGAATGGGACTGGGATCACCACATTTTCTGAGATTGCGGGGTTCGCTGATTGTCTTGGGAAGATCACGCCGAAGGTCGTCGGTTATTATCTGGGAGGGTGCGCCGTCGTGATACTTCTTGGACCAGCCAGCTGCTGATTATTCCCGTTTTCCAGTGCAGCTACGCGGAGCTGCCTCCCGTGGACTCCACAGGCAATTGACCCATCGATATATAGTGTCAGTGTTCTTTTACATTCCGGATTTGCTTTTCTATGCACAAGTTGATTCAAATTGCTTAGCACGTCATTTACGCCTATGCATCTCTCACCGCAGCCGGTGTGGTGTCATTGACATCAGCCCAGCAGGCACAATTGAACTCCATCATTGCGCTGAAAACTGTGACGCCCAATTTGAAGGTCTTCATCGCAGGTAACAGTCTGACTTGGAGTTCTTACGGGTACTCACCTCTTCAACAGTCGGTGGTTGGGGACTCGGCGTCGATGCATCACCCCTCATTGCAATTGCAACCTCAGCCAGCGCACGCACAAAGTTCGGCACAAGCGCACTGGCATTGTTATCTGCGTTTGTGTCTGGTATTTGTTGTCAAGGAACCTTGTAACTTACAATTCCCAGGACTGGCGCCGATGGGATCGACCTCGAATGGAGCCCGTGTATCGGCACGACTTGCATATCTGCAAGTCAGTTTGGGACCATAGCGACTGCTCTCAAGACGGGACTCGGCTCAAAACTTCTCTCGCTGTCGACCCCGAATGCTTTTTGGCGAGTTTGCTTCAATCACTACTCCACAAAACACTCATTCACTTTTGCAGGTCTCTCCCCGGTGTCAATACTGTAAGCCCCTCCTACGCGACGTCTCACGGACCCCTGACATCTCTGTCAAGATTACGACGAATCTCGTAAAAATAGGTAGGTTCCGAAAAGTTCTGTGGGAGGACATGACTGATCTCGAACCACAGTCGAATTCGTGTCGTTGATTACCCATCAGCCATCAACCACGAGCGATGATGCTAACGAACCCAGTGTAATCCAGGCCACTCTCAAGAAAGCACAGTCTGCCGGAATGCCCCCGAATTTCTTGCTCTTGGGTGTTCCTTTTTACTCCAGGTTCCATATTTTTTCTTCTGGTTTTCGAAAAACACTCACCTTCCTTCAGGCCCGTGGGTACATCGTCTCTCAAGAGCTCTTGCATCGCACCCGGGGACTTGGCTCAGGGAACATATCCCTATTATGCTGTGGACTCGATAATCAACGACGGGCTGTATGATTCCGATGAGTACGTTGTATCCTTATTTTCTGCGCGTCACTCACAAAACAACTGACAGCTATACCGATTTGACGCGCGACCAGACTACCTCCGTGCAGTGGCTAGCCATGACCGATGGCTCGACCATGGCAGCAGAAACCCCTCAATCTGTGTCCGCTCGAGCCCTTCTTTCGCAGAATCTTTGTATGGGCGGACTCAGTGGTTGGTTTTTCTGAGTCTTCATTTTGAGCAGGTTCTGACATGATTGTGTAGTTTTCAGTATAGATCAAGACAATACTTTGTCAGAACTCACGTCTGCGATTTATGCGCCCGGTGGACTTCTTCCTACCCATGACTCCATTGCTTCTTGTGAGCCTACTTTCTTTTCGCCTGTTCCAGTTGAGGCTAACCTTTCGTAGCCATGATCGATTCAGAGTTTAGACAGCTCAGGATATCCTACGAGCTGGGGCCTATGTAAGAGAATTCGTGCCATTCAGACGCACGACTTATAGATCCGCAATTTAGGATGATTTCGCCTCCACGCTAGCGAACGAGTATGCGTTCTTGAATGTCCCGGATAGCTTCCGGATTCTGCTCCTGGGTGCCCTGCAGATCCAGAGCGATCTCAGCAACCGACTTCGTCTCTTTCTAACGGAATCGGACCTGGCAGGCGACAGTTTCAATGTATACAAGACGTGGGAAGGAAAATCAGCCAACTACAATGTGCGTCGTGGCTCCTACTGATATTCACATTTCTAATTTCTTTCGTCTCAGCTTGCGAATCTCACGGGAACAGGGAAGGAGTTCTGGCACTGCGAGTAAGTGGAGTGCCCTGGTTTCTTTCTTGATCTCATGCTTTTGCAGGGGTGATGGCCAGTCAATGTCATCGTGCCCCGGATCTATCATTGAAGGCCTACATCTTCCCGCGGAGAGTCCTCACTTGACAAGATTTGACACGGTTCAGTGGATTTTAGACGATGCAGATGGCTTCAAGAAGTTTCTCAACGATTCCGTCGGGATTAACTTCGATGATCTAGTTGAAGGGGAATTCTTTGTGACACGCCTAGGTGAGCCTCTACATATTCTTGCAGTCAATTTATTAACTCTAGCAGGCGAGTCATGTGTAAAGGGACCGCCCACAAAACCGCCACCAGCCGTCAATATCCAGCTCACTCAGCCAGCCGACTCTTCGATTTCTCGCAGTCTACAGGAAGGACATTCTAGTGGCCGCAGGAATGTGCGGCATCGCTCGCTCCACCACTCCCACCAGGCACAGAAGAGGGACGACCTCGATCCTTTTGACCCTCCGGAGACTTGTCGAACCAAGTGGTATGTATCAGCGCCTACCGGGCAACTTCATTTTTATGATAACATGTTCACAGGACTGGGCTTCGACTGATAAACTCTGATACGTTCTTCACCAATCCGACCGATATAATCAATCACTATGTCGAGAGTAGCGGTACGTGTTCGGTTTTCTGTGACTCTACATCCGTCGATTCGACCTCAACAGATAACGCGGTCACTCGGTATACAAATCTGGCTGCCGCGCCAGATACTGATACCGGGGCCCTAATCGGCTTACTTACGGTCCGCCGTCCTGTTCTCCTTGCGATGGCCGATGTTCATTCGCTGTTATTCAGGCGACTCTCACCACCATCTCCCTTGGCAACCAGACAATCGCTAACACGATAGCATATATCAACGAAGTCATTCCTGCATTTCCCGTGTTGAATTTCCACTCACAGCGCTTTAGGTCGAGTTTGACAAAGTTCGCCAGGCCGCTTTTGATCAGGCTCACGCGCGCGAATCGGTGTTGAACATAATCCTCAATATTGGTGTATGTCACTCCAGATCTGTCTCGCCCCAGCTTACCTCCATTTCGCAGCTCGTTGTTCTGGGCTTTGTACCTGGAGTGGGCGAGATCGCTGATATTGTCTCCGGGGGATTGGACACCTTCGGGTTGATATCCAAGGCCATGGACGCATTCTCACTTGCCAAAACGCTAGACAAGGACTCAGACATCTTCAAGCTTCTCGGAACCGGGCTCCGAACTGAAGATGAAGTTGCCGACGCTGCTGAGGCAGCAGAGCAGGTGATCGGCGCCGAGGCACGCGAGACTCGAGGGACTTTGGCGGGCAGCGTGGGCAAGGTACAGGACGCAGCCATACAGTGCGTGAAGTCGACGCTCGGCCCCTTCGCAATGGACACGTCAAAACTTGCTTCTGTCTTGAGGCGGCGATCGTTGTACTTACCCTCAGATGCTGAGACCACAAGCTGGTCCGACGATCAAAGGAGAGCGTGGAGCTTCCTGATTCCCCGGGCTGAAAACAGAAGAGCCTTGCGTCTTCAATATCTATGTAAGCCAGAATATCCATTAACTAGAAGACATCAGCTGAATTTCGTCTGAAGACAGCAAAGGAGCTGAAGTTTTCTTCTACAGAATACAGGGCATTGTGCACGGCAAACGACCTTCCAATGGCCATTCCCGATTCCGTATCCAGTCCGACAACAACAGAAACGGGGCCTTTTAGTCGATGCATGACAAAGTACAATGGACACACGTGCCAGTGTGAGTGCGGTTACATTCCGAGTTGTACATCATTATAATTTACGCCTTTGGCTCAAAGGCGATCATCTGTTCGAGCGTACGTTGTCTTCTTTACCTCTATCAGGTGGTTTCATATCTCCGTCGTTTCAGCCGATGAATGGATCGGTCGCACAGCTACTATCCACCCTGATGATGCCCAGGTGTGCTTGGATCAAATCTGCTGCGACAAGGAATTAACCAAGTCGCCCAAAAGAAATTGTGTGATGCTCTCGGTAACACAAAGTCAACAGCAGAGATAAAGGCCATCATCAACGATAAATCGAGTAAGCAGCACGCCTCCGGGATCATCAGCCCTCACTGAAATTCCTCTTTTACTGCAGATTTGGCGGGCTTGTGGGGTTCGGACTCCTTGTCTCCCATTTTTTCTAAACGCTAACACGACTTGGAACAGGATCTAACAAGAATGGATTCAACCCCAACAGTCTTAAGAATAGTCTCATGGTACGTCTTTCCTCTTTGTGCTCGGCCTGTGACCAATGCTTCAAATAGAAGGATTACAACGACGAGGATGCGTTGAAAGCAGTCTATGTGTGTTCAGTTTTCTCACGGCGGAAATCGGGCTGACCATTTTGCTCTTAACCAGAAAAAATATAACGATGGGGGAATGAAGATCGTTTATGACGTTGCCCGTGCGTACAGGGGGTAGTGGGGACTCCATTGATCCTTTGCTTATAATCCTCGACAGACGACCACCTCACGACATTTTCGGACGCTCGAAAGGCTACCGCGGAAGCTTTGGACAGAAAACTTCATGATTATCATCAAGCGATCAAGACCAGCGGCAATGCGGATGCGCTGAAGATCATGGAGGACAACATATGTAAGTCGCCTTGCTGTGATTGTCCGGACAGAGGCTCACAGTGGGCCATAGATGAACCGAACGACGACGACTCAATCAAGAAAACAATGGTCAAAATTGCTCAGGAGAGCGAGGAACATGCTGACGAGGTCATCGAACATTTGAGAACCGCACAGTCTGTGAACGACACGCCGGATCCCAACGATACTGCTGAAGAGGCTGCGGAATCTGAGGATGATGGCAGGTCCAGACCTAAACGACCACTTTCGCGTGGCTCGACGGGCACATGCAGTGACGACCCAGAGGCGGCAAGGAAGAAAGTCAAGGTTTGATAGGATAGTTATCCATATGCAGCAAGATGATAGCATTCTTTCATTTGATCTCGTGCGTTCAAGTTCCCGTCTTGAATGTAAGCAAATAGGTCAATTCCATTCAGGTACGCTGGCATCTCGCGCGACTGGCCAGTACCGTATACAACTTACTTACATGTATGTACCTTGGCCACACCGATCTCGAGCTCGCGGGTGAATTAGCAGCAGTGTGAGGACGGTGTTCCTGCGTCCGTATGTTTCTCTGACGTTCTTTGAAAAATTGGTCTTCTACTACACAAAGCCGATCACCCCCAAATCTCGGAAGTGAATCGGCATTAGCGCCGAGCCAATTGGAGCACTCGGATTCTCGGAATTCGAAGGAACTCGGCATCGTTGCCGAGCTAACTCGGGATGTGCCGAAATTCGGACATCAACTGTGTGATAGCAGATTTTAAAAAAGAATCCTGCGCCGATTGGAACGGTCTGTATTAAGAGAAATCGGGTCATAGACCGCTGAATGGGATCCGGTTTCGTTGCTATCATTGAACGAGTCGGTGCATGCGAGCAGGAAGATGAAGCATATATACATCTTTGAAATCTCTGCCACACAAGTCCAACACAAGTCTTTGCATTCGCTGACTTGATTATGCTCCCTAGGAACTATGTTCCCCAAAATTCCGGAGCTTATTATAAAGTTCCACAGTAATTCAGCCACTGGACGGATTTCCCTGGGATTTTTTGGGTGGGTCCGGTAGCTAAAAAGATGCCCGGGTGCCTACATCAGAATGGGTCACCCCATATACACCCCCTGCGCCAGATACCCCGCAGTGAGGAGGTACGAAAAGTCGGTGGGAGCATTATGGCCTGCAGAACCGTTCCTGCTGAGCAGCCCAAAAAACTGCTTGCCCGTCGGTTTTGACCAAAAGCTTGCTATTCTATAATTCATTCCTACATATCGGAAAGTCAAATCTGAAAGGAATAAGCAAGCGCACCCATATTCGCCCCAGTACGAATATTTTTCTAAAAAACTCGGAAAAGTCCGAAAATTTCGAGTAAATGTTGTATATCTTTGGTACTACAGGGGTGAACCATAAAGTGTTGGCGCACGTTGAAAACCTCTCTTTCAGGGCTACACGGCGATATAAGAATTGTATTTATTCACCCCGAACTCATAGATCAGCGGCATCAAAAAGTTCAAGTTCGATTGCGATAACACGCTTTGACCGGCTAAAAATAGAGAGACGCCTGCGTCATCGCAGGCGACGCTTCCCAAAACGGACATTTTATAGTTCGCCACCCCATTCCCACCCTCTCCTAACCCTAACCCTAACCCTCATCCCGTCCTCTCCCGTCCTACAAGCTCGCCACCACCTCTCGCCCTCCCAGCATCGAAACGCAACAACGCCGGCGCTCGGCCTCTATTCGGCCCGGTGTTGTTTGCGCGCTGTTGTTCTGTGCTTTCGCCACGACGACCACGACGACCTTGCCGCCTCGACTCTCCCGCCTCGCCACAACGTACGGCCGCCGTCTCAAACCAACACCAGCCACTCTGCTCTGCCCTCCACGACTGCCTGCTGTCTGTTCTCACACCCACCAACACCTTCCGCGCGGACGCAAAATCGGCACACCCATGAGCGCAAAGTCGCCCTCTCGTAGCTCTGCGGACCATGCCTCCGGCTCATGGCTGGTCCCTCGTCAACCCAAAGCGCCTCCGTTTCGCTGCTGTATCTCGGCCCATACCCCAGAACTGCGCGAGCTGCGCGCTTCAATTGCATACCTCGCCGCTCTCTCGTCTTCTGCCCTCTGGTCGGACCCACATGTGCTACCGAGGCACAGACGCTCTGGGACGACACTCTGGAGCTTGGGAATCTGCAAAACTTCACCCCAATCCACCTAGTGTTGTTGGCAGATTACTGCCATTCTGCCATTTGACCGGCCAGAATGGCAGCACAATGGCTCATAGATTTTGGGCTGCAAATTTGGCAGAAGTCGGAGGCTCGGAGCATGGGCGGAGTTAAAACGGTCAAAGCGACTCTATTTATGATTTCTCATCGTCCGTTAGAAGATGTCTCATTTAATTTAATAATTGGTTCAACCACTAGGAGTCCAATACTTGTTGATTTCGACGAACTGGAGTGCTTTGGTCACGGAGAGACATCAGGAATTTACAAAAATATTGATGTTGTTGGGGATGAGGTTGCAGGCGGCTGGAGCATGAGGATCTCATGGGTAAATAAATTTTGGCTCAAAAAATATGAATTTGGGTTGGAATCAGCCAGAAAATGCTTTAAATAGTGTGCCAATTCTGCCAGATTCTGCCATTATTCTGCCTGCCATTCTGCCATTCTGCCTGGCTTAAATACCCAAAAATCATTCTGCCCCCTACACTAAATCCACCCCATTTTCGAGCAAGACACGCGCCAGCTGAGCGCTTCGGTGGGATGCATTTCGCCGATCTTCCTCGTCAAGGTGGGAGTCATACGCGCGGGAGGTGGATGGGGGAGAGAAATAGCAGAGAGGGAGACGAGTTTGAGATCTTTCAGGTGCGTAAGACGCACACTCTGCGTCAAACTGTGCTAACTACGCGTTTTTTGTCAGTACTCCGCTCAGGCCACCGCCTAATCCCACCCTTTTGGACGAATTCCATGCTTACCCGGTCGCCCCCACTCGCCCTCCATCGTCACGTCGCCCGCCCGCTCCAGTGTGGAGCCCTGTACCCGATTCGGCGCCTCCAATAGGCAGCGAACACTCATCTTTGTATCCGCTCGCTTTGGTACGGTCTCGCATCCGCACAAACCGTCTCGCATGGCCTACCGGCGCAGCACGGCATGCGTATGGGTCGTCTACCGTTCACGGTACGTCCTCATTATTTTTCTTTCGAATTTTTCTTGCTAAAATTCGTCTATATCAGCTGAACCAATCTCCCATTTCGTGCACATACCCTCCTCCCCTTTCTGTGTCATGTCTCTGGCGCACGCCGCCAATTTTGCGACGCATCGTGGCCGCTGCGCTCAAGTCGCAGCTGCGCGCCAGTCTTTTGGGCCAGGGATATCCCTGGACGTTCTAGGCGGCAGCTTCGGTGATCACCCAGTCGGATGTATCACACAGCTGCCGCCATGATCGTTCCTCCACAAAATATCGACGTACGCTTTCGCATGGTCCCTCACCCCCACTACTAACCCCTAGTACGTGGTCAGAAATTTTCTCTCACGATTCCACGCTGATATTCGTGTATTACAGTCCGGTTCAGCCCTAATTATACCCATACTATGTACGTATGGTTCTCTTTTAACCTCGAATCCTTTATTCCTCGGCCACAGTCTTCTTAGCTGATGATCACGCCTTTGTTGTGCCCTCACAGCTCATGTAGATATTCGTTTGACGAATTGGCTGGCGAGTTCTAGGCGGCAGCTGCTGCGAGCGTCCATTTGGATGTCTTGCCACACTGCCGCCTTGAGCACACCGGATGGTTGTCCAAAAATCCGCGTGGTGGTCGTTGCACTTCCTCTGCAGCGCAAGTTCGGCGGGGGAATGCAGCGTCGGCACGCTCGTGGATCTCCTTTCAGCAAGTGCTGTTGATTTTTGTGTTTGTAAGCGGTTGGTACTAGCTTTTTTATCTCTCGTTCTTGCTGCCCTGATTTCTGATAGATTAATCTATAATTGTCAGCTCCGGTAAGTCAGTACCTTCTTACCTGTATTGGCTAGAGATTGGTGGAACAACATATGCGCAGCTCAGGCGGATTTACAGATCTCAGCGTCTTGCAAAAATCATTCTACTTATACTAATTCCGGTTCGTCCCTTTGGTTTGCACTAATATAATAGTATTGCTTCAACTCATTTTTTTTTTTCAGCGGACGGTTGGGAATTCAACACAGTCGTAAGACTCGATGGATTGCCATGAATGGCGGCACTCTCGTGGATATCCATTCGGAAACACCGTCAATTTTGTGTGCGTAGGTGCCTGGTGGTCTCTCTTTTTATCCTTCGTTCTTGCTGACCTGATATTCCGTTTTTCTACCGGCAGATTCCCTAGCACTCTCAATTCAGGTGCGTCAGTATCAGCTAGAGATTGGTGGAACAGTACACGCGCAGCTTTCCGGGACTTGTATCAATTGAAACGCGTAATGTGTTTTTTTCTCATTCAAATTTGAGCACACAGCGAGCAGTGACGCTGGCAGGAGCTCCAACTTGCGAGTATATCTACGTCCTCTTTTTGTTTTTGTCTTCATTCGTCTCATCCAGCTAATTTTATTTGTAGGACATTCGTGTTTCAAGTTCTATTCTTACTGCTATCAATTCGGTCCTAGAAACTATGTTCCTCAAAATTCCGGAGCTTATTATAAACCTCTGTAGTAATTCAACCATTGGACGGAATTTTCAGGGTGGGTCGGGGTGCTGAAAAGATGGGCGGGGGCCTACAACAGATTGGGTACCCCCCTACACCATTCCCGCACCACAGATCCCGGAGGAAGGAGGTACAAAAAATCGGTGGCAACGATTTGGGCTGCAAAACCTCTCCGGGTGGGGGGCCAAAAAAACTACTTGCCCGTCTGTCTAGCCCCAAAGTGACTATCTCATAATTAATTCGTACATATGCGAATGTAGAATCTAAGAGGAATATTGAAGCGCACCCATATTGAGCCCGTTATGAATATATTTCTAAAAAACTCCGAAAAGCACGAAAATCTTTATTAAACCTCGTAGAATTCCGGCTCTACCAGATCAATGTATACCCACGTTCGAAAGCGTTTTTTTAGGGCTACATGGTGATATAAGAATCATATTTTCTTTCGCAGAACTGACAGATCAGCGGCATCAAATTTGCTGGACATCAATCGCGATTCCCCGCTTTGACCGCCAAAAATAGATTTCTAGCTGCGTCATCGGGTGCCACGCTTCCCAAAAGGGACATTTTCGCCCCACCTCCTGCTCCACCCCGTCTCGTTCCGACTCGGCGATCTCGGGCACCCACCGAGCACCTCAGCACCTTTTCCCGCCCGCGCTCACATCATCACCGGCCCCTTCCCTTCCGCCCACCACGCATCCCACTTCCGCAACTGCGTCCCACCCACCATTCCGCAACCATTTCCCGCCACCACCGCTGCTCACTGCTCCCGGAAAAGGCCGAGCACCCGCGCCTTTTCTCACCAGAGGCCTTCGGATACCGCTAGAACACCTTAGAATAGCCTGAAATTAGATAAAAGAGGTTGGTGTATTTTGAGGCTTTCCGCCTACCTCTTGCTCACTGCGCCTTTTTCGCCCGCGCTCCACCTTTCCCGCCCGCGCTCCACCTCTTCTCGGCATCCGCCCTCTCCCAGTGGCGCCCCTCCCGCCACTCCTCCCGCCACTCGCCCTGCCCACCTGCCCGTCCCGGCAACCGCCGACCCCGATTCGCACAAGCTAATCCGCCCACCCGTTCCGCTCCAGCCGCCCGTCCCTTCCTTCCGCTCCAACCCATCCTGGACACAACTCTTCTCCCCATCTCCCGCCCTTTCCGTCCAAGCGCCGCGATAATGGCAATGTATGCGCTCGGCATTGACTCGGCACGGCGTTGTTTGGCGCGTTGTTGTGCTGCGCTCTCACCACAACGACGAGCACGACGTCTCCGCCGCTACGCTGCCACCTCGTCACCTCACACCGCTACTGCCTAAAGCAACACCAGCCATGCTCTCTGCACGCCCCTGGTGCACCTCCTCTGTTCTCCCATCTCCAGCACCCGTCTCTGCGCGAACGCAAATCAGCACCCCCACCAGCGCGACTCGCCTCCTCGATACTCGCCTGGCCATACCTCCAGCCCATGGCTCCTCTGTTCCGACTTCCCTGGGCTTCCTTTTCGCTGCAAGATCTCGGCTTTACCAGAACCACTGCGCCAGCTGCGCACTTTTTCGTGTCCCCCGCCGTCGTCTCCTCTTCTCCCCTTCTGGTCTGACCCAAGCAAGCCACCGAGCGACGGACAGTGTGGGGCGATGCTACAGAACCTGAAACTCTTCGAAACTCGTGCCGAATGGACGCCATTCTCAAGCAAGACGCGCGGCAGTTGAGCTCTGCGGTGGAACGCGCTTCGACGATCCTCCTTTTGACGTCCGGAGTCGTAGGCACGGGAGGCGAATGGGGGAGATGAGTAGCAGAGAATGAGGCGAATTTGATATCTTGCCGGTGCGTAAGACGCACACTCTGCGTCGAAATTTGCTAACTACGCCTTTTTTTCTGTATCTAGTCCGTGACCACACCAAATCTTTGCCCCCTTCGGTGAATTCTACGTCGGGTCCGTTCCCGCACTCGCCCTCGATCGTCTCGTCGCCACGCCGCCCCAGGATAAGGCCCAGAACGCGACTCGGCGCCACGGATACGCAGCAAACATGAGTCACGATGCGCGCCCGCCTTCTCATGGTCCCACTCCACCAACCACACGATTGGATAGTCTCGGAAGTATCCCCGGGCTTGCTTACGCTTCGTCTACCGCGCATGGTACGCCGTCATGAATTTTCTTTCCCAACTTGTGCGCTAATATTCGTCTCATACAGTGCAAATGAGCTCGTATTCGGTGCGCAACGTTTTTCTTCTTCTACAATCCATCGTTCCGTCTATCTTCCATCCTCTCCCGCCTTCCCAATGACCGTCGCCTCCCCGCCGTGGACTCGCATACCCACGCCGTTTTTTTTTTTGGCCAGGGAATTGCCTGGCGTATTTTAGGCGACCGCTTCTCTGAACATTCATTGGGATGTCTCACAGAACTGCCGCCTTGAATACCCAGGATCATTCCAGAAAGTTGGCGTCGTGGCTCCTGCGCTCCTTCTGTCGTCTGAGCGCCGTACTTATTATTTCTCCCTTTACTGCACTAATATTTAGGTCTTTCACAGCGTACATTAATGAATAGATATATAGGCTTGGTGCGCCAGGACGCTCGAGTCAGCCAACACACCTGGAACGTGAGCTAGACGTGGTTTTCTTCATCGAATTTGATCAGCGTGAACTCATGCACAGTCAGCGGCAGCTGAGTACCGTGACTGCGAACTGGCTTCAATGGACCGTCTATGTCGTGCGCCCTCTTCACCTAATTTCACGCTAATTCCCGGCGTAGGGTCTCTGTGATCCACTGTATACATTCAACTCACAGGTGTTTGGTCCGAATCTCCTTTTTTTTTCTCTCTCTGGCGCTATTCCTGGGTCCTTACTCGAGACTAAGGGCGCGTGTGTTTAGATTCATCAGGTGCGTATGGTGCATTTTTGATGCCCAATACGTTAAATTCTTCCATGAATTCTTGTGCACTCACGACGATTCTGGACTGTCAAAGCCCATGGTCTGTCACACATTGGTTTCAACCGCAGTTTATCGCTCAACCCCCACAGAACGTCCTTCCCTCTGAGACATCGTTTTCACAGGCACCTGGTACGTCCCAAAATCGTCTTTCACATTCATCTCTGCTCACATCGGAGTATAGGAGCACAAAGGCTTCGATGTGCCTTGATAGCTCTATTATCCATTCGGCCATCCAACTGAAAGTGCTTTCGATCTTCTTCCTGAAATTTTATACAACCAAATACAGTGCGCGATACCAGCATCCAAAGCCGCCCAATGTTATATCCGATTGCTCAGTTACGAGATTGGTGATCACGGTTGTTCTCTTGCACATTAATTGTTCTCAGGCCCGTTTGTTGGTGCACAGTCCGGAATCCAGCTCGAGATTTGGTAGAGACTCAATAGCGTGCAATGCCAGTATCACCTTTCGAAGTGCAGAAACGTTGTTGGAGCGGCTGTATGAACAGTGATTTAAATTTAAGGTGCAGGCGACTCAAGACTCACGGCGACTTGATGATGGAAATGAATATAAACCATGTTATGCATATTTATTCTCACATACCGACCTTGCGCAGGTTTTGCATTAGCGCTCGTATGGCATACATGTGGGACGCATTTTGCTCCATTCTGTAAAGTTAAAGTAATATTAGTTCCACGTGAAAGTGCCGCATGCCCAAAACGAGCCCACCACATAATCTGATGCTGGACTCCTAGGGAGCTCCCGAGAGCTCCTACGTGTTGCGTTAGACTCCTAGGGAAATCCCGAGAGCTCCCAACTGCCGTGCCAGCACCCACCACTTGCAGCCACTGCTCCCGGAAAAAGCAGAGCACGAGCCGCTGTTCTCCCGCCCGCCGTGCTCCGCCTTCCCTCATGCGCCGCCCGTCTTCTCACCACCCGCCGGCCCTCCCGCCTCCCGCCCCGCCACTCGCTGCTCCCGCTGGCCGCGCCGGCAACTGCCGCTCTGCTGCCGGCGCTCCTTGACCGCCTGAATCCACCAGCCCGTTCTGCCCCGCCTGCCCGTTGTGCCCGCTCCCTCTCTTCCTCTCCCGTCCTACCCACTTTCCGTCCCCAACTCGCCTCATCTGCCAGCGCCGCAGCGCTGCCGGGAATCTGCGCGCTCGGCATTCACTCGGCCCGGTGTTGGTGTGGCCTCGTTTGCTGCGCTCTCATCACAACGACAACAACCTCGCCGCCGTCGACCCTCCCGTCTCGACACCTCGTACCGCTAGTGGCGACAATGACGCCAGCCACGCTCTTTGCAACCCACACGCTTACCTCCTTTGTTCGTTCACCTGCCGCACCTGTCTTTGCGAGAAGTCAAATGGGCACGGCCACGAACTTACGGTTTCTCGAGACTCTGCGCACCCTACATCCAGCCCTTGGCTACTGGACTCGGGGCTCTCGACCCATCATTTTTCGCTTCGGTATCTTCGCTGTACACCCCGAACTGCGCGAGCTGCGCGCTTTCTACCATCGCGTGCCATTCTTCATGTCTCCTGAATCCCTGTTCTTGCGGGACGGCTTACCGACCGGCGAACGCCTGGTGATGACTTCGTGCACTCCGGAACGCGCTTTCAATTGCCTGGTTTCTTTCGCAAATGGCGCGCTAGGTCAAGTCTTCGATGGATTCCTCTGCCGTGACATTTGGTGTCGATGTCGAGGCTCCTAGGCGATGGATGCGAGTGGGAAGGATCCATTCTAGGGTGGTGGGAGATTGCTCAGAGATGTCTCAGGTGCGTAACACGCACATTCTGCGTCGAACTCTGCTAAATGCGCATTTTTTCTAGTATTCCCACCAATGCACCAGCAAATCGTAGCCAGCTTAGGCGAAATCCGTGGTGAGTCGGTCGTCTCAGTCGCCCTCCATCGAATCGACCTCGTCGCCTGACCTCCCGAGGACGAGGTCCACTACGCTACCCGTCGCCTATGCGGCAGACATCATCGCAGCATGCATTCGCTGCCGCGTCAAACAGTGCGCACTGGCTCATCCAACCCCAATGGTACGCTGTCATTACTTCATTTTTCACCATTTCTGCGCTAACCTTATCATTTCAGTCCAATTGACCTCATATTCCGTGCGTGTCCTCTTCCTTTAGATCGGATCCAACTTTATCTCAATCGCGCGGTTTCTTCCAGGTTCACCACTGGCGATCGCCGCTCCGGCGTAGACTCGCAGCCGCCCGCCGAATTTTCTGGGCAGGGCATCGACTCGTGCGTTCTAGGCGGCGGCGACCGTGAACATTCACTCGGATATTTCACTGCACCGTCGCCTTGAACGCAGAGAATCCTGTTCTCCCCAAAATTGGCTTCGTGGTTCTGCGATCCCAGGGACGGTGTCACATTGTGCGCAAGGGTTGGCATCCTCAAGGTAACAAACACTTCACATTGCGCGTCCATTATGTTCTGGTACGTTTTCTTTTGTCGTATTTCTTTCCTACTACTGCACTGAACCTGCAGTAGCTCTGCATAAAACCACGCCTTGGTCGAACACAATTCTTTTCAATGGTACAGTCTTCCACGTCTGTCCAAGTAGTACTCGGCTCGTTACTAATCATTTTTTTCTCTCTTTGGAATTCTATTCCTTCCCACAGTACCGCTGTGAATGGATGATATATGTCATGTGGTGGGTATTCTTTCAAACTTCGCATCTTTTGTCTCCCGGATTATTTTTCTAGCTCAACTTCTGCTGTGTCATTTCGCCAGGTAGGGCATTGTGATTCCATATATCGACTCCCACGCTTTACAGGTACAACGATATCCAGCCGTGGATTTCCCTGGCTGTTCCATGGCATTCTTAGCTCGCTCTACTAAGGTGACCACGGGCATATTTCGAGATTTATCGGGGCGTATTGCACAGTAAATATATCTTTTGCATGAAGTTTCCGTGCGGCTAATGATTGGGTCAGAACTTCGACCAGCCATTTTTCACTGGGTCGTTTGGATTCGTACGTGTGAAAGAGGAGCGAGATGGGTCTATGGAAGAGACTCCGGGTTCATGGGGCGTGTTAAGCACCGTCTACCCAATAATCTCGAAATCACTGACTTTTTGCCTATTCCTTTGTGAAAGCCCCGTTGTCTCGGCAGATTGTTGTCTGGCTGAGCCGCTTCAGGTCTCTTGCGACGCCCTATGCTCTATCCCCACATTATTACCCTCTTCAGGCCACGACCACACTAAATCGCCAGAATTTCGAAATGGCACCTAGATCGCACTCAGCTCGGCCGATTGCCCCACCATTAATCTTTAACCTCTCAAACCTACTCGCTACCCCAATTACGATCGATACTCGAGCCCCGGTGCGCTCCAGAAAATAATGTTTCTCTCTGTTCAGTCTAACTTGCGCCAAGATAGCCGTTGTCCGGTACATTTTCGTGCACTACACGTTCATTACCTCCCCGACTGTTCTTCGTTCCCTTGATTGCGGTTCGTCACTTTGGCATGGACTCGCACCTATTGTTGAATTTTTGCCGCGACGCTTTCACTAGGCTGAGGTTCGCATAGACGTCCACCCGGATGTCGAATTCTACCACTGCATTGACTGCGTGTATTCGAGCTTCTTGCCTAAATTTTGCGGTGTGCACGGTGTGGGCTGCACGGTCATTCTCTATCCACGGAGGTTTCGCCTTGCAGACAGCCTGAACAGGCTCAGCATGAACACGACAACATCATGTAACAGGTACGGTGTCCTGATCTTGTATTCCTGCCCCGGGCTCATCTTTCAACATATAGGGATAGCGCGGTTCCATAGCCTCACACTAATTCGTGCCCAACGTTAATGTATCAGGTGAGTTCCACGCTGCACAGTATTTCCCCGGTTTCTTTCAGAATGATTGCATGCGGTTTAGTCTCAGTTCACCAGGTTTCATGGATGCATTACTACTGCGTGATTCCAATCGAGCTTCTGACGATACTGCTAGGCAGAGATCATCGTAGGCAATCTTCAACAATTATTCGCTTTATTTACCGCAAATGGTACGCCGTCTCCATTTTTATTTCGCAATTTGCACTTCCATTTGCGTATTTCAGTCCAATCAAGGTGGTATTTCATGTGTATTGATTTCTTTTCCCATCGGTTCAACCTTTTCTTACATCTTCCAGGCTCTGCAGCGTTTCAACCGATCGTCGCTGCCCTGCCGTGAACTCGCAGCCGCCCGCCGATTTTTTGGGCTGGGTGTCGACTGGGGTGTTCTAGGCTGCTGCTGCTGTGAACATCCATTTGGATGTCTCACCACACTGCCGCCTTGGATGCACAGGATCGTGCTTCCCCACAGAATTGAGGTCGAGCCTGTTAACAAGTTCGACAGGGTGATCGCGCGATTGCGGTCATCCGCTGATTTTATTCAAGGAACATCTCTCAGTCTGTGTGCGCGCGACAATAAGCTGCTGGCAGCTCTCCCTTCATTATCTCCTGTTCATCTTTGGTTTGCGCTGCGCAGATTTTTCGATAATGGACAGGTCCAGTGCGTCAGTACAGTATACTTCATATCAGCTCAAAATCGGTTGAATAATACGGGTGCGTCTCGCAGGCCCACTAGTATCAATTGAAAAGCGCAATCTTTTTTCTCAGTCGTATTTGATTAGCTCGCATCAACAATCTATGTCCTGCGCTGCCCACTTCTTTCCGTTGGTATCTTTATTCATCTGATTTAACTATACACCGACTTTTTTAAAGGATATTTGCATTCCAATTTATCTCCTCTACCGACTTCAATTCACCGGTCTTCTGCCTCAATATCCTGCTCCAATTTCTCCCAGATCTCCCAGCCTTTTTTGGGGGGCCATTACGGCGACCCTCTACTCAAAAATTGGGGCGTGGTTCCAAATTCACTAGGTCCGTACAGCACATTTTCTGTGGATACTTCTCAATTTCTTAATGAATTTATTTAAGCGCGAAGTTCATGCAGTCAACGCTGAACCGCCACAGGACCTCCTTCCTTGTGAGACGAGGTACCTAGTGCGTCCCAAAACTATCTTTCAAATGCAGTTCGGCTCACAGTTGGTCAGAGTGGAGAATAACATGCTCTTGAGGGGTTCCAGGTTTGCGTTAGACACTGATCTGCGCTAATATTTTCTGATCACCCTGTTTGTTAGTCCATCCCACTGACGCCACTCGCGTTTTGACTTATTCTCCAAATCTAGCGCCAGGACTCAAGATATTGCAGGTGGTCACCGAGCGGAAATTAACTGGTAAGACCTCTTCATCCTGCCCTGAGGGTCATAGTATAATGGTGTACTTGAAACATGTGGCCGAACACTTGAAGACAGGTCAACAGCTGGGGGAAAATATTCCGATTCGTTTAGCAAATCACTGAGGTTGCCCAGTAAGCTTAAGGGTTAGCTTTGAGATGTCCTATGCCGCAGATCTGTTTGAGCCAGCGACACGGATGTTTTACATCCGCAATCCAAATTTACTGATCGCAATACAAATCAAGATATCTGAGAATTCTAGAGGTTCACTGGGTCAGTGTAGGTCCTTGAAATGTCGTGATGCCCACACACGCCCCTTGAATTTGTCTCTTCACTTGCAAGAAATAAGGATGCCGGGATGCCAAGACATACTGTTTACACTAGTCTCCGGGATTCCCGGGAACTCCGGGTCCCACGACTCCCCAGGAGCTCCCAAGGACTTTTTTTTCGCGATTCCAGTTTCCATTTTCCGCGCAGCTATCGGCCACAGTCGGCAAGCTGCACCGACCCGCCGCAGGTGACCTCAGCGTGGTCGCAACGCTCTACCTCTCGCCCACGATCCACACCCACGCTGCTAGCGAGCCGCGTTGGCATCCGACCTCTCTCTTCCTGCCACAAAGGGAAAAAAATCTGATAAAATAAAATATAATGAAGGCAGAGGCTCGAGTCGAACGAGCAGTTTGCCGGAAATCACGCATTCAATGTTATTCGGTCCGACAGCGCCCCATGCGCCACTCCGCCTGTCATTCAGATTCTGTTTTTACTATATATTTATGCGCACCCACGTCAAGAAGCTTAAGGCGAATCAAAGGGCGAAGATCATCGACGCTGCCGTCGCCGCCACTATCGAGGAGGACGCCAAGGACAAGAAGGGAAGTCATCGATGTCGATAATTCGGAACCCACGGAGGATCTGATTGACGACGATTCGGACTGAAATATATTCTATTCTTGTTCCATGATGGCTCGCGCCGCCGTGGACTAACCACTCAGCCTTCCAATTATACTAGTGTACCTACTATCCTTGCGCCGCTGGTACATTACTGTTGATAGCGTGCAAATATACCGCTTTTATTTATTCATCAGTTTCAGTGCGCAAAGCAAATAAAAAAGGTTAATTTTCACTCTCTTTCAGAGGTCTCTTGGCCCTTGTACAAACAAGTGGAGCTAGCTTGAAAAAGTGGTCGCATCTTTTCGTCTTAATCTGTCACCCCTCTGGCCTAGCTTAAGCTGGGAGCGTCTCAACAGAAAAAACTTAAGCTGGAATATAAGCTGAGCTGGCTTAAGCCACAGAAAATAATTAAATATGCAGTAGATATACGCTGTAATATAGACTGTGTTAGTCCCGCTTAAGCCGGCTTAAACTCAGCTTAAGTCCAATCCCAACTCAGAAACCATCATCACTCACTCCCCCGCATCTGGCTTAAGCCAGCTTAAGGAGCCAAGCCTCAAGCCAGCTTCAACTCCGTTCTCGATACCCTCGCATTGAGCTTAAGCCGGCTTAACCCAAGCTCCGTGCAAATTAAGCCGCACCACTGCATTCGAGAACATGTTTAACAAGTCTACACAGGCATTCAGGCACAGATTAAGAATGGCAATATCACTCACGGTTCATCTTATCTCCACGCTCCCTATCCTTAGGTGCAATGAACTTCTCAACATATCCGACAATTTCTTGTTTGGGACGATATTGATGGCATCAGCGTACATGCCCGATTGGGAATATAAGAAATTTTTGTAGTCGACAGTCGTAGCTATACAAGTACAGATTCCGGACCTCAATCCTGTCAAGGGGATCATCAGTACATCGTTCCAAGGAGCTAGTTAATGCTTACCCCCCAACATCGTCAACCAGGGAGCCGAGCTCCTGCTGCGAAACGGAACACCCCAAAGTCAGACCTTTGCTCTTGCCACAGACATCGCCGCAAACAGTGCCTGCGGACCATCCGGACATCATGCTCCCCATGCTGGCCGTTGATTGCCTGCTGTTGTTCTGCTCCCCAGTCGCCTTGCTGACCTCCCGCCACTCTGAGCCCCCCCCACGTGCCCCTACACCTCCCAGTCCTCCTCGTCCTCGTCTCCCGACGAATATTCGGATTCTTCACTGGCCGCAGGTTGTACAAGCATTGGAGCGGTGTTGCTCTTCGCCTCCCATCTGTTATATGGAGTTCCTAGTGCAGCCTCGATCTGCGCAGTGTGTGGTACCCGCGCAGCCAAGACAAATCCGAGCAAGTCCGCATCGTCCGCCTCCAGTGCTGAGTATGCAGGCAAGGACATCAGGACACCCCGCATCTCAACTTCACGTAGCGCAAACATCGTGGCCTTCTGTTTCGCATACGCTATATGACCGATGTCATCCGCCTTTTGCGTTGCCGCCAGAGTCGTCCACATGTGTTTATAGTTGCGAAAGCTTCGAATTGTACAGCGGATATTGGCCAGGCGCGCTTCGATCTGTTCTTGCCACCGTTCCATGTCTGCTTCAGCGCGAAACCACTGCACCCTATCGCCTACAATCTTCTTAGCCGCTGCGACGTCCAACAAATAACCCGGGATAGCTGACCTTCATCTAACCACTTCTGAATGTCCTCCGCACTCTTAGTCCCCACACCCCCCACCTTCCATAACCAACCGTCTTCACGCGTCTTCTTCGCCTTCGTCGTGCCCATGGCGCGGGTTTTTTTCTCTGGCCTCCTGGTCCGAGCGTTTGCAGCTGTGGACCTTTATTAGCCAAAGCATCATCACAGCGCAAGTGACTTACGGGGTTTCCTTCTGCGCATCACCGTTCCTGCAACGACGTATGGCGCGCTCGATGAGGCGATTGGCTGAGATGGGGGCGCCGAGGAGGAATCTCCGATAGCTGCTCTCGAGACTCCGATTCCAGCCATCGTCCAAACCAAGCCCTCCTCCCTCTGCGAGTCTCCCAGTTGTCGTCCCAGTTGCCTTGACTTCATGCGTGTATCCTCCGCCGTCAGGGGCGGAAAGTCCTCGATTCCTGAGGCCATATTGAGGGCGATGAGTGCCTGCCGCACACTCATGTAGCCCTCAATGTGTTTGTTGCGCCTATCCTTGACTTCGACCTTCTGTTGTGCCGTTTTCGTATTTTTCTTCCCGCCCCCTTGCTTTCTGCCCCGATCATCCAGCGTCTGGAGTGTTTGTGCCGCGAGCTGTACTTTCTTCAGCCAATCAAAGATCGCTCCCTCCCGTAGCTTGCCCTCGTCGCTCGCCAGAATTTGGAGCCCTAAATGCGCTCGATCGTCCTCGGTGAAGTCGGAAGGCAAGTACAACACTTCCTCCTCCACGTCGCACCCAGCCTGCGCCGCGAGGAGCTCCCCGAGCTGCGGCGTGATTGTCAGCTGCTCACGCCGCCACGTGTCTACACGAGTCTGCAGCTTGGCACGGGTGGCAGCGAGGTGCTCTTCGGATACTGTTGTTACATCCTTCTTGAGGGCCGCAGCCAACTTTTGCAGTTTTCGTCTGGTCCTCAGTGTCAGTAACGACCTCTTTAGCCTAGAGCATGAGACCACGCACTGTTCTTCTTGGATGCCAAGTCCCTCATTTAGGAATACGGCGTTCTTGCTACCAAGCGGCACCTCAGCACCAATCTCAGCCTCTTTGGCCAACATGCCCAGGTAAACCGAGCGCTGGGAGGGAACTTTACCCGCGTCGTGTCAGCGTAGACCCTTGGCGGCGACGAGAGAGACTCACCCTCGGTATGCTTATGTCTGTACACGCTCAGCACATTCTTCATTGATTTCTTGTTGGCTTCGCGGTCTTGATCCAACCAGTTCTCCCGAGCGATCCGCTCCTTGTATCTCGCACACAAAGCCAAGAAGTTGGTGGTGTGCTTCAAAAACAATCCCTCCGCGTGTACGAGGTCCGCTTTCAACGCTACCGCTAACAGCCAGTTAGTTTGCGTGCGCGTTTTCAAGATCTATGCATACCAATTTTCGCTGTTTTCTTGTAGTTCCAGTCGTTGTGATTATTGATGATAACGTCCTGACGGTGGCCTCCATTCATCTGTCGCACTTGGGTACCGATTTGATTCAGCTCCGGCCAATAGTGCTCGGCTGTCTCGCCGTGGAAATGGCCAACCCCCACCATGTATGCCGTGGAGTATGCGTACAAGCATCCCTCCTGATGACCTTGAACGTGCAGGGCCGGTACTGACCATCGCATCTTCTCGACGAACGGAAGCAGGTCGGGGAAGAACTTCTCGAATCGTTCGACGATATTGACCGAGTATTGGCAAGCGCTGTCGTATGACACGATTCGATCAATCCCCTCCCGATCGGCCTGGAACCCATCCAACGCCTCTGGATCGATGTTGAACTCGAACGCAATGGTGCCCTTGTGTCCGGCCTTGATATTTTGGCGAATTGCGTGCGCCAGGGACGCGTCGACGTTGGCATATCTGATCTTCGACTGAGCCCCAGAAGGGTGTAAATATGGTGCCACATACCGTTCCCCGAACTGCATGTCGACAGAAGCCTTGACGAAGACATGGCTACATTGGGTGTTCACGATCCCGGTGATTGCCATGTTTTTGAATTTCTTCTTGTCCTGGTTATTCACGGCCTTGAGGTAGTTGCAAGTCGACGGCTGGACATTCCAAGTCAGGGGCGCTCTTCCCTCGATGAACAACGCGGCTTACATCTTCTTTCGTTGGTGCAGCCTTGATATACTCTTTGAACTCTTCGTGGTGAGGAAAAAATGATTTTCCTTCGTAGAGTGATGTGTCGCCTGGATCCGTGTTCTTTGTCGCCTGATTGCAGTGGAAGTTCCCGTCTAACGTATCCTGCTGCTGATTGAGGTGTCTGTCACCGGTAAGAACACGTATAAATGTAAAGAACTGGCAGACTCACTTTAAGTGGTTCGGCACATCTCTAAGCTTCTCGTCGCAGTTGAAGCCAGCCTCCGGGCATGCAGGGCAGTACAGCTGCAGGTTTCCATCGGGGCGGAACACCAGAAGCTTATCTATTCCGTGCGCTTGCCCCAGTCGCTTCGTTGCTGTGAGGTAGCTCCACATATGAGAGGCCCGTATGAAGTTCTCGTACATGTCCTGTCCGCAGCTCGTTAGTCTATCATCCAGCTATTGTGAGCTTCTACTCACAGGAACGCTTGCCGTGAAGGAGTTGTCCGTTAGCCGTCGGAGGGAGCCAAGGTAATCGTAAGCAGCACCCTTTCCCTCAAGGCTGTGGATTTGAAACTCTTTGAGCACTTGATACGTGAACGCGCTCGTCGGGTTTTTCCAAGTGGACGGGAAAAGGCGTGCAGCCATCAACTGCTCCACTCGATCCACCTTCCCGTTTTCCCCGCAGAACGTAATGCTAGTCGCGTGAATGCCATTCGTGTGCGTGATGATCATCCCGACGGCTTCTTTGGCCTCGGGGCAGGGCCATCCATAGTGGCCCAACTGTATGCTATGCCCCAGCATTGAGACATCCTGGCGAACGAGAAAGCCCTGCGCGTCGTCCCAGGTTTCGGGCCAGTGAAAAGGGTTGTTGATATGGGTGCGTATATAACAGGCCTTGCAACTTGGATGGTACTGCATGCAGTCGAAGCAGCTGGCCTCGCAGATGGCCGCGTCACTTTTGCAGGGACAGGGCGTGCCGAACAGCGGACTTGCTTCATGTGACAGTATGCGGCCCTGGAGTTCTGGAGCCAGCTCTCTCAGATCACTCAATACCTGTGCGGTCTGAAAGGCATGGTCAGCATCTCAACAAGACTCGCGGCGTCCATCATACGTACACGAGTTGGCGGTTTTAGAGGGACCTCTACCGCATCGGTGGATGCAGCAGCCTCGGGCGCTGACTGGAGGATGATACCTGGATCCTGCGGGATCAGCTTAACCCTCTTTGTGGTGATCCCATCCGCGTCGATCCTTTGCATCTCGACCTCGTTGGGGTCAGTGTGCACGGTTTGCCGCATGCCCATAGCCATGGCATTGCGTTTTCGCTTGGAGTTGAGCGGTGCCACTAGTCAAAAATGTCAGACATCCGTCGTAAAAACATGAGTTTCGCACTTACTATTGAGTGGGTCGGAAAAGGCAGTCTCTTTATGAAGTAATAAATAGGTAAGTAATAGACAGCTAAGAGGGTAACAACAAGACTATAGGTAGATAGATATGTCTGCATTGGCTAGATCCATGAAGAACGGCACCAGTAAATACAGTACGAAAGCCAAGACACAATACATAAATACATCACGCAAAAGCAAGAAGGAAAGCAGAAGACTGTAGGTAGATATGTGAAGATAGACACGATGAAATCATAGAGTACGAAAAGAGAGCCCGTTGCGGTCTGGGTCATACAAAAAAGAAACGGAGTGTGAAGTACAGTAAAAGAAAAAGGAACGAAGAACTTACTCAACGCCGTGGGGATACAATATCGAAAGAGCACGGACCGAAGTCACGTAGGCTGCGCCGACCGAAGTCAAGCACTGGAGGGACCGAAGTCACCTCGGGGTGTGGCAGAGTTGAGTGGCTGGTCTGGTCTTGTCAGTAGCCGTGGGGTGGGGTGAAGTCTCGACTCACGCTGTCGCTGCGCGAGGTACGCCTTGCTCTGGTGGACCGTCCGCGTCGTCGTCGTGCTTGTTGTCAAGAAGAGAGGGGTGTTACTCACAATGCTCACAATGTCACAGTTGTCCACGTGATGACGACAACGCGTCAAATACCTCACAAGTCGAGTTCCGTTTGCTCCAATATAGCTTCAAGCAAAAGAACGGTCCACAATGCGACTTGCAAATATTTATAGCGGAACAAACATGCATTGAGCGTACGTATGTGATAAAATAATAACGAGCACGCCACAACTTTGCAATAATGAAAATATCTTCGTCATATGTAGTTGGTTCGGGTCAGGAATTCGCGACGTCGTCCCATGACGCCCCGATGACAGCGCTCCTCCGTGGATGATGTGGATGGGGGGGCGCTAATCTCATCTGCGTGGGGAGGGCGTTAATCTTGCAACAGCACACGCGTTGGCGTGGCAGCTACGGCAGAAGTCCGCGTCCGAAGGGACCTCCGAGCAGGACGGATTCCCTGTCTCTCAATAATACTGCGTTGTCGTCAGCATCTGCGTCGGGCCTAACCCCATCCGGTGGTGGTGGTGCCGACCCACTCTTTGACCGACAAACGCCCACCTCACTTCAAAATCGCGCACCATCAGCATCGTGTCAAGTCAAGTAAAAGTCAAAATAGACTCTTCATGCATCCATCCCATTCACCTGCCTGATATTTATCTATCCATTTGCCGCCAGGTGCCCCGCTCAAGCCGCGCTCCTAATAGACCAACAAAAAAAGCACCCCTACAGAAAAATCGGGGGCGCTGTTCCGATCAGATCCGACCCGTTTGAGGGGGTATCCGCGGAGCTTGGGCCCGAAGACTTTTATTCGCCGCCTGCCTGCAAGCGCTCGAACGCCATATTAAGTTGCCGCTCTGTTCTGCGGTACAAAATCTGTGGCTGTGTCTTGAGGATAGCTGTGTTCATGCCATAGCCACCGTTTTGGGGGCCAGAACAGCCGAACAAGTATCTAGGGTAGATTCCTCCTCCCCTTCTCTCAATCTTGCCGATATATACGCGCGTAAACGCTTCCGTGGATATTCCGCGAAGTTTATAATTGGGGCCGCCTGGACGGCAGCAGCGTCTGGCCTGAGACACTCTGGCCCTTCTTTCTGTGAGCGCACCCGTCTCTGATATCAAGTTATGGTTGAGATTGATATCTCATAGCACTGTTCATATACGAGATCGTTCCATGCGAAACCCAGGGAACATTGCGTTGTCGCCCACAATGTCCGACGCACTGCCAATGATGGGCTCGTTGACTCAAGTCACGCTGCTCCTGGAGGCAGCCATCCCAGCAGAGCTTTTGCATGCTCTGTCGCTAGCGCCACGGCTGTCGTCCCTCGAGATTCGCCAGGCGCGATTCGACGGAACCACCACAAATTCTTCCTTGCAATTCGCCACACTTGAGAGTCTGCTAATATCCATCTCAGGATTTCAAGGAGTCCTCAGCAGGGAAAACATTAATTGCGCCCGACAATCGAGCATCGCCGTTGCATTCCTGAAAAATCTCAGCTCTAACTTAACGGTATTACATATTTCGGGGGACTTGCTCTGCCACGACTTTCTCAATATAACGTGGCCCCGGCCGCGGAAATTTGCCGTCACAGAACACACTCCGACACCGTACATCCCGGTTCCCGATTTAGTGTGCGGGATGCCTGCGCTACGCGAATTATCTATCCTGTTTTCGGCGGATCTGAGTCGCGACCGGAACGCCGGCGAAATTTATCCTCCCTTCGTACTGGGTAATGTAGGCGGTGGACTTCTCACACGCCGCACCCCGCTGCTGTCCTCTGTCACCCTCTCAAACTTGGAGCCCGTAGACCCCATATTCGCGGAACTCCCCCCCGCGCTGCAATCCCTTCACCTTCTGGCGATGGTGGACGGGTACCTTCCCGGACTGGGAACCCCGGCGCAGCTCTGGGAGGCTCCACTGACCCATACCACCGCACTGATCGTCCTGGAAAATATATCCCACCTGGAAGGCCTCACCGAACTGTCGCTGACGCTCAACGGTTTCTCGACGGCACCACTAATCCACCGTATCGCGTCGATCTTCCCGCGACTGCGATTCCTGGAGCTTGGAAACTCGTCATACTTGTACGGCCCCCAGTTGTGCTTTGATGTCCGCGACGTAAGTCCGCGCGCGGCGACCCATTCTCTCGCGTTATTGACACCTGATATATGTTATTCAGCCCACCATTCTTGAAGCCCTGCAACACTTCCCGCTCCTTACTCATCTGCGGATATCTTTGAACTTCATGGATCCCGAGTTCGACCCGGATGGCCCGCCGCGGCGCGCTGCGCACTGGCTGTTTGAGGGCCTTCCTGCCCTGCACACTGTCGGATTTTCATTGGAGCAGATGTGGTGGTACCACGGGTTCGATAGGGTCGTTTGGCGCGTGTGGGACCGGAGCGTGTTGTTACGCCCACCGTCGCCGCCACAACCGGAGCCCGAACCAGTGGGAGAGCCGATTCTAGCTGTTGCGATACAATGATGGACCTACACTAACCATGGCTGACGAGTTGTCGATCATTCCTCGACGAGGGGGGGCATCGAGGGACTCGGTGTCTGTTGAATCTCAGCAGCCTATATAGTAATCATTCCTTGCACTTTAGCGAATGGCATGAGATACAATCCCGGAGGGGCTACAGGTCCCCCGCAATTTCTCATTCATTATGTTTTATTCAAAAGGTTGAACTATCAGGCAGGCGGAGGGAAGTGGCAGTTCAGGTTGTCAGCTTTTGGCAGCGTCTATTGACGCATGTGTCGACACAACGAAAGCCACTCATTGCACAGCGATTCATACCTGGCCGATCCTGCGGACTCATTTATTATCAACGGATGGAAAGGACCCTGGCTTGATACACGGCGAGCGTCGGAGACATAAACGAACAGGACTTATAATGACGCCGCCAAAGTGCGCAGAACGGGTACCAGAACGATAGGCGTGCGCTATTGAGCCGAGGCTACTGTCGGGACGCACACCGAGAACGAACTCTCATGATCAGCCTCGTCGCTTCCTGCGCGGTAGGCACCTAAGTAATGCTACGCGGTATTGTGACGAATTTATCAGCCATAGATCATTCAGAAACAGCACATTGCCTCTCGTTGAGATTGAAAACAGTTGCTGTCAGTGTCAGACATCAGCAAGGCTGTGTTACTTCGCTGCGTTACATCGGTTGCATGGCCTAGTCGCTATTAATGGACACTATCCTAATGGACAATATACTAAACTCCTCACACCGTAGGATAGAGACTGAGGAGGGAGACGTGCGACAGCAGGGATATAAGTCAGAATAAGATCAAAGAAGTAAGATGGGACAAAAGGAGTACCAGAAACGGGGACAGCTACTAAGCGAATACAAATCTTGAGGATAGCGCTACGTGCCGTGAATTGGTCTTGGGTAATGTCGCCAGGGTTAACTTCAAAGTCCTGGGCTCGCATCAAATTTTGCAGTCGGCGGTTGAGTCCCGGAGTGTTGACGTTATTAGCAATATTAATATGCGACGTATAATATACAGATGGAATGTACCTTAGTGCTGAAGCTCTCCTGCAGACTCTGACTGTCAAAGAAAGAGAAAAAGTTTGAACACGCGTCGTCTCGACCAATGGATGGTGGACATCACTCACAGCAGGCCTGAAAAACACAAAACTTAAAGAGTCGGGGGTGGCGGTGATGCTATACGCCGGGGATATAATGTTACGCACCGTAAATGCGTGAAGATAATGACCCTATAGATAACTTGAACTCTTTGGGCGGCGCTGCGTCAGTCACATGGGCATGAAAAAAAATAGAGGCGTATCAAAAAAAAACGCGCTGAGCATTTTTCTGTGTTACAAAAACACTTGGTCTGTAGGCCATTGCTTACGCATGGCAGTACGAGTCCATTTCCTTTTTAAAACTCCGGCTAAGTCCGATTTAAGGTCCGACCCACATATTTTGATCGCACTCTATCTTGAAGCTGAAAGGATTCGACGTGAATAATCAATTTTCACTCGGTTGATGTGAATGAGCTTGTTCTAAGTAAAATATTGATTGGTGTAGGAGAAGGTGAGTGCATAGCTAAACAAAACCCGCACCTCCTCGTCACCCTCAAACCCGCATCTAGATGTCCTCTGCATAAATGGCTGTACATAGAGCTTCAGCCCCGCATTTGTGTAGACTAAGCGGGGGAATCTCGCGCAACAACGGTCCTTCGGTGTAACCACACCGAGTGCTGATACCATCGTGATACCAGGTCTTTCCGGTATTATCCACGGCGACGGAGGTGAAGTGACCAATTTCTAGTGTTGTTTGAGTGAAATAGACAAGACCATGGAGGCGCATGCGCTTGATACCGACTTGGGTCTCGAAGACGAGATATTCATCTAGAATCAAGTTCTGCACTCCCATAGTGATAAATAATATGGGTGGGACATCTTCCACCACAGTCACTCTCCTTGTTCGCGTTGGTATTCCGCTTAAAGTGCATCGTGGGCAGTTAGTGCTCGGTTGCGAGAAGGCTTGGAGAAACCATGCTGATAAAGGTACTCCGCCCGGATATGTGTTGTGAAGAGCGCGGACATTCCCAACGTCCACAATTTGATTAAGCACACTGATTTCACCAGGGATTCTGTGAAGGCAACGAGGGCATGTGGAAACTGCATTAGCATAGCTCCGCCTGTTTGTCAAGGCCATGTACAAGGCATCCAGTCTGAGGCCGCTGGCTCCGATAGGGAATTCATCTGGATTTTGGAGATGTAGGATGCGTCGGACATTGTCTCGTGCAGTTTCAGGAAGGTCAGGTGTCGCTTGCAAGCTGTGGGTCCATAAACCGAGCATGGCATTCATTTCCGTCAATTTCGCACCCCAGGCAGCAGGATCGTCATCCAGAATAAAAGACAAAGGCACGAAAAGGCTGTCGTAACCGCAGCTATAGTTGCGACTGTCCCAAATTAGACCAAGTGGATTACGGGTTTGCCCGGCGGCGGCCGTTGTAGCAGCAGTCGGCAGTCTGGCACGTTTGGTACTCGCTTTGGCTGGTAGAGTGTCGACGACTTTCCTCTTTTTATTAATGGATACTGCGCCGTCTAAAAGAGCCGATTTTGTATCCTTGGCTGAAAGAGTTGGGTGCCATTCGCCGTACGAGATGTCGCCGGTAGGTTTATATTTTAACGGGTTGAAGCGAATCGACTGGTGGAGATGAGGGGGGTCTGTGGTCGTTTTTTTCCAGGCTCTGTAAGACTGCAGCAATCTGCCACGGTAAATTCCTGTAACCTGAGCCGGCAACTTGCCAGCAAACCGCAACGTGGTTATTTCATCAAGAATTTCCAGCTCTCGGAATTCTTGCCTGAGGTATCCTGTCATGCCGCTGGTAATCTTGCGAAAGTCAAACGCTTGCAGAATGACGGTACCCGCGGCCTCCGTTCCTCGAGATAGAGCGACGTAGACAGCTCGATGATCTTTGCAATTGTTGAGATGTACCACATTGGGATTGAGTGATTTACCCTGGGAAGCATAATCCGTCATCGCAAACCAGGTGAGCACCAGTACTTGTTCACGGTAAAGGGATAAGAGGGTGTCGTCGGGAAGAAGGCAGGTCACATGGGTGGATGTTCGGCACAACGGGACCACATTCAGCGGTAATCCTGGAATTTGAACAGTCCGCCTGTCCTTCAAGTTTTTCAGTCTAATGAACAATGTATCTAGGATTCGCTGCCCTGCCGGGCCGATTGATTCATCCCAACCGACAACTTCACCATCTTGCCCTTTGGTCATGCATAATTCTGTTGCCTCATTCACGCGAATCATGACCGGCATGCCAATGCAGAGCCTCAAAATTCCTGGGATATGTTCGCTTGTGGCCGAGGGAGTTGCTTTCCATAGAGTATGTTGCAATTTTTTACTCATAGATTCCAAGTGAGCTTGTTCACAGCCTTTCCACTTGTTGCGGTCTATGCCCGTGGAGCTCAACTTATCGACAGAATAGAACTCGATAAGTTCTTGGCCTGTATCTCGCGCAAATTGCTCTGCTCCTAGTTCATTCATTGTGTCCTTGTGAATATTCCACGCAGTTATTATAGCAACATTCCGGAATTCTTTACTGTCCAAATGTGGTTGGCCTTGTCTGTTACCAGCGACTCGTGATCTCAAGAAATCTACGTCGTCGGGGGTGCAAGCACCATATCTCATATTTTCCAAAGCTGTTCGCAATTTTCTGTCCTCAACTGTCTGAGTCTTCTGCCGCATATTCTGTCGGAGCAATACTACTGTGTTAAATTGATGCCAAAGGATTTTACCCAGTACAGCATTCTGTTTTTTCAGGCTCATGCCTGTGGTGGTCCGAACAGCAACATCTCCGTACAAAGAGGGTCCAGAAGTCGGCGGGAGTTGAGCGAAATCACCCGCAAGAATAACATTCAGGCCACCAAATTCTTGATCGTGGATGTTCCGGGCTTTGGCAGCTTGACTAGCCAGTGATTGAAGATCATTGCACGAAACCATTGAGACTTCATCAAGCAAAATATATTCGACTCCTTGGAGCTGCTCATTAATTGCGGCAATGGTGTTGGCCTCGTTACGGATACCATCGGTGTCGTCCTGATTGTTACTCTTGGTCTTGGACTCACGAGGAATTTTGAACACTGAGTGATATGTTGACCCATTCAATAAAGCTGCAGAACTTCCTGTCGGCCCAAGTACCATGAATCTGTACTCTGCTTTGCGCATGACAAAGAATTTTATTATGGCTTTGAAGACCTGAGATTTGCCGGAACCTCCCATGCCTCCTAGGTACATTTTAAGAGGGGAAATTTGAGGCGAAGATGTGTGCTCAGCAATTATTCTGAAAGCTCTCTCCTGCTCCATATTAAGTGTGAATTCCTCACATATGGATGAAATTATGTCGTCATTTGTTTCCTTGTCAATTGTAGACTTAGGAAGAAAATAATCATGGTCAAGAACCTCAACATTATCTGAAGATGGCTTTAAATTCGGTGCGTCGGAAGTTGGAGGTAGTGGCATATTTTCTAGCTTATTGGCAGTGAATTTCTTTCGCTCCTCCTTCAAAATATCCACCCAAGTATTTCGATTCTTATAAGGAGTAGATAGCCTGACTGTATCAATATCCAGCGAGGCATCTGTGGTTCGATTAAGCCATTTGGAGGTACGGAGCACCTCTCGTATTTTAGCTCTCTCATCAATCCAAGGGGGCCCAAAAATGCGAAAAATATATATCACCTACATTTTTTTTTTTCGGGGGGTCTCAGGGACCCCCCCCCCCCCCTAGCAGAGCCATCATGTGCCAAATTTCCTTTTAAAGATGAAAGTACGTTCACAAAAAAAATCCACCACAATATATTAACCGGAACCTGAGGCTGCCTGCAAGCACATAGCGGCATGAAACTAATGTCCAATAACTGCTACACTCTTTTCTGGTGTTGCATCCCGCAGCCCGCCAATTTTTTTAAGTTTGATGTGGATTCAATGTCATCTTCCATAAGTGAGTTATATTACCCGACCAGCACAACATTTTTGTCCAAACTACAGCCTTCTGCGATAAATCCAGTCTGTAATTGCTTTACTAGTGCCTCCGCCTCACCATCGCCAAATTGTCACAGTCCGGGTGCTGCCGAATTGACATAATTGATGTATGTTTGATCTGATCTACTGTCAAACTTGGGCCAAACAACCCCTATATGGGTGAATATGCTTGTAGGAGCTTGTATATTACTCTCAACGACTCCTGGAATATGATGCAGTAGATTGTATGCTATTTACCGCTGATTTGAGCTCTCCAGACGAAAAAAAAACTTGCATACAATTATTTTTTTCAGGGGGTCCGCTGGACCCCCCCCCCCCCAAGGTGATATGATCAGTTCTTATCCTTGGGCCCCCTTGCATCAATCAGATGTTGTGTCTTTCTGCCGATATTGCGATCGTCGTCTCCATCACTGCGTTGCGGCCCCTTGTAATCACAGGTGAGACTATGTTGGGCTACGTGGTTGTACCTTGGTCGAACCCCGTAGACCAGGGTGTTGTACGTGGGGTACACCCATTCTGTGACTACGTTGGGCTACGTGATCCGAGCCGCCGTAGTCACAGGCTTGTCACGCTTCGGCTACATTGGGCTACTCGGGCCGACGTTGGTCTACGTGACATAGCCACATGTAGACATACCTCGCCCCCGCCCCCATGCTCAAGTCAGTTGAGTTTTCGCTTTAACTTCACTCTTAACATCTTCCCAAGACCCATATTACTTCCCAAATTCACTGCCCGGCCCGGACCGACGGTTCCCGCAAGCGAGCAAGTAAATATGTCACAACACAACCACACTTTGATCGCGGAAACCTCAATTTCAACTCATTTTGGGGTGGCAATGCTCAACGCTCGTCTACAAGCTGCGTCTACCCTGTTCTCCAACTATTCTACATTGGTCTACTCTGGATACACGTGGCTACACGAACGTAGACCAAGCTTGACCAACGTAGACCACCATGGTCTACCCAGCATCGACACAGGTAGTCACAGGTAGTCACACACCTGTGTCTACCAGGGTGGTCTACTCATGTAGTCATACCCTGTGACTACGAGGGGCCGCAACTGCATCGTCAGCAGTGTCCATTCCGGTATAAACGGCATCTGGATCATTCGCGAATTCGTCTTTATCACCTAGAAAGGAAAAATGAGAACTAAATCTAAATTGCTTTCTTGCCTCCGCCATTTTTGATCTCATCGTCGCATAATGATCATCTCGTGCATCATTGCATTCGTAGCGCAGATTGAAGTGCCCGATAATTTCCAGTTCACGTGGAGTGAAAGTGTGTTCGGTGAATACTTGGATTCATCGTCATTCAGATCCGTGGGAGTTCGCCAAGCCTTGAACAAAGTCATGATCGTGGTGCAATAATAGTCACGGTCACCTTTATCAACTCGTGGTATTGCTCCACCAATAAAATTGGGCATGACGCGAGACAACTTGGAAAAATCGCAGTGGACTGAATGGGTCTTAAATAGATCGTGATCGGAAAGGAAGGCGTGACCGTGTTTCCGGCCATTGCTCTTGTTTTCCTGCTTCTTGACAACAACGTCGTCGTCGTCACCAGAGGACCAATCGCTGTCGGAATCTGTCAGCTCTCTTGGATCAGTAGAATCACTGGCATAGTCACCGTCAGCTTTCTCAAGAAAGTCGCTCATTGCATCGGAATCTTCATCTGCCTCAATCTCGTCGACCTGCATTTCAGACTGGAAAGTATTGTGGAGCTCTACTTCCTCGGCGCATTGGACAATTTCTTTTGGTGTACGCCGTTTTATTTCAGAACACTGAATCCATTCGTACAGAGAGATCCGCTCATAGATTTTTGGCCGATAGCTGTATGTAGTCGTTGACGACAGAGGATGCAACAAATCTGTCGTCTTCTTTGAGGATCATGACAGTATCCTCCTTGACTCTCTCACTGTCGACTTCATCATCATCCACAACCCAGTGTCGCCTTACAAAAGCTACGTATGATCTCCACGCAAAATTAACGAAATCATGGCTTTTATAATGGTCTGGAATCCCAAGCAGATACATGCTAGCCATCGGGCTTCCCGTCTCCATTTTCGTCGACATTGAATTTATCATTTGCCTCATCAGATTTCTTGCGGTCTCTACACCATCTGATATGCTTTTGCGACATTTTCCTCGTTGCGATCAAACACGTCGAATACCGACTGGGAGGCGAATGCCTGGTAAGTTTTTAACCCCAACTTGGACACATAATCTGATACGTATGAGACGACGGCCTTCACAGCTGTTCCAGAGAGCAGGCTAGTAACGTCGGTATTAGCCCGGGAGAAATAGCTCAATACACGAGACACATTATTCATGTTGGCCTGCAATTTTTAATGTTCATATGGCCGTTCTCGTCAACTGTCGTGGTTTCAAAGACCTCTCGGGGGAACCGTGCTTTACACACGCCATTTACAATACACCCACGTCTCTCGTAGAAGGGTTTTTGATCCTTCTTTTTACGCTTCACTGAATCCTTCCTCCAGTTCTTTTTGTGATCTTCATCTTGTTTATTCTGCACAGATTCACGGCAATCATGCATATTTGAACGAATAACATCAGGAATAAACACTTGTCTTGGTAGCGCTGGTAGCGCTACCGTAGCGCTACCGTAGCGCTACCAGCGCTACCAAGACAAGTGTTTTTTCCTGATGAAGAATATCATCAACCTCGTGCTCATACGCAGTCAACCAGGACGCAAGTTTGAGACAATCTTCGCAAGTTTTGTCACATTGATCCCGTTGGCACATAGGTGGCGGAACATCAGGTAAGGTCTGAGTGGGGTTACGGTAAGGCACAGTTTCGTCTCGCACGGCAGCATTAACACGCTCACGTACTTGTTCTTCAGGTCCATGTATGAACTCTCCCTGATGCGCAGACTCAAGGTAATCTATTAATTTCTTTCTAAATTGTGAGTCATCACTCATGATTTTGTCCCGTATCATTTGAGGCGACAAGCTATTGAGTACCCACAACAGGGAATGAAGATGCAGCGTGAGCCTTCCTTGTTGCTCAACCGTGGCATAGTACACATTTGTATGTCCAAAAAAGTCGCCTTCTTCGTTCTCCCAACACGGTACTTCTTTGAGAAATATTTCTACCATAAAGTGGAAGAATCTTGCGGCGGCAACAGGATGCTGGGACATCATTAAATTCTGTTCATCTGATGTTCGCAGTTCAGGTTTAAATACAGTCCCACTCTGGGCATAGTACAAGGCAATGGGGTGAGTAATGTCGGACCAAGCAAGTGTAATGAACCAAGTAGGCGCTCCCAGAAACGAAGTCATTGACCAAATCTCATTCCTCATGTGTTTTTTTGATGTTGCGGACGCAGGAACATGTGCACCGATGCCGTCTAGATCCCTTAATAGCTCAAAGCACTGCCGTTCTCCATCTGTTGATGGTTTGACATTTTCTCCAGCCACCAGTCGGTCTGCTATGTTACCCGCTATCTCTGGGTCCATGTTGAGCAGTCTTCTAGATATATCGGCGAATTTAGATCTATTGACAATGAGCCTGCTACCTTGCGAAGAAGATTTTAATTGCTCGTGGTTGAATGCAATCATGGGGAAGTACATGTCAGTCTGAAAGCGCTTATTGTAATATAATAATAACGACCGCTTCCTAGTCTTGTCTGCGATAATATTTCTGTGGTTCTCGTGACCGATTCCGCCTTTTCCATAAGGGAACAACCAGGGAAACATCCCGGGATAAGCACTCACATTCCTATACATTGATTCTGGAAGCTCTGCTTTACCAATTCCGAGGGACTTGCCTTTGTGCGTGAGATGTTGAAGTACGACCGCAATTATATCTGACATTTTAGCAGTGGAATATTCAGCCCCAGTAAGTCCATGGACGGCAAATGTGCATTGCCCACTAGTTGTCCCATGCTCCTCGTTGTCTTCAAATACACTGCGCGCTGCGGTAGGAACCTAATGCTCTACTTCTCCATTTGTTTTTCGATAATCAACCTTGACAATAATATCACAATGGGCGTAGGTATGTAGATTTTCTTGCGAGATTTCCAGGTCGGCATAATATTCATGATTTAATTTCAACCATTCCAGCGCAGCAGCAACTTTATCCCTCCGGACCAGCAACGGTGTACGTTCAAAATCTTCTGGGGTTGGATTACCGGAGCCCGTGAATACTATTGCAAGGACCTCTTCCATTTCCTCTCGACTAGGAGGTAGCTTCATATACACTTTTAATACAGGCTGAGCGAACATAATTGCATTCGCGTTCATCCTCACGCGGCCAGAATTAACGCGAATAACACATCTATTATGGCGTACCCTTGCAATAAGAAGGCCTTCGGCGTATGACAGCCCTTGTAATTCAGGAGGTACTTCTTCGACCCAGCCGTGCCTAGCGAGAGCGTGAAGCGGTAAGTTGCCCTTGCGCAAAGAAGTTTCACATTCAACAAATATGTCTGCGCAGCCTGTCGCTAAAATCGGACCTTCCAGGTCTTCTATTGGATCCGAAAAATGAAATCGCTCTTTCCTTGTCACGCCAGGCACCTCGAGACAAGACATATCACAGTTGAGATGACTTAGACTGGTCAGCTCAGTCTTCAGAGTTAGTCTGCCGCACAAGGCACAGCCAGCCTCTTCAAAACGATCGGGTTGAGCAGCTCGTGAAGATCCGGTCAGGATACGATGCTCATCAGCAGCGCTCAAAGGTTCGGGCGGAAATTGGGTGGAAGTCAAGGTGCCTGTTGATTGTTTTCTCATGAATCTATATTTCTTTGCCTTTACACGGTTAGCACTTTTCTCCGATTCTAACAGCGCACTCGACTTGTCAGGTTTAGGCAAAGTGTCCGCTGGCTTCTTCTTTTTTCTTGGCAGCGGCGCGGCATGCAGTGACATGATGGATACGAAAAAAAGGCAGAACGTGCAGTCATGAGTAGCTAGTAGGTCTCTGGCCTCCTTCACCTTGAAACGAGAGTAAATGTGAAACTTGTGTAATTTCGCCGTGTGCATAATCTCAGCATGAGTCAAGGAAGGTATCAAAGAAATTAAGGGGACAGATACAGCGACAAAATGAGAGTTTGTCTTCAAAAGGTCGTGCATGGATGTTTCGGTGCACTGGACTTCAAATGAGAAGGTATAGTTCTGCATATCTGCATTGCCGTTGGATTGGACCATAAATGGGAGGATGTCAGTGGGAACAAACTTTCCGCGATGGGCACCTCCTCCAAGAGGTAAAGAACGAGAGGAAGACGAACGATCAGGGTTTATATCGCAGTGCAAACAACGAACGGCGAGTATGACATTTATAGCGAAATTTTCAAGTGTTTGCGACAGACAAATATCTAACGTGTATGCCACAAGGGCCAATAAATTGTAGACATGCTTTGCATCAAGTGCTAACGAGGTGCGAGTCAACCCCCATTGAATAATGGAACCCTCTCGGGCAGCCGTCAGGCATAAAATATAGACGCGCTTTGCATTTAACGTGTATGCCACAAGGGCCAAAAAATTGTAGACATGCTTCGCATCAAGTGCTAAGGAGGTGCGAGTCAACCCCCATTGAATAATGAAACCCTCTCGGGCAGCCGTCAGGCATAAAATATAGACGCGCTTTGCATTTATTGCGTAGGTGCACGCCAACCTCATGTACCGACGGGAATCGGACAACAACATGCCCGATTCCCGTCGTGGGCATGCTCCAGACAACAGAGCATCCGAACCACGCCATGCCGGACAATATCCAGCGTCTAGCACATCAGCATGATTCATAAAATGAAAGACCTGACAATTACCTCAGCCAGCCAAAATGCGAAGCGAGAACGGTCCTTTGGGACTCTGAGGTTGATGTTGATCAAAGTATGAGTTGAAGAACACACCGAGCTGGAGAGAACGGATCAAGTACGACACCGAGACCAAGACCAAGTCCAAGAACACCACAAGAAGTTTGCAAAGAGACACCTTGAAGTGATCAGGGGCCCATCCTCGAGTGAAATGCAGCAATGGCAGAAGCGGAAACACAGAGACGAAGGAGGACCGTGCCGGCCTAGGCTCCGCCACCTTCGAGTCGGCTCCAAATGTGTCGGCAGAAAAGGCAGTGCTGCCTGAGCCAGGTGAGGTCGCCAGAGCAGAGGTTCGATCCGGATTGTCGGGTACATCAGGTATGATCTTGAGGAGAATGGGCCCATCAAGAGGCAAGGGAGAACATCGACGCTGTTCTGCACAGAGCAAAATTGGGTGCAAGAATACTGTAAAAGCGGTGAAAATACCAAGAGGCTCCGGTTCAGTGTGCATGGTAACACGCATATCTGAGGATAAGCAAGGGCAAGCCTCTACACAAGATGGAATGGTATACTCGACGATGTTTTGAGTGGACGAGTTATGTAGACAAAGTGGAGAGCAAAAGCAGGGAGCGACGAGCGTGACGTAGGAAGAGATGGCCTGTGATGAATCAGATGATAGATGGCGGCAAGATGGCGGCCCGAAAAAAAGGCGCCCAAGCTAAAGGCCACGCTATTAGCTCACGCCTTTGTTCTGTGCATTGCGATTTGAAAGTACAGAGAGAAATATGCATGGCAATGCTGGATTCTTATACTTACCCAGGGATTCTTACAGTACTTACTGATACCCAAAAGACATTCAATAATCGGAGAAAATTATATCATAATTAGCGAGGGCCGAGAACCGAGAACCGAGAGAAAATTCACATCACGTTTCAGAGAAAAACTGGACAAGGCCCTCTCGAAGATCTTCACGTCACGTTTCAGATCAAAGTTTTGGCAGTAAAAGATTGCCAAGAACGAGTTCCTATAATAGGACTCGTAATTGAATGAATAACTGCAAGGGAAGACAAACCCGAAAGATATCCCGGTGAACCAGATTAGTATAACTGCGTCTTACGAGGGACGCTGATACCCGTTGCACCTCGAGCTGTGAAATTTATTTTGTTCCGAGGTTCTTATAATGGTGTTGCAGAAAATAAGGGAGAGCTTCCAGGAACACGAAGAAAGGTACATTGAAATAGCTGAAGCCGAAACCGCCTGGAGCGGCCGGGGTACGCGGCGGTGAGAGCCTCAAAGACGCGTAGATGATAGGCTCTCCAAGGTGTGAGCGCTTCATTTCGGGAGTTTATGCCTAGCATTGAAACTGAGGCAAAGGACCGGGAAAAGAAGGAAATCACAAAGAAAAGAAGAGAAAAGAAAGGGTACAAGAAACCACCCACTCGGACGCGGGAAGTCGAACGCCGAGTTACCAGCTAATCCACAGTCGTTCGACGTCTTAGTGACTAACCGTATGCCGCACACCACGCCCGATCTCTGCGCTTGTTACTCTGTAGAGTAGAACAGAGTCTGAAAGAAAAGAGATGTGGTTTGGTTAATTGGATGGAGTACAAACGCGAAGCACAGACATCAAACTGCACAAGACTCTGCGGCGTTCGGACATTTTAAATTGATGTTTAGAAAGCCGCAAGCTACAAGCCTATATAAAAGGCGAGGAACCCGAGCGAGGCGTCGTAACACCCGGCGAATAAAAACAGAACACAACGTGAAGACCAGAACAACCACTCGGACGTGGGGAGGCGAACCCCGAGTCGCCAGCAAAACCCTACCGTGATAGCCCACAATGACTGGCCGTGTGCCGCACACCACGTCCGATCGCTAGCCTTGTTATTCAATACTGCCTGCTGTTCGAAGCCTGGGTCTACCGCCTGCGGGTGAGAGTTGGGGAAAACATCAAGAGCAACTTTAGCCGAAAATTGCGATCTTTTAGGAATGGAGTCCTTTTGGAACTCCTTCAGGGTTTCCATGCGTGTCGCCAACCGTTGAGTGAAGAGGCTAGCATGCAAATTGAATCCAATTCCACTTCAGAAAAAAAAAAAGAGGGATGTTCTGCTGGGTGGATGCCCGTGTCGACGACGAGGCAGATGGTCGTCACTGCGGCGATCAAAATACACCCCCAGGAAAAACGGCCCTGTACCATAAAATTCAATTTCCTGCCCAAATAGCGCCCAGAATAAAATTTGGGAGATAAACAGAATATTACTGCTCAAATTTCTTCTGGAAATAAAGAGATTTCTTGGAAACAGTAGAAAATTTCCGCACGACAAAGACTGCCTATCTCCACAGGAAGATCCGGGCCGCCTTTTTCCCAAGGTGGTAGACGGGCTGTTTTCCTGGACAAAGACGGGCTGTTTCCGAAAGGTTTCTTTCGTTACACATATGGCTAGTTCATTTGGGTACCCAAATGAACCACACATATAGCCAGGTGGGTCGATCTTACGACGCCGCTCCACCAAAGCTGATCGCCTCCCACTTTTGCTGGCTTACTGCGCCGTCGAATTATGGACAGTGTACATACGGATGTCGAGCTTGTTGTGGTGAGTACGCGTGCCGTCTCCTCTTCCCACACTACTAATGTTTGATTTCAATCACGCGCAGTGAATTTGACGAGACGGAGCGGGTTCGTCGAGCGTTCTACCTTCCCCTCCCCATCTATTGGCGCTGCTGATGAAAATATCTCCTTGAGGTATTGTAGGGTCCCGGTCCGCGTCTTGACCCCAACTAATATCTTGGCCGCTCCCAGACAACACCAGTCCCTCACTAATACTGTAAGCTACGGCACGGTGTCTTACCGAGGCGGGTCGTCGTGTCGGTTGCAAGGTGGTGACTGACAGATAATACGATAGATACAGCCTGTGCCATTAGCCATCCTGAAGCTGAAAAGATAAGTCCCTATCTGTATTCGCTCAGCTCAACGAATGTTAACCCAAAAATAGATTTTCATCATCGCGCATTGTCTGCTGCTTCGCTTCCAGCCATAAGTATATCTGATATCCTGCACGGCTTTCGAACTGATGTGTGTTGATGTCCAGCTCAAAATCTGTTGAACATGGTGGATTGGACGGTTCATTTTGCAAGGTCTTCATCATTTGCGAGCTGACGATTTCCTGGTCCGCTTCTTATGAGATTGTATTGCAGATGTCAAATCGGTACGTGCCGGGCTGTCCTTATGCCCAATAATTGACTCGTTTTCAAGGCACGGGAGCGACGGGACCACAGGTGGTATCGTAGTTGATATATTATGTCATTTATATACTATTTTATATACGGATTTTTGAGCAGTCGATATGAATGTAATAGCAGTCAAATCCAATGCCAAAGCGCACTGGATCCGACTGCAGTTTGGCAACTGAAGCAGTCAACCTGACTGCGCTTATGCAATCGGACCGACTGCTTTGAATCAGCCTTCGATTGCCAAACTGCAGTTGGATCGAGGACCGTATGGCAATCGGATCAAGTGCGTCAATGCAGTCAGGTTGACCGCCCAATAGCACTCAGTTCAAGTGCTTTGACGTACCTAATCCGGCTGCGCGTTCTTCTCACAGTGAATAAACTAGCGTCTTTCTGAGCACCGTTGCTTGGCCAAACAACTCCAAGCTGACGCCAAAATCTAAGCGCACAGTGCTGGCACGGTGCACTGGCAACACCGGTGTGGTTTCAGGACTTCGAGCATGGTTGAAGAACTCACAGCCAATCTGATTTGGGTGCAAAAAATGTGGAAAAAAAAACTCAATTGTGCAAACACGTTTTTATGCCGATTCACAATCATTTGAAAACAGGGTAAGCAAGTTTTTTTCGACCCCCCTCCTCCTACCCCATACAAAATATTCAAACTAAGATATTCGAACTCCGACACCCCCTTGCTTGTGTCGTGTCGATTTCTCCTTGTCGGCAATCATCGGCAAAGGCAACAGCTGTTCAGTCTGGATCAACACTCCGTGATCCGCATCTGTTTTGTCTCGAGGCGCGGCAAGCACAGGATGACATCTCAGCTCTGCAGGCGATACAAAAGCTGTTCCCCATCTTTGTGCCTCTTCAATTCGCTGCTTTCAAGACCCCCGCTCGCACAAGTCTACCCCCAAGGTGCGAATTCAATGCGTCGCACTGTACTCGGCCGCCGCAGCGCACGCACGGTCACTCCCCCCGTGCCGCCGTCAGAACTCTGGCACCTCCCCATCCACGAGCGCCCCGTCGCCGTAGACCCACAACGAGCCTCCCCGCTCTTCAACGGCATCATCCCGCCCGAGATCCGAAACACTCTCTTCGCCTTCATCCTCGCTGAATACACCCCTTCCGATCCTTCTCTCGCATACCCCCCGTCGGTGCGCCGCCCTGGGCAAACCGGCCCCCGCACCATCAACGTCGCCTTCCTCCGCACTTGCCGGCGTATATACCTCGAGACGTACCACCTTCCGCCGCAGCTCGCGACGCACGTTTTCTGGCACGCACCGCACACCGGACCAGAGGGTCTCAGCGACCGGTTCCCCAACATTCACGGCCACGAGCTCGAGGCGCACTACTTTGCGCGCCTCGCGCTGTGGCAGATCCCCCTTGTGACAGAGGTGAAGCTCTTCACGCAGATGTTCTGGCTCGACGAGAGCTTCGCGGGGCTGTGCGCGAGTGGCGTGCTCCCACGGAGCATTGAGCGCCTCAAGATCACACTACGGAGCGGCGATTGGTGGTGGTGCGAGCGGAACCACCCGTTCATGGTCAACCCGCATCGCGGGGGCTATCTAACAGAGTACATCGAGGATGTAGCGCGGGAGGAGCGCGGGGAGGTTATTCCGTTTGCGGCGGGCGGGTGGGGCGGTGCATTGCAGCGGCTGCCTGCGCTGAGGGAACTCGAGATCGAGTTTGAGACGACGGTGAATCGGATGGAAGAGCTCAGGAAGATAGTGGAGAGGGCGTTGAGGTGGAGGTTTCCGATGGGGGAACGGGGCACCTTGAGTAATAAAGGGTTGGGGATGGAGGTCGGGGAGTGGAAGAACGATGAGCAGTCATTCAGTGTGTTCACTGTCAGGTGGGAATTGGTGGATCAGAAGACGAAATAATTGAACAGTGAGTCTGAGTGCGGTGCGCGTCCGGTTCGGCTGCCTTAACTCATTCAAAAGACTGATCATAAGACTAGTAACAGGACGGCAAGAAATTGTAATTTATCATAACGTGGGTATCGAGAATTTTGCGACGAATATTCCTCTGAAGTCAATATTTGTGGTTGTCGATGTAATAATAAACAGCGGCACAAATATATCCTGTGCCATCGGGTGCTCCCTTCCCCTGCTAGGATGTTGAATTTATACGAACATTTCCTTCGTCTTCTTTCGCGGTGTGAGATTCCGTGGAATTTGTTGGTTGACTCATGTTCTAGCACGGAGATACGATTATAACGGCTGGGATTAACGACGTTGTCGGATGGGTGATGAGTTGTTCGTGGCTTTGGAACACAAACGGAAAAAAAAAAGTGTTTCGTCACCATCACCCGACCCGAGTCGAACGGGGAATCCTACTGTACATTTCCTACTTTTGAAACACCAGTAAGAATGAATGCGGCAGCAGGGAAAGGTATCAAGTAGGACGGGGGTGCTTATCATTGACCGGCGACCAAACGAGTGCGCGGGGGACTAGTCTGCCAAAGAATAAACAAATATTCGGTGGCGCCGAGGCAACTATCGATATTCAATTTTGCGCATCTGCTGTTCGAGTTACAATCATGTTTGGAGTCAATGCACCTTCGACACTTAAAGGCCGTCGTCTCCTACCAGCCCAGGTGCTGAGGCCCGTATTGGTGACCGAGGATCGCCCAACGACGAGTTTGCCTTGCGCATGAAATATGGGAAGTCCACGTACCAAAGCGCTAATGACACCAGCGAAATATGATATGGGCGTGTCCTTCAGATCCAAGCGCCGACGGACCTACGGTGAGGCAGCCGACCCAATGGGAACGCTGTCCACAGCGCCGCCGCAGTGACGTCATTGGGTTTTACAGCTAAGTCAAAAAAGATAGACAATTTTCGTTTTCGTGTTGAGTTCGGCAAGAGTTCGGCAAGGCCTAAAATTAGATCGTCTCTTGAGCAACGCCATAATCTCTGTGCGCAGAATAACCTTCATGACGAGCCACTCTCCACCAAATAAGCTTCTTGACGTATGTGGTGGGGCTGCAGGGATATATTACAAGGCACTGACCTCCAGAATTCCTCACCATGACTTCAAACAATCCTATCGACTATTCTCGACTTACGGGCCACAGCGCAGACAGCGCATTTCTCCTCGGGCTCGGGCCACTTCCTGCACCTTCGGGTCGTGGCCTTTCTGTCTCCCAAATGCAGAACGCGTTGAACAGCGGGATGTTTGACCCCGCGAACCGTTTCGAAGACGATCTCGGCGACGACTCTGAAGATGAAGAGGAACAGATGGCCGCAGCTTACACATACCTCCAACAACTTGAATACATTCTTCCGCCATGTTGAGATTGCCCGTATAAAATCTTGATAGGTGAGGACCCTGTGCTGCATTTGCACGCCTACGAGAAATAAGAAATGAGGCAGCGGCCATTGATTCTCTGTAGGAAGTCTCCGTTTGACTTGGGGCCGGGTCGTGCAGGATTGTTGTCGTGGATTTTTCCTTCTTTGTTTCTCGGCCTGCACTGATTTTAGACATTCAACATTCAACGGCAAGGTGGCTGAGAAAAAGTACATGTGGTCTCCGCGAGACCGGTTGGCATTTGAAACAGCGCAACGAGAATTGAGTCTTGTCTGAGGTTACATATGGGGGAGGCGGCCGTAATACTGTAAGCAAATTTAAATTTGAACACGAACACTCAAAGAGCACTCACTAAATGAACCCTCGTATAAAGGAGAGGGTAAAGGCCTGGTGGTGTATGTTGCACGCCTACATGCAGTATTGTGTAGCTGATGCAGTATGTGGGAGGTCCCCGTTCGATTCGGGGCTGGGTCATAGCTGGTAAGAGTATTTCTTTTATTGTCGCATTGAGTAAATGCAAATTCATTTGGAGGGGGACATTTCGCTTTCGTACAAATCGCGCAAGCAGTATCCACCTTGAATCTGAATGGCATCCTGACAACTTGGACCGTGAGTGCCGAATTTAAATTCACCCGCATAAAATCCTGATAGGAAAGATGGGGTAACGACCCTGTGGTGTATGCTGCACGCCTACAAGAAATACCGTTTCTCTTCTGGACGAGGCTCTCTGTGGGAGGCCCCCGTTCGATCCGGGGCCGGGTCGTGAATGTTGTGTCCTGAGTTTTTTTGTTTGTTTTTGCTTCTCGGTCTGAACTGATCTTAAAACATGGAGTGGTAGGATTTCTTGGTGTTCAAAGTACGATGGTTTCCGCGCGACCGGACGGCACGCAACAGAATTAAGTTCAACATCCCCCGAGCTTGAGGCTAAGTTTTATATTAAAACACGGCGGGATGGTAATAAGCAAAATTCAATTGGCATGCGTACACTAGATTTTAACGCGTGGCGAGAGCAAAGGCTTTTGCTCAGTCCAGCTGCAGATTCTGTGTGCGTAGGTCGAGTCGGTCCGAAAAGATCCGGAGCAGCAACACGGCCAAATGTTTGCACAGCCTCTGCTTTCATCGTTCCGCCGGCTTGCCGCCAGCACTCAATTTCTTACGCAGAATGTCATTGACGACCGGCGCGTCCAGATCTAGACACAGCTACAAACGGATATGGCCTCCATTCGCTTGCTTTCCGTGATCACCCTCGGACGCGTTCATGCCATATTTGAGCCTAGTAGTAGCCTGCTCAGTGCTGTTTCAATTTGGGACCGCGCATCCTCCTTCAAGTCGCGGTGGATTCAGCGGTTCTTTGCCCAGGAGACAAACCTAGCGTCAGAGGAGATCCTACCATGACTGGCGGCGATACATTCTTGCAGGATTATTGGCCGTCTGCGCGCAACAAATCTGAATCAGCACGAAAACCAGCGCTTTCCGTCTAGCACCGTGTACATGTAACACACGCGCTTTGTTCGGCTTCGCTCGTCGTCGCCCCTTTGTCGCAACACCTGTCCCGCCGCCCGCCGATAACAGCCTGTCTGTCCGTACCGCGCGTATTCTGGACACACGCCGCGAAGTTCACGTCTCGAAGCGCCCGGTACTCGGCCCGTTCGCTGGGCCGTCACCTGCCTCACGAGAACAGAGCCGATACCGCCACTTCGATATCGATGACCCATCCTCGCGAGTGGTCCAGACAGGCGTGCGCATGCACATCGAGGCCGTAGAACGTCCCCTTGCGCGTCCGCGTCCCGCCCCGCCCCGCCCCCGCCCCCGCCCCCGCCCGTCACGGCGGTGGTCTATGCATCCCTTGTCGTACGCCTCTCCTGCGGCCCGTGCTCTATCTCCTGCTGACGAGTGCTCTACAGGCGTCTGTGTATCTGTCGCCGCAGACATACATGGACTTTAGCAGCTCGCCCACCCCGCCAACCGTTTCCGCTGCCGCTCTCGATGCCCATGTCATGCCGCCGCGCCGTATCCCCACCCGTATTCTAGCTAGATACGTTCGTGCCTGCCTCGATGTTTACCTCCGGCCTATATGCTACGTTGCGTTCCGACTTCGCGTACGCGGCGTCTCCCGTCTCCAAACGAGCGCCTCGGACCGCACTGGCCTGTATTGCGCGGCCGCGCTGGCGGCGCATCGTCGAGGCATCAGTACGCGCTCACCGGCGCTGACGGCCAGAACTCTGCTCTCGCCGTCTGCACACTCCGTCTCTGGCCACCGGCGCTCGCGACGCCGCTTGTGCACAAGCTGCCGAAGGGGGGCAAGTGAGACCAGGCTGCCGATGGGAAGGCGAACGACTCACATGAAGCTCGGTGCATTTAGTTCTCCGCATCAAGTTCAGTCCGCTCAGCTCTTTGAACCTCGGTACCCTCGTCTCTTCGCTTCAATATCGGTACGCAGCTACGCTCGGCTCTTCGAAGAACAGTGATCTGTGGGCGAGCAACAGGCACCCGACACGCGCATGGCATTCCGCTCCCCGATGGGAACGACCTGCGCGTGAGTGCCAGATCCCCCGGTATACGTCGCCGCTGCGTGGATGGGTCAACCAGAATGTATTGATATTGGCAGGAACAGGGACGTACAATCCGCCAGAGCCGATCATTTCTTCGCGGTCCACCTCGTACACGGTGACCATCCAGTCTTCTATATCGAGCCTTTGGCCCTCACTATCGACAGGCGCCTAAGAAACTGGGAACAAAATTCATATTCTAGAGAGGAAGTCTTTGTCTGCCGCATGAGGAAGACCATCATTGCGGCCATGTTTTGTTGGCTGACACCTGGACCGTACGGTCAGTGTGAATCAAAATTAGCAAACACATAAGGTACGGAGAGCCTCCATCAATCTAGCGCCATCTCTTGCGAGCTGCTTCTTGCTGGTCTGCGCTTGAGTCCTGTAGTGTTTTATAGGTACATAAAAAGAGGAAGGGCCATTATAGAATACCAATGGACCGATTTCCTCCCAATACACAGCACATATTTGATGTGGGATGCAGGAAATCAATCTTCACTATAATAATCATTTTCTATGCTGATGGAACACATTCTCTCACCTTCTCCAGCCATTCCAAAGCACTGAGAGGGTATAGGAAGTAGCCACTACCATAACGTCTGGAAACGAGACTACCACGCAGTGCGATGAGTAGGGCCCTGTAAGTTAGGTCTGTTTGCAAACCGGTTTATGAACAGCTGTTTATAAACCAGTTTTTAAATGGTCGGAGCAAAATGACCAGTTTTTGAATATTTCGGGACCACGGACCGTCGGCAATCAGCCAGAGAAAAATATCGACGCAGCTTCAAATTAGCTATACTTTGGCTCTGGGGTCACCTGGGGGACACTCGCTCCAACCAGGAACTGAAGTAGCTGCGATGGCATGGATATAACATTGCAAGTTTTTTCAAAGATTGGTCGGCTGACAAACCCTCTTGAATCTCGATCAAGCCGGCACCATCAACAGCCTTCCAGAGCGGTCGGGAAGTGGCATAGGGAGTGTAGTCGCAGGTGACAACAGTGAGCAGGCTGCTGGGACAACTTTTTTGGATAGAAAGGCTGATGAGGTCGTATTCTAGGCTCTGGTTTACAAACCGGTTTATAAACACCCGGTTTATATAAACTGTTTAAAAACTGGTTTTCAAATCGCTCGGAATAACTTACAGTATGACGTTCCCGATGTTGCAAAAATCAAACTGCGCGCGCGCGAACTCTGCGCGAGTTTTTTTTTTGACAAATCTCTGAAAACGTACCAATAGACTCCTACTATGCTATACGTACGAGTCTGGCTTGACCGGACACCAGTGGCTTGCGCTGAAGAGCGGATGAACGATTTGATCTGATTTGTCATGCAGGAGGCTGCAGCCAAACAGAGCAAATCAGCCACGCTTCAGTCCTAATCCTAAACGACAACTTGGACTGGATACTCCAACCATCAGCCTTCAAGCATGGCCAACGTCTATGACGTTCCAGGCATTGCAAAAAATAAAAACTGCGCGCGCATGAACTGAGTTTTTTTTTTTTGGACAAATTGTAATACTGACACTGGTAGACTACTGGGGTCTTATATAGAGATATCTACCGCGCCAGTCACCCCCTGTGCGAACGTAGGAAGACAAAGAAACGAGTTTGATCATATTTTTAGCGACGGATCAACCGTTAGCCGAAACCCTTATCCTAGCTCAGCGGCGGCCTATTGAAGACAACGTGTCCGTCCTTAGACCTGCCCGCGCTCCCTTGAAGAAACTTGCCTCTATTGGCGTGTATTTAACCTCAGGCTGGCCATGCTTCAGTTTTGTGCCAAACACTTTCCATGCAGGACGCGCCTCTCATCTCAGCCTGCAATACGGATACGATTCGCTCCGCAGGCAAATAGGTTTTTTTTGCAGAACCGCGCTGGTGGAAAGCAAACACAGACAAAAGCACAAACCAAAGCCATCCCTAAAAATTTAAGACCCCCGGGCCCGCACGGGCACAGGCTCAGCTATTCCACCCTCTTCACCTCACCTGGCCGCTAAGGCAGCTTCACCGGGCCAGAGCGTAAATCCTCCCGACCCATCTATCCGGAACCATGACCTATAAGTGGTCATAATTCAATCTGCAGTCATCGTCGAGCCCCCTTCAGGTCGCCGGTTTTGTGAGCTGCAGTGTGTTCCTCTGGGCTGCTGTCAGACCATTATCGACACCGGTCTATGGGTCCAGAAACTCACGGTACTTGGGATAAGCCCGAACAATCCTTGATATCCGGCGCGCAAAAGCATGAGAGCTTACAGAGGTGAATAATATTTGATGCACCGTGCCGCTCGCGAATTTCTCGGACTAAATATGGACAGCGTGTACGGCGGTGGATTGCAGGGTTGGATGAACACAAGATGAACAAGTCCAAAAGTTGTAGAGGTGACACTTTGTGATGCGTATGTGTATGTCGCTAACGGCTGAATAAATACATCGCCTGCCCAGCGACTTTGCTGGGGAATGGTTGCGTTCAATGGTGCCGTATTCATCGGGTGGAAGATCCATAGGCTAACATCGTTCATGATGAACAATTTTCTCCATTATCCGTTTCTGGCAAAACTCAAACGCTGTTAACCAGCGTGTTCAGGTTGGCACTCAGGTTACAGTATATGGCGCAAATACTAAACTGTATCCACAGCCACTCGGAGTTCTTCCACTTCGCGTTCAATAATATGGCACTCGCGTCCGGATTTGGTACGTCGTCGACGCCAGATCTGTTAGCTCGATTTTAAGCTGGTGAATATAGGCATCCTTGTAGCAATGTACTTGTCCAATCAACAGGCGAAGGGCTCGTCTGGCCGCCTCGAATCAACCAATGCCTACCACCCTTTTGCTCTCTATTTAAGTGGTGCGAATATCGAACGCATCCCTCCAACCGTTTTTGTGATCTCGTCTGCTATACAGCCGGTCTGTTTTCATCGCTAGTAGCTCATGTGTACCGGATCAGAATGTACAAGGCGCTTACAGCGACGATGGTGAAAGCGGGGCAGTGTATGGCCTGAAGATTTGGGACTTTTTGAGGGGTTGAGCGGAGGCGGCGCCGTATCACATTGTGGATCGCAATCGACCTACGGCGACGACGCGCGGAGATTATATTAAAGGATATATGAATTGAATTATCACTGCACGTCGTCAGAATGGCGGACGTTACGTACAACACGGCGGTTTCCCGGCGCTGGTGCGGACACAGAAGAAACTCATGGAGGCGGACAGCAGACGACCGCAGGTGATAATGGGATACAAGGAGCGCGACGCAGGAGAGCGAGAGTTGTGGGCGATGGCTAAAGAAGCAGGGATTCACTTTGAGCTCATTGCAGAAAAGCCCGGCAGCGGCGGAAGAGCAGTAGAAGTGTGGAAGGCAGCAAGACAGACTGAATTTGAGATGCTAAGTACACTGGAGGTAGAGTAGAATATAAGAATAAAGGAACAATAATCTATGAGCGCTCGCCGCGCAGCCGCCGGGCCAGAGTCAAGTCTTTGGGCTGGATAGTGATCGCTTGGCGTGGATGGCGGCGAGATTGGTGTCTTCGAAGAGCGAGACGAGGTAGGCCTCTGCTGCTTCTCGGAGAGCCATGAGGCTGGAAGGGCAGCTTGCGGATGAGCAGCTCGGTAGACATTCGGTAATGTCTGGTTTCACGGAGCGCGACGCTTCCAGGCCGGAAGCGATGGGGCTTCTTGACACCACCGGCGGCGGTCTGAGACGCGATGAGAGAGTGAAGACTTGGCTAAGTCCTTGGCATCTGATGGTTGGGGTATCCAGTCCAAGTCGTCGTTTATTGGCGCGCTGCATTGTTTGAGATGTACAGCACGCCGGGGACACTAAAGCTAGGACGACTCGAGGAGGAGGAGGAGGACGACGAAGAAGACAGGTCGGCGATGAAGAGGAAGAGGACGGCGTCACTTAAGATTACGCTCGACGAGGTGGACGGGCGCCGACGCCCATCAAGACAGCTGCATTCCATTGCATGCTTCTTTGCGCGGTCTGGGTTTGCGTCGTACTGCTCCTGGACGAACTCGGAGTGGTTTATTTTCTTGAGACCTGCGCCGTCGGGAAGCTTATCAAAGATGTAGCAGAGGGAGATGCCAAGGGAGAAGAGGTCCCATAGGAGGGTTACTGGGTCTGTTGATTGGCGTCAAATTGGCGTGAGTCGTCTGGAGATGCGAGAGAGAAGTAGAAGGGAAAGCCGCTGATCTGCAAGAGGCGTGCCCGGAGGGCCGAGCATCGCTAGCTAGTAGTAGAGAGAGACTGACTGAGACGCTGCGGTGTTGAGAAGGGTGTTGTTGGGAATGGCTTGATCCGCCGCCGGCCGTCGCCAGTTTTTGGTGCTTCCGCCCGGCGCACCAGTATGAGGTCGTTGACGTCATCCCAGTATCGCCCACGTCGTCGTCGGATTCGCAGATAGTGGGGGTGACAAGACGCAGGTATTGTATCGACTCCTCGAGACTCGAGAGTGGCTGAGTTACTCTGTTTGGCTGCAGCCTCTTGCATGACAAATCAGATCAAATCGTTCATCCGCTCTTCAGCACAAGCCATTGGTGTCCGGTCAAGCCAGACTCATACGTATAGCATAGTAGGAGTCTATTGGTGCGTTTTCAGAGATTTGTCAAAAAAAAAACTCGCGCAGAGTTCGCGCGCGCGCAGTTTGATTTTTGCAACATCGGGAACGTCATACTTACAGGGCCCTAGCGATGAGACAGTTGCCATCACCATCGGCGTTGCGGTCCCTCTCCGGAAATTCTTCCTATAATGGCTAGGTTGCGCAGCTTATAGATGATTTCTCAGGCTTGACAATTCACCGCCCTACGCAGCTGCTTCTTGGCTCATTATCCTTAGCGGATGAGCCTTGTGGCTTGGCCACAGCACCCGGTTGATCGGTTTCGGTCCGATCAGCACAGCCCTCTGTCATGCCGTGACATCTCTTTCCCAGGGCCAGCGCGTTCCCTCAATTTCGTCTGTTGGGAGTCCGGGCTAGGCCCTACAAGTTAGGCGTGTTTGCAGACCGGTTTATGAACAGCCGTTTATAAACCAGTTTCAAAATGACCAGTTTTTTAATTATAAATACTACGGGCCGCCAGCAATCACTGGCCATAGAAAAATATTGGCGTAGCTGCAATGCAGCTTTACAACGGCCATATTTGGCTCTGGGGCCACCTGGAGGACACTCGCTACGGCCAGGAACTGAAATATCTGCAATGGTGTGGATGTAACATTGCTGTTTTTTTTAGAGATTTGTTGGCAGATGAGCCTCACTGTGATCAAGCCGGCGCCGTCAACAGCCTTGCAGACCGGTCGGGAAGAGGTATAAGGGGTGTAATCGCAGGTGACAAGGTCAAGTAGGCGGCTGGGATGATTTTTTGGATAGCAAGCATGGTGAGGTCGTATTTTAGACATCAGATAAAAAAACCGGTTTTTAAATCGCTGGGAATAATTCACAGGGCCCTAGTTGGGCCGAACTCCGAGGGAACTCACCACTGGAGTCAATTATTTACTCACTTTCGCTGCCCACAAAAGTTTAACAAACCTTGGCCAAGGTCCTTGACCTGATGACAAGAGAGATTGGGCAAGGTAGGTGCCTTGCAAGTTGCGAAGAGTATGGCGACCTCGCACACTCATATTTCTAATTTTATAGTTGCCTCTGTGTGCTATTTAGCGTAATTTTTTTCTACATCGCGCCCTTGTGGTAACACATTCCACCCCATCAAAACTATTTCTTTCTTCAAACTGGTACTTTTGTTGTCTCCGTGCCCTTGGACACGCAGATGACCATGCACCGGCAGTACTGCAAATTTGGATGCCGCGGTGGAAGTTTCTGCAGTCTCGAAATGTGTACGTCACTCACCGAACACCACCGGAGAATTTTACATCAACCCCTAGCTCGTAATTTGGATTCAAAATTCCGCCTTCCACGATTCCCACACGCCGCCTCACTCGTCTCCGCATGCGCAGCGCGCATCGCTGGACTTTTTTAAAAGTCTACTGTAGTGCTTGCGTTCGCAGGACACGATCGGCGGGGCAACACCGTCCCGATGCGGTTGCGGCGCATCGCGCTGTCCGGGAGTCTTTTAACTGAAGTTCGCTCTTTGCAAACTCGGCCACGCATTTGATTGCCTCCCGCCGCGTGTGGCGCTGATAGCTGTTTTTTCTTCAGAAGTCGGGCTTCCTCCTTTTATTTCTTATTGGATGTCCTCGCCATCACCCGTCATAATTCCCACTTCCTCTTAGCTCCGCCCCCCGAAATTTTATTCAATATTGCACGTCCCCGCGCTCTTCTCTACACTCACCCATGTGGCTATTGTCACTCCACACGCAAGCGGTGCGCCTTTCTTTCCAACCTGAATCGAACATCTTAACACTGCACTTGTTGCCTCCAAACTGGTGGAATTGCACCGCACAGCAGACGAAAAAAAATTACACTGTCCTGTTAGATTGTTCGGAAAAACGAGTTGGAACTTCCTGATGCTGAGCCCCGAAGCTATACGCACGGAATACCACCCAGAAATGGGTCCAGTAATTTCTAAGCATATTATCACTGAAGCCCAAATTATCACGTACTTGGAAAAGCACCTCAACGGCGTTAATCAGTAGCAGCTATCAGATTCAATATACCCCATCTTGTGCTCAAAGAATTGATGGGCTCCTTGTTTACTTTTTTTTACAACATTGATTTACCCAGAAGCAAACATCAGCCATTTGACAAATTAGTTGTGACGTTTTGGGCGTTTTTCGGCGTTTTCGCATTGTTCACAACGCCAAAAAAAAACACCTGCCAAAAAAAAAATCTTACCCCCAGTGAAATGTCCTGAAAACTCCAATGCAATGATAAAAAAAAAATCTGGGGGAGACGTTGTGAGTTTTTTTTCAAACATCGTCAGCGTTGTGAGTTTCGGCGTTTTTAGGCGTTTTTAGGCGTTTTTCGGCGTTGTACAACGCCCCAATCAAAATGTCAAAAGTCTGATGAACAGTCAAGCATAATCACCTATTCTCTATGCAATTTTTGACCCGTTCTTTTTTCGGTCAACATATCTACACTGTGACTATGTATGTATGGCAAGAGTGGAGCAGATTGGTGCAGTATTGACGAAGAACGGGTCTGATTTTTGCAATGCGATCAAAATTCAATCATTGATTATGAAGCGAAACAATGTGCCTCAGGTGGTCATTCTGAAGACTTGGAATAGACATATTCAGAATCTACGACCTTAAAAACCCCCAATAAATGTATGGCTGTGAAATTTAAGTTCAGCAGCTTGGGTACGGGGCTGGTCAACAGGTCAGAAAACTGGGCAAAACAGTGATCCAAAATATTGATATTTCTTCGGCTCGAGAAGGGCTCCCCACACAAATCCTTTTGTAAATATAAGTTTTGGAAGGTATAGAATGCTCCCAAAAAATCAGCCCTGTTGGATTTGCAGAAGATGCAAAACACGCAATGTTTCACTTTCCGATGTGTGTCACTTCCCGGTTAAAGACCGTAAATAGAAAATACATTCAGTGTGCAAAAATAGCAGCCCTGCAAACTACACGGGAGGTCTGCATGTCGCGTTGCTGCTGTCGATGTGTATCCTCGCCTGAGCGCGCAAAAAGTGGACCATGAGTAGGGAGCAAAGCCGTAAATCAGTCATCTTGCGGCTGTTGCCGATCGGAAATATACGATCGTGTTTTATCTTGATAGATGATTGGCTGTCATTAGTCTAACGGAGGAAAGACCTCCGTTTAGACTAGGCCCTGGGAAACTCGCTGTTCATCAGTGTGGCGGCTTGGCCTCAGTATCAATCAAGTGCGGTATTACAAGGAACAATGTCTTTTTGTTTTTGTTTTTGTTTTGTTTTGTTTTTGTTTTTTTGGAGCGTTTGGGATAATGAGACTCAGTCTGCAGAAGAATTCCAAGATCATCCGCTTGAGTTGCTGGTTGTGTGCCAGTTGGTTCCAGGGAAGTTGTCCAGGAGGAAATGCCGTTATGCACAATTTTAAACCAGTGTGGGACTCCGACCCGGAAAAAAATGTTTATCCTATCCCAGTTCTATCATTTGTGGGTTGCATACCCACTAAAACCCCCTCATGAGTCCAATCATCTGGCAGTGAGTCTTCATCCATCAGTAGCCCACTCCAAGTGTTCAATACTACTTGTTTTTTCAGAGCCAGTGATCCAAATTTAATGTTATCGGTCAGGAGTCTGTCACGCTGTAAGGCGCTGTTGACCGCTTTCAACCATTGGTTGTGAATTCCTGATGTACTCTGGATTCTATCTGGGTCCTCAATCACTCGGCTCCGACGCAGCTTTCATATTAGATTCCAGGCTACTGACACCAGGATTGCAAATAGTCTCCCCTTTTCTGGAAGAATCACACCTTTGGGTGAAGTAAATCTAACCAGGTTACAACCCAGTATCAAGCCCCAGTTCATGGTAGGCCAATTTTATATTTCTTCGACCACAGTTGTTGTGTTAGGCTCCATATTAACTTTTGGCCCAGGGCAATACATTCCAATGCAATGTGCTCTAATGTATCTGGGACCTCACACATGTGGCATATGCCTCTGATCTCTAATGTATCAATATTGGACCAGAAATCACCAATCCTAAAAGTGTTGTGTATACATTTCCAGAAAATTCCCGTGAAAGCCGTTGCATTGTTATTGAGCGAACCGATGTCCAGATCATTGCATCAGATGGGACGAAATTGGAGACTTCTTGAATTGAACAACGAATTCGGTCCAGATTTATAAAAGTGGATTTACGGCGAGGTTTGGGGCGTAGGTCTCGTATAATTTTAGTAAAAGATCGTTGTGATCCGTGTGACAGGAGTATTCCGGGGCACTCAAACATCAAGTCAAGTTCTGTATCAATTTCAATAGTGTGGATATGCCCAGTTGTCAGCGATCTTGCTGGATTGTTTGACACTTGTTTGAATTGAACCCGTGCTACTCTCTCATTTAGCATTGCAATAAGTGCTTTCAACAGGTGGAAATTTGGGTCCAATAAATCATTCTCGAATCTCTCTCTCTCCTTCACAAGTGCCCTCGATAACAATTTGGAAGAAGAACATATCAAGAGCGGTATATTTCTAGGGGTTCTCTGCAATACAAACAATAGTCCTCCCATGAGTGCCGAAGAAAATGTCAATGGTATATCAGCCTTAACAAAGGTTAAAGAAAGTACCTCATCTTTCAGAGTCCTGTTTATCTCTGTCTTGATCATGGCCTGAATAATCGGATTGAACTCGGCTGCATGGAATACACTTGCATGTATAAATATCGACATTAGGCTTGGTTCATCATCTAGTATTTTGTATCTTCTAGCAGGCAGTTCAGTGAGCGAATCCTCGAATGCAAATACACGGAAACCATTTGCTATATCGCGTAAGGAGTAATCCGGATCATAGACCATTATGTGGTCAGTTTCGACTGGCAACTTATTTCCTTCCTGCTCCTCATCAGTGAGAGAAAGGTCTTCACACAAATCAAGATTTTGCATGGTAGGATTCCATTTTGCTGACAGGCTGTCTATCAAAATCTTTGCAGTTTCTATACATTCACCTGGATGGTCACAGCCTAACTCATGTCGATCACGATAGCATGGGGGGAAACCACAGTTTTTGCGGCCAATTCCCGAGGGACTCACTTGGTGAGGTTTGCTAGCAATGAGTGATTTCCGGTTCGCAATGATCAGCATGTCACCGACTTTTCGCACCCCATGATTTAGCCTTAGGCACGTCGCGGCTTTCCGGCGACAGCCTTGTTGATAGCGCATCTTGTTGGTACCAGGGTGCTTCCACATGGGCATTTGTAATTTTATGTCATTGCTGATTGATAATGCAGTGAATTTTACTTTGTATTTTCGAGCAGTAAGTATCATTCGCTTGAGCTCTTCAGGTAGCTGTGACCTATGGGAGATTGGGATAGGTACATCCTGTAAGAATATATTTAAAATTTGACCAGGTTGGACATTGACATAACTCACTTCCAGGAAATGAGCAAGGAGATAATCAACAAAAGAGCACCACAAAGCTCGTTTTTCTCCCTGTACTAGGTATGATTGCAAATTCCATAGATCTATTGCCTCGTTTCTGGCCGTGATGTCCAGGATTTGTTTTCCGCCCTTGGCAAGGCTCAAAACCATTGATTCATGTGCTACTCGGGCCTTTTTTCCATCCCAAAGGAAGGTATCCTCCATTTTGATTAGTGTATCTTCAATAGACCTCAGCATGCCCTGGACTCTGGTCAAGTATTGGGTTCTGCCACCAATTACCATATTGATAATGTGGTGTTTTCCTTCGAGACTTGGTTTGGATGCTTTCCATCGTTCTAACTCACTGGTAATTTTATCCATCACTGAAGGCCATGGTGTAATGTATGTCACATTATTGCCGATCCATGCACCCAACATACGGCAGGTTTCACCATCTTGTATTATTCGAATATTGTCACCAATTGTTCCAATTGGTGTTTTACCATCAATTCTTCTCTCCTGTACCACCTTTGCTCTATATGAAGGTCGGCCAAAGGGAAGTAAGACAGTCTTGTGTTCGTTAAATTTGGTGGCTGATGCTGCACACCATATGCGCAGGATTTCTCCGAGAGACTCCAGTGAGTCCTCAGAGGACAGGTATATGGTTGTGTCATCTGCAAAAAGCGAGATAACAAGGTTTTCATCTTTTTCCGGGATTTTCACTCCTGTCAGCCCCGAATTTCGTATCAAACATGCAAGAAGCTCAATGGCAAGATTGAAAAGTAAGCAGGAGAGAGGGTCTCCTTGCCTAACTCCACGAGTAACAATGAATGGCTCGCTCATTTCCCCATTGATCATGACAATTAGTCTCGGCATTTGTATAGAAAGCTTTAATTGTGTTACAGAATCTAGGTGGGAATCCCATATGTTGAAGTACCCTCAACAGGTATGTATGGTTAATTCTATCGTATGCTTTCTCCTGGTCAAGTGCGACAATCAAGCCGTCCTCCTCAGCGGCTTCAGCATAGTTTAATAAGAATTTAGCCAGTTTAACTTGATTTTCAATCTTCCTCCCTTTCATGAAACCAGCTTGGTCAGGATGCACCAGAGATGGAGCCACATTCATGAGTCGTACGGAGTATGTTTTAGTCATAAGCTTGTAATCGCAGTTCAGGAGTGTTATTGGGCGATAGTTACTAATCACAGCTCTATCTCCCTTTTTGAAAATAGGGCATAACCATCCAATATTGAAATGAGAGCTTTTGATGATACCATGTTGCTCAAAGTCGGTGTATAATTTTGTGAGGAATCTTATTACATCGAACATATTCTTGCCAGATTTCCTGTTCTGGCGGAACAGAATATCGAGGATTTTATAAAATTCGTACGGCAAACCGTCAAGTCCAGGAGCCTTGCCATTGTTTGAAAGTTTGAGAGCTGTAGTCACATCTTCAGCTGTAAGTTGGGTGTCCATCTCATTGTATTCATGCTTTGATAATCGAACTTTGCACTGTTCCAGTGTGATTTCAGTTGCCCTTATTCTCCCATATTCATCTGGCCTGTCCCTGTCTTGGGACAGAATTGTGGTAGTCCCTGGCCATTCGCCTCGGATGTGTTTCGTACTGCGGTATAGAAGGAGTTGTGTCATGCTCAACTTTAAATTCATATATGGATTCTTTAGTATGGTAGCCTTTTGCAGAAGCAGTCCAAGAAGTTGTACGCAAGGTTTCTCCTTCGATGTCATAACGAGTTTCAGATAAAGCCTTCTTTTTTTCAGCCTCTTCCCTCAAACGGTCGGTAATTTTCTTCTCCAGGAGGTAGGCAGCCATTGACCTGTCTTCCTGAGGCATTTCCTCATCGTGTATTACAATGTTCAACTGTGCTTTCCAGGTTCTTATTTGACGTGTTGTCTCATTTGTGATGTATCGTGAGCAGTGTTTCCCGTAGGTGGTTACATCAATCTTGAACTTAGCCCATAGGGTTTGGATATTATTTTGTGAGTCACGCTCAGAGCCTTCCAGGATGTCCAGATCTTTCAGAAGTTGAGCTGCTAAAGTCTGGACATAATTCATGAATTTTCGGGTTTTCAGGAGGTACAGCGGCATGCTCCATCGTCCTTTACCAGGCTGTTCATTAGGCCTGCAAGTTAACTGGGTTAGCACCAATCTATAGTCACTCTTCACTGGGCAATGTTTAATTTCCCAGCCTCTGAACTTTTTGAGCTGTTGGTTATCCACGATGATTCGGTCAAGGCGTGAGTACGAGGCATGAAGTTCATTCGTCTGTCTATCCTTTCGGTGTTGAACACATGTATAGTCTCGTGAGTCTGGAAATGTGGCTCGCCATCCATCAATTAAGTGAAACAAATCTTTGAGCCTTTTGAAGCTTTCTGGGACAATTTCTATGGTTCCAGAATTCCGGTCTATTGGGTCTTCAACAAAATTCCAATCTCCAAAAAAAATGGCTGGGAATGGAAGTTGAGGGTCCTCCGCCCACTTTTTCCAAAGTTCTTTCTACATTTTGTCCCTATCTTTGGGCTTGTTTGGGGCATATATGTTCAGAATATTGAGTGATTCCCCTTTATGCCATGGAATAACAATCATGAAGGCACGACCAGGGATTAATTCATGTTCACTGATATTTTCAGTGTCTAAAATTTCTTGTTAAGAACAAATGCGACGCCTGCTGTAGAGCATGGTTTTTCAGGGTGAGCTGAGTGGTATATTTTGAACCATCGTCTGAAAACATTGTTGAACTGGGTAGCTGATTCAATGTCAAGGTGGGTCTCTTGAATTCCAAGGACTCCGAGATTATTCTCATCAATTGTTTGTTTGAGGAATTGAAATTTGTGGTTTCTGTTATGCATGGACATATTGACATCATGTCCAGCTATATTAAGTGAACCTATAGTTAGGTTCGATCGAGTAAACTTGCCTGATTTAAGCACTTGTGGTGGTTTATGTCTTTTCCTAATAGCTAGGTTCACAGCTTCCCAACTGTTCATGTCAACATGGACGTCAGAAGAGCCCATCTGGCTCTGCGAATACTCGTGTGGTTGATTCTGGTCAAGTAAGTTGTCTGTATCCAAGGGAACGATGTCTTAGGGGCCAAAAAAACGCCGCTGAGCAGTGTAATATATTCCCATAAATCCCCTCCCTCTTTCTCTCCTTTTCTCCTCTTTTTGCAACTTGATTGAATTCGTTTTGATGCCCTCTGAACCGACATAGGCCATGGGCCTCTTAAGGACGCCCTCCGATGCGCCCTATCGCGATCAAGCCCCCGACGGTGGTCGGACTTACAATCTGTCTCGGTAACCCAGACGGTCCGGTCTGATCCGCGCCACGCGCGCTTGGGTAACGAAAATAAGGCAGAGATCAGACCTGAATGTCTGGGGTAGTTGGTGTAGTAACATCCCCCATCGGGTCACATCCCTCGTCCCTCCCTCCCTCAGTTCACTTTCTGACTTCGGGACTCATTCTATTGAAGAATACCCCTCTTAAAAATTGTGTGGCGGCTTTCCTGCATTTTTCGGTCTGCTTTTGTCCTTCTCTGGCGCAGGCTAAAGAAGTGCACAATTTTCTGTTATATCAGCTTCAGTTCGGCCCCAAGGGCTCAGAAAAATTCATTAATCTTCACAGTTATTGTATATAGATGTGCTTGCATAATTCTATCATCTCTCCGCGCATCCTGGCCCATGGACGACACGATATCGGCGGATGTGTGACAATGCAGCTGTGACTCGATGGGGGGTGTTATTATACCAACTACCCCAGACGTTCAGGTCTGATCTCTGCCTTATTTTCGTTACCCGAGCGCGCGTGGCGCGGATCAGACCGGACCGTCTGGGTTACCGAGACAGACTTACAATACTTCCCAAAAGAAATCACCCTTACAAAGAGCGATCAGAGCGCACTGTGCACAGTAAGCAAACCCCATATGGATCAAACTCCATTTAACGCGACCTCCGATATGGTGCTCAGAAGAGCGGGATGTCGGGATGGTGGGCGGGCGGCGGGCGACCATCTGGACTGACCGTACACCACCTGTACTTACCGTACTCGAAGTGGGGATGAAAAAAAAGATCCCGCCGCGGCGGGACGGCGGGATGGCGGGCGAGCGGTGGGCGGCAGGTGGGACCACCTGTACTTACCGTACTCGAAGTAGGGATGAAACAAAAAAAAAGTCATTCCGCCCCCCCTTGGGTGAACGGGCGGGCGGGCGGCAGGCGGGCCCTCCAGGTCGCTTCGATCTGGCAGCCCGCATACAGAGTGCGCGCTCTGCGCGCACTCTGATGGGGCTGACTGCGGATGGACCCACCGCAATGGTAATTCACACGAGAGTCAAAATTTTCAGCCTTGCAAATTCCCTAGTGCTGGGTCGGAATGGTATCTTACATTATATACAGTGAGGCCACCCAGCGGCCTCCTGGTCTCCAACGTAGGGCATGTAGTATACATTTAAATACCGGCGCCGCCGGCCCGATTTTCTCCGGTATTTAACGTATAATACATGTATTTAACGATGTATTTAACGTATTTAACCAGCTCCTCTACCAACTCGCTGCGTCCCACTCAGTGTCCGCATCAGTCCACTTCGTCGCCACCCCAGTCTGTTTCGCTGCAGCAGGAAGTGTCTCAGCCGGCGTTGACTGCCCCTGATCCGGAGCAAAACGATGAGCTAATTTTTGGAGTGTTGAGATCGATGTATGTCTCAATATCCAAAGTGGGAAGACCAGCCTGCCGAATGACAAGAGGAGGAGCAGCTGTATCAGTTTCATCTTCGCCCTCCTCCATTGCCTCGAAGTCCTTGATTCCATATGGGTCTGGAGGATTAAAGAGAGTATCCTCGTTGATAAGCGATTCAAGTGTTGGATCCGCATTGAGAAGATCTTTCAGTGTCGGAATACCACGGACGATGGGATCCGACAGTTTGCGGTCGGGTGAGGGCGGCTCCAGCCGAACCTTTTGGCAGTGTTGTTTAACCTCCGAACGGCCAAACCCAGACCGCCAGTATTGATTGAGCTGGGCACAACGCACAAGGTTTTCAGAACCCAGGTTGTTACGTTTGGTTGTGCTCATGGCAATAAGCTTGGATGCTGTGCGCTCGTCACACATTTCGCTAGGAATGACACTGAAAAGCTTGATTCCCAGTCGCTAAAACATGTTCACTATTAATATAATTGTATGGTTCTCAATGGGAACACGTACTGCCAATACATATTCCCGGATCTTGGCTCTGGATGGTGACTAAGAACGAGCCTTAGTTACCTAAGGACTCGTAACCAGGTGACAAAGATAAAATAGGACCTGTACCTGACTCGTAATAAAGAGCGTGACTCCCTCGTTCTCAAAACATAGACCCCAATGTCGTTGAGTCGAAGGATGCACTTGCTAGCACTGCGCTCGGCGTTTGGTCTCGCTTTGGCTTCACTCGCCGTTGCTGGTACCATTAGAAGGCAGTCATCACCAGCTCCCCCGCCATTGTCCGGAATACATGGGGCGGTCGCCACTGAGGTGGCAGAATGCAGCAACATCGGCGTGGACATGATGAAGGCTGGGGGGACCTCCGCGGATGCGATTATCGCGAGTGCTCTGTGTGTTGGAGTGATTGCGGCATATCATTCTGGCATTGGAGGCGGTGGGTTCATGTTGATTCGGTTCCCGACGTCGGACGAGACACACACGTACGAGATGGTACATCCGTCTTCCTTGCCTTTTTCTTATCATTTATATCTGATTTTCCCCTAGATTGACTTCCGGGAAACTGGTATGTCATTGACTGTGATTTCGAGTCTGCCTAGACCCCTAAGCTACCGCATAGCCCCTGCGGCAGCAAACGAGACGATGTTCGTGACCAACTCTACAACTCCCGAAACGCTTTCCACCATCGGCGGTCTTGCGGTGGGAGTCCCGGGTGAACTGCGTGGGTTGGAAATGCTGCATCAACGGCATGGCCGTCTTCCTTGGAAGACCTTGTTCCAGCCTGCTATTGTGCTGGCAAGGGACGGTTTTCTTGTCAATGTTGATCTGGCGTCCGCCATTAATGTCCAAGGTAAATGGGAGGATACTTATCTGTTTCCCGGCGATTCCTCATGGGATGTCTAGGTGCCAACTTCATACCCAAAGATCCATTGTGGGCCGAAGTCTATGCGCCGAACGGGACACTTCTCCAAGAAGGCGACACCGCATATCGAAAAGTAAAAACAGTGATTCTTCCACGCATAAACTGACTCTCAATTAATGCCCTCCAGCGATACGCGGAGACACTATCGATGTGAGTATTGAATTGAACTTCTAGCTCCGTGCTTCGGCTACATGATATGACATGCAGGATAGCCGAGCATGGCGCCGACACATTTTACACAGGAAGGATTGCTACCAATATTGCCGAAGCCTCGTTTGCCCGCGGAGGTATCCTCACGACGCACGATCTCACAAATTACACTGCGCTTATCCGTGAACCCCTCAACATCAGTAAGCCGCGCCATGCCTTTTCCGTGCAGGCTGACGTACATGGGTGTCTGCAGCGTACCGTGGCAGCCGTATCTTCTCCACGGTCGCCCCGTCTAGTGGGGCCGTCGTTCTCTCCACCCTCAAAGTCTTCGAGGGATATCAGGGAAATTTCAGCGACTCTGATCCCGAGATTAACGTGACAACGCATAGGCTTATCGAAGCTACCAAATTCGCATATGGGCAACGCACGCAATGTATGTCTTCGCTTTCCTTTCCCATTCCATCCATTCTTTCATGGAAATTGATGCGTTGCGCAGACGGTGACCCTGCATTCACGTCCAACGTCACGGATCTGGAAGACTTTTATCTGACTGATGCTGCTGTTGAAGATGTGCGCAGCAGGATCGTAGATAATCAGACGTTCCCAGTACAATACTACGACCCGGAAAACTATACGCTGCTGGATGACCATGGGACAAGTCATTTGGCTGCCATGGACAAAAATGGGATGACCATTTCTCTCACGACCACGGTGAGATTCTCATTTTGTTCGTTTTTCCGAAGCGGAACCACCTTTGTTTATTGGCAAGTAGGTCAATATATTCTGGGGTTCCCAAGTCATGACCACGGACGGCATCATTCTCAACGACGAGATGGATGATTTCTCAGTGAACACCTTTTTTCCTTCTCATCGCTATCCCGATGTTTAACAAAAATACGAACAGTCCCCCGGCCAAGTCAACAGCTTCGGCTTCCAGCCTTCCCCGATCAACTTCATTAGGCCTGGAAAACGGCCCCAGTCGTCTATTGCGAGCAGCATCGCCGAAGATCTTGTCACTGGTGAGGTGACGATCGCCACAGGCTCGGCAGGTGGGAGCCGTATCATAACTGCGACGCTACAAGAGTTGTATCATTTCCTCGACCAGGGCCTGACCCCGGCCGAGTGCACGCACCACCCGAGATGGCACGATCAACTCAATGGGTTCACCTTCTACGAGGTACGCTCAGCCTATTGGAGGCTTGGTTTACTTTATACTAACCCTCACCCAGGTTGGCGGTAGCAGCCTCGGTGTCCCCGACTTCCCCAACGGCACCGTGGCGTACTTGGCCTCCTTGGGATATAATATGACCACAGAGAATTTGACCGGCTCCACCTCGCACGGTACTGATTTTGGATGTTTATACTCGGTTCATAGGCTGACCAGGGGTTGTATAGTCGTTGCACGCGCTCCAAATGGGACTATTACCGCTGCGTCGGACCCGAGGAAGGCTGCGGGACGTGGAGCGGCATTTTGAGTCATGGCTATCAAATTCCTGTTGGGGGAATGCAAGTTTCCTTAGACATTTGCATGGTGTTATGTTGTTACGATTGTTATGCTAGTTACGATTCTCTACCACGCCTATGCCAAACTCCTGTTTACCGTTCCATGCTTCAAATACTGCCCCAAGAGGCTAGGAAGGCGTGATCTGGGTCAATACAGTGCCAGTCACCACTTCTCTGCATGTGTTGTTCATGGTCAAATAATTTTTTGCAATTTTTGTCTGATTTTCTGAGCCATGAAACCAACCAAAAGAATGTGATTTAGGAAAAAACTCATTTTTTCCCACGGTGTTTCACTTTTTCCGAGGTTTTGAAAAAAAAACTTATTCTAACCAGGTCCTCGAGGCCTTGGGGAGGAATCAACTCATTCAGGAGCATTCTAAATACAGTTACCTTGACTTATGTGAGGCTACTGGGTATCTACCAACATGTAGTAGAAGTAAGGTTAACAAATAGGGGTGTCCATATTGGGAAATTCCCACGCTTGTAACCCTAGGCTAGGGTCCTGTTTCACTTTTCTGAGGTCAAAATGTGTCGAAAATGTGAATATTGATCGCACCATTCTACAAAGCACAAGGCATAAAGCTACAATACTTCTGAGCTCATTTTAACAGTTTCCATGATAATAAGTGATGTGGCCAAAATATTATAAGAACTTCAATGTTGTGTTGTGTTTACAGCCAAAAGCGGAACCGTGATGTGATGCCATGCACTGTATCACTCACGAGTGGGGTTGAACCTTGTAGGATAGCGGCTAGCCGAGCATGGTGCCGACGCATTTTATACAGGAAGAATTGCTACCAATATCGCCGAAGCTGCGTTTGCCCGTGGTATCCTGACAACGCACAATCTCGCAAATTATACTGCGCTTATCCGTGAACCCCTCAACATCCGTAAGTCGCGCCTACAGTCTCCCCGTCGAGGGACCGTTGTTCTCTTCAACCTCAAAGTACTGGGGTTTTCCTTTCAATTCAACATTTCCCAATTAAAACTTTTGCTTTTTTTTTTTGCCTCTTTTGGGTCATTTTGGACGCGCCGTATTCGAGGGATATCGGGGAAATTTCACAGATTCTGATCATAAGATTACAGCCGATAACAGTAATTTTTGATCCCCGCGACCATTTTGCTCATAGCTCAACGGGTTTTCAGTCAATCGACATAGAAACTATATAGAAATGACCGTCCAATTCATGCGTAATTAGTAATAGAGACGGAGTTAGAAAAATATGCTTTTTTTACATTGTCAGACCAGCAGGGCACATTTTGGCCGGAATCTGGGCTGGCATGCCCAGATCATGTTCAATCACTCTGAGAATAGACAGGTTGCGCAAAAGCCATTGGAGCCGCCTTGTGGCTTTTGGGCGTTGCGCAAAAATAGCAGGCCAATGGCTCCACGGAGCCATATGAAGCCATTGATGTCATAATTTGACGGATGGCTCCATTCGGTGCGCACGTCAAAAAAGCCACAAGGTGGCTCCAATGGCTGTTGCGCAACCTGTCTAATTTAGGAGGGAGGATTTATAGGGTTTAGTATAAATGACATAGAGCCAGAATAGCGAATATATATTTTCCTGGGCTTGGTAGCTCAATTGATGATATGAGATCACTCAGATTTAGCTACCAAGCCCAAAGAAATATATATTCGCTATTCTGGCTCTATGACATTTATACTAAACCCTATAAATCCTCCCTTCTAAATTCTCAGAGTGATTGAACATGATCTGGGCATGCCAGTCCAGATTCCAGCCAAAATGTGCCCTTCTGGTTATTTGTGTCATAGCTTTTATGTAAGAAGTTTATTCAACCTCTCGAATAAAAATGTCCAGAAGCCATAGACAGGGTCGAAATCTCGGAAGATCTGAAATATAGGTGTGATATAGTGGAAGTTTGGTTTCACAGGCGTGGGATGATTCTTCTAACAGAATTAGGCGAAGAGCGGCCCAAAAAATGGTGCGAAAACCTTCAAGAAGCCTGCTAAATATTCTTCCAGCAATTGCTCGTGGTGAAGCGGCGAGGACAACGGTGCAAGCAAGCAAAATTTTCATGCATTCTACCAGCTTCAGCATAAGATCTGCGTCGTCTTGAAACGTTCTCAAGGGTTTCAGCTGCGGAGCAGGACCCTTGCGGTCGGCGGCAGTGTCTGCGGTATTTGCGATACGGTTCAGGCGGGCTTGGCTTTTCTTCTTCCAGTTTTACTTTTCCCTTCCGTGGTCAGCGACAGTGATAGGGTACCATTCGGCCCATATGTGAGGTAACTATGCGAAAGTTAGCCTTGTTACACCTGCTAGACAGACTCACAATTAAAGGACAGAATATTAGCAGCATCCCTTTCCACTCATCTGATGTTAAATTACTGCCTGCAGCATAGCCGACTTGGCTCGGAAGTCTCGCAACCGAGAGGGCATTTAAATCTGGTGGAAATGACGTCAGAATCGCCTCAAAAAGAAGGGATGGAGCGTACATCATCTAAATATGTGTGAATCTGGTCCATCTCCTGCGAAGTCTTTTCGGTACGCTTTCGCAGCTCCGCATCGGGATCACGAAACCAGGCATCGTTCATCAGGGAATCAAGAAACTGAGAGTCTGTGCGGCAGAGAGCAAGATCTGCAGCCGCAGAGTGGGGTTATTCGAAATGGAACAAGGCGGACTGATGATAAAAATCAGCGCAAGGCTTCTACTAGTAGTACGCAGAACTGGATGAACGCTTCTCAGAGGGTGCGGTGAACATATATAAGTGAAGGTCCTCAAGGAAAGCAAGGGCTTGATAGTCCGAGGAGCGGTATGCGGTGCATCATACAAGTAGAGGCTTCAGCCTGAGGTTTCGTGTATTCATAATGAGCAGAAATAAGCAGAGTAAGTCATCGTTACACGGAACAAGCCAGTGTCCGTCGCAAAAGAATTTAGCGACCATGCGTGGGTCGCATTCTTAAAGAAGAACCGCGAAAACGACAGATTGTACTTAGAGCAGTCGATTTGACAAGTTGGAATGAATGACGGAGCGTGAAGGTGCGAGTCTTTCTACAGAAGTGCCGAAGAGAGGAGTTATCTTGAGAGTGACAAATGGTGGCGGTATCCCAAGTGGTGGCAAGAGAAAGCTCCCGTGTTTGCGTCTGTTGTTGTGCAATCCGATTCGGCCCGAATACTGAAGCTTTCTTCTCACCAACTCGGTGCTCGACTAGTGCGTGTGTTGAGGCCAATTCTCATCCACACTAGGGTTCTAAACTATGGAAAGCCGGAGTACCACACTTTAAGCGAGACAGCGACATGATGCCGAGTGGCGTGAGTTGATTGCACCTTCTCTTTTCGGTGCTGGGACCCCGAATACCATTCAGCACTGCAACGCATCCTTCACTTGAGTGCTGAACTGGAGGGACTACCTGAAAACATCGGCCCATTTGAAATCACTTTCCGCCCCCATGACCTGCCGGCGCACATCCATGCAAAATCCAGCATCTTTCGAGATGCAACAAGGACAAGCATTGGTTCAACTCATCCTGCTAACACTCATCCTGCCAACAAATATCTGGCACTTTAGAACAACTTTACAAAGAACACTTGATCCAAAATCTCTGAAAAAAAAACAAACATCATAAACCTACTACACCTTAGACATGTAGTTGTAAGCAAATGCGAGAAGATGTGCTCAAAATGACAAAAAGATTGTACAGTCCTTAACCGGGAAGCGAAACAAACCGTGAAGCGAAACACCACGTGTTTTGCATCATGTGAGCATCCCCCAGGGCCCGATTTTTTTGAGTGCATTCTAGAGTATCCAAAACTCATATTCACAAAAGGAATTGTGCAGGTAGTGGTTCAAGAGCTCAAGAAAAAGAAATCTTTTGAATCACTATACTTATGTTCCGGTGGATGGCCCCCCCATCTATGCACCTCGGCAGATCGCAAGGGCCTGGGTACCACCATGACCAGAAAAATCAGGAGATCATTTCTCATGGGGGGGGGCCAAACGTCTAGTGTCCATCTGGGATGGCTACAGGCAAAATGATGGGTGGGGGTCAAAATGAGCTGAAGTGGGTGAAATTTGCTTACTTTAGCTTTGGTTTGATCTGCCCTTTTAATGATATTTGAGGAATCCTAATGATCTTGAAGTATGGTGAAGCATGTATGAGGTCAGATCTAATCAATAATGATGTCAACACCAAAGTTGTAAAGATTTTCAAGGGCTTTCCAAATGGTGCTAGTCTCACCCCTAGTAACTTCTTAGTTAGGCTGAAAAATGCAAAATACTCGAAAAAACACGGCGCGTTTGAAATTTGGAGGGGTAGGTTGAAGGAAGTCTGCTCACTTCTAACCATTCTGAGGTATGTCTGACCAGTTTGAAGCATCTCTTCACCAATTTTAATGACTTTGAGCTTTTCCTTTTGAAAGGCTGAAAGTAATAAATCCAACCCTAGGGGCAAATCAAAGCTGAAGTAAGCAGTTTTTGCTTACTTCAGCTTTGATTTGATGTAGGTCAGATCTAATCAGAAATGATGTCAACACCAAAGTTGTAGAGCCTAGCTTATTCTTCAAAAAAATCTGGCTCTGAATTCGCGGCTGCGTCTTAGCCCACAGCAACGGGTGATATTGATCGGGGTCTGCGTAGCGGGCTGGTCCTGTGCGGCGAACTCGCTGAACAACGGAAATGTGGTGTTCTTAGCAATATTGGCGACCCAAATTTGGATCTTGTGGAAAATAATGTTTGCATATGCTATACCCAGTGGAAAAATCTGATCCTCACACCCAAATGAACTACGCATATAGCTAGATCCGAGATCAGATGATTTTTGCAGATTTTTCTGGGGGGGGGTGCCTCTGGTTACCTCCGGGGTCGGCTCATTGGCCGGGGCCGGTGAGTGGAATATTAATGTAGGTCCATAATGACCTTCTGCCGAACCTCAAACGTGGGCGGCTTCGGAGGTGTGGCCGCATTTTCTGCGTCCAGCTGTGGTCCTCAAGAATTCATCTTTCCACCAAGTAATCAATTTACCAGCCAAGACACATTGCACAAAGGCCGAGGCAGTCCAGCTGCCGCGCCTGCACAGTTTGGAAGCTGCGCGACCGGGATGTATCTGCCCCTGCATGAGTTTCTCAGAGGTATGGAGCGCAGATAAATGGATAAAGGGGGGTGCAACAGAGACACGGTCGATGCACGTCAAGTCCCGTCGATGCCGGAGAGCGAACTGCCTAAATATAAAGGTCGTTAGCTTCTTCGTTCGACCAGATGTGGGCAGAACCAATATATTAATGTACCTAAAGATAGAGGTCGTTACTATGTACGATGTGAGTAATTATAGAAGTAGATATTAAAATATAGAATGTACGCTTCATCGTTCGACCAGATGTGGGCAGAACGAAGAAGCAACATCGTGCGAGGTACGTATGTATCGTAAGTACAAAATACCGTATGCCAGTTATCTGTCGGACGCGCGTACGCGCTCCCGAACTACGCGCCGGCTTGGCCCGTGAGTATTCCTTAACAGAGTTGACCCGCGGCCGCAGCATCCTCATCTTCCTGGTTCGCGACAACTTGGGTCATAAAGCTCTTTCGGTGCCAGGCTAATCTTTCGACCTCACTGCGTTGCGGCCGTATGTAGTCACAGGGATGGCTACGGGGTAGACGAGGGCGTAGACACGGACCTATGTGTACATGGGCCTAATCATGTAGACACAGTATGTCAATGCCTGGTCTTCTGCTGAGTTAGACCAATGCACTCCATCCTCGGTCCGTACCCAAGCCTCGCATAGAAGAGGGAAATATGATCCGTGGAGGATCAGATCAACACTTCGCGTGTGCGGCATGTGGAAATCCCGCCTCCATATTGCGCGGTACCCCGTTTAGCCTGCCGTACAACAGCGGGAATGGCTTCGGCCGAGTGCCGAGACTGAACTTTTTGGCTTGCAAAAACGCAACAAAACCGCGTGCGCCCACGCCAATTGGCGTGGGGGTGATGTTTTGGTGGGACAAGCCAATTTTCGAAGCCCCGTCAAAACCCATGCTACTGTATCGGCCCGCCAACATCAAGCGTAACAATTAGCGGTGGGGAGTTCTCCCATGCCCCACAATTGTGTCCGAGAATGTTTGGGTGCAACCTCCTGCGAACACTACGGAACTACTGCCATTATTTCGGCAATAATTGAATATTTTCATGAGAACTGAAATGTAAAGCCCCACTAAAGCTGATTATTTGCTTTTTCGCTTCACGGCTTTAATGCCCTGGCACATGCGACGTGTTCCACCCATAGCTGTAGTATTTAGGCTAGTGCATGGCCATAGCCATGAAAACCTCACATCTAAACACACGATGCTAGCCATAGATGGCTACAGACATATGTATTAGGCTTATATCACACCTTTCCGGCCGCTGTGCTATCTATATTGGGCTGCTTTCTCCCGGTCATTCCATATTGGGAGCCTATTGATCTGATCCTGCCGCATTTTTAGATGACAAGGAGAAGGACTCAGACGGGTGGGATTGTTTTGTCGATGACGATGCAGGGAACTATGAGGCCGACGAGATGCTTATTGATTGATATTTTTCTTCCAATATTATATTTATTTCAGTCATGTATGAAAGCCAGGCCCTGGCTTGGGCCCAGGCCGGGCCCGGCCAGGCCATGCTGGAGGGCCTGGGCTTGGGCTTGCAAAATCCTGAGCCCGAGCCCGCTCAGGCCGGGCCCAGGCCGGGGCTTCTGGCGGGCCAATTGGCCTGGGGCTTTGAGAGTGAAACAGAAAACATTCAACAGACAAAGCCTTCCAATGCATAACATTGGGTCGCTTTGAATGGTACCTCAGAGTATATTTAAATTTCTCACAAAATGGAGCGGTATGGTGTCAATTACAGCTCTTGTGACGGCACTGTTCACCATATCTCGCACAGTTTCGGTACTTTCGTTTCCCCTGTGCACGGAAATTACGAGTACTTATGTTTACATATGTTATCGTTTCTTTCAAATCTCAGGGCACCCAAAATCGATCACTTTTTTACTAGTTTCCGATTTCGTTGAGGGACCCCTTTAGTGGCTGTGTCTAGTCTTTATCCTATTTCTATTAGTCGAAAACATATGAAAAATAGCGGCTGTGCCTTTGTTCGTATTTGGTTAATTGTTCGTATTTACATACTCGGGGAAAAATACCCCTTACTCGGTGAAAAATCATCACTTGCGCAAACAATGGCAATTTTTTTTTTTGCAATCACCGTCATTCTTCGGCATTCTCCCTCCCCCTTTCGGACTTGAAGAAAATGAAAACCATAAGAATAGGACGGGATCCTCCGACGAACCGTGTCTAACTGCAATGGAGCGCAACTTTTTTTTGTATGGCATATTTATCTTCCAGAGGCGGGCGTTACTCAGCACTATACGCCGAGCCATGTCATCGTCCATGTTGGTTTGGGTGAAGGAGTCACAATCACATGTCACAGACCAAACATGTACAAATTAATGACATCACTTTGGGGGGGTTCCTCCGGTTCCACCCCACAATGTGATCACATGACAATATTCATCAACTAGGGACACAAGGTAAGTGTGGGACAGGGACAGGGACACATTTTTTTTAAAAATAACGCCAATCATGATGAAGCAAAGAAAAATGTAATACAAATGACGGTGTCAACAATTATTCCCAGGCTGATTCTCAAAGCAGGGGTCAAAACCTTCCAGATCATGAAAATTAAAGGCAAGGTCCTCCGCGACCGAGAGATAGGCAGGTAACCGGTCCAAGGGAGCTGTATCATGCTTGAAAATCACTGTCGCAGATGGCGTCTGCACATGTTTGTGCACTGCTGGTGATGGAGACATGGTCTGAGGCCGAGTATGAGCCAGTCCTTGGAAGGTGTTTGGTGTCTGTGCCCGCCTAATGGCTGTGCTTGTGGGTGTCGAGAGTGCAGGATCTATGGGATGGATGTGGTGACCAAGATGGCACTGGGTTTGCCAAGGTGGGATGCAGGCAGCGTAGGAGCCATAGTGTACCCCCTCCCCCACCAGAAACACCCTCTGCTGCTGCCTGGCAACCCCCCCTGTTCATACCTTAGAATGGCTCATATTAAACTAAAGTTTAAGAAATACCAGGAAGTGTATATGCCTGCGCCAGGAAGTCTACAATCAGGGCTGAGGGCAAGCCAAAAGTCTTTTGCAGTGCCTGGTTTGTAGTCGGAATCGGGATGGAGTGGAGGATAACAATAATACTGAGTGGGAGCTGGTGTCAAGGTGGGTTTGAGCATGAGTGTGGCAATGGCCATGGCAGTAAGGGAAGGAAGAACGAACCAAAACTCATACACGTGATGGATCAAATGTTTACCTCGGGACAAAATGTCCCCACCTCTGCTTATCAGGGACAAAATGTCCCCATACCGCGGCCACAAAAATAATAAAAAAGGATCCATTTTCACTCTCATAGCTTGGATACATAGTACTATCCAGGCACTATTAGTCATTTTCCTCTCCTACATTGCGCTGCCTCATGTGGATAGGCATTTGGGCAAGCCAGCGGTCCTCCACATCGGCCTCAAGCTCAGCCTCATAATCACGCCGTTCAGTGTTGAGAGCAGGCCTGCGCACAGTCACCCATTGTTTCTCGAGCCGTCGTAGCTTCTGTAGTGTATTCAGGCGATCTTTATGCCTGCCAAACGGTGTCAGGAAATTAATAATTTGAAATTGATAGAACACTCACTTTGCCCGATATTTGCTTGGGTGGCTGCAGCTCTAGCGCGCCGCTCCTGCAACTTGTTTAAAGACATTGCAGCCTTAGCACGGGCTCTGGGAATACAAAATGAGATGGTTTCAGGCTGGGATGGGAGTGTAAAGATGATAATACCTGGCTATGTGCACTCGAGACTTGTTCGCGAGTTCCTCGCAGTGACTGTGTCTGGGTGTGAGCGAAGACTATCACAGTTCATTTATAACATACCTGGCTCGGTACTTGCTGCAGGCTAAGGCCCGTGCAGCTCCAGAATTTGAGGGGGGAATATTTTTTTGTGGCGATGGTTGGGCATCTGGAGTGCTGGCAAAAGAGAACTAAGCTCATTGATGAGCACTAGAGGGTTGTGTAGATGTATACCTTCCATATTCCATCTAGTTTGAAGTCCCTGGCTGGAATGGTGCAGTGGTGGTGGTTGAAGATCAAGTGAAGTATGAGCAAACAAGTAACAATTAGCACTTTAAGGACCGCCAACTGGATAAACCCACAGAAAAATGGGATAAATACAGATTTTATTATATCGGTAGATGAGATGAAGAATACAAGATCTCACTCTTAGGATTTCTTCAGCAAGACCCAAGGAGAAGGTGTGAGCTCAATTTAGGTAGGGTTTGCCGTGCTGAGTTGGCAATGGGCCTGAAATGAGTTGGCGATACAGAGTAAAATGTCCCCTGCGGTTGCTGCAGTATGTCCCCACGGTAAGCGCGGTAGTCCCCTACTTGTCCCAGAGTTGTCCCAAAGTTTGTCATGGGTGTCCCTTTTTGTCCCATAAATCTCGCGGTGAAGGGGACATTTTCAGCGGTATACGTGGTAAAAAAATGCGATATTGCAAATAATTCTACAAAGCCTTGAGGCTTTCTAAGGAGCTAAAGAGGTCTCCACCCATGGCCCACCGCTCAAGCCCCTCCGCTTTCTCCCTTTTACGTTCCTCCTTCGACAAAGATGCGAGGTAGCTTTCTTCATTTTGAAACCCATGCTCAATCCATCGAAATATGCCCCCTGCGGTGTATTGAGTGAAAGGAAAGCGCAGCTCTCCATCTGCAATGGGTATGTTGGAGTGGAATATGGCTGCACTGGGAATGAGAATCGTCGCGCCAGGGGGGAACTCGAGAATCAGTTTGCAGTCCCAGAGGATGAGATGTCCCCCCTTCGTGTAGTCGAAATAACCGAGGGCCGTGATGGCACACCATCCAAAGGCCAAGTTGGCAAAGTCGCGGTGCCCAAGTGCGCATGTGTAGGGTCCTAAGTTAAATGTACAAGCACAGAAAATGCCGTTGAGAAAAGGCCGTGAAAGATGCTTGTAGCGCTGGTAGAATAAACGCATGTGCACCACGTAGTAGTCGAATATATCTGGCGCCCAGTTGGCAAAAACACCTAGAGGAGGCAATCTGTGAGTGAGCATTGCAGAGTTAGGTCAAGCGTACCTGTGGCAAACCCTGCGATACGAATGAAGGCAAGATTACTCATCAACGAGACCAATATGGCGGCGTTGATGACACCGTTGACAAGTGCTCCTGGGCGTTCTTGGCCACCACCATGGGAGTCACCGCCTGTGAGGGAGCGGAAGTTTCCACGTCGATGGAATGCCCGCTCTTCAGAGATAGAGCACTTGGCGGCGGCCTCCTTCATTGCATCAACAGCGGGCTTATGGACGTTGGCCATCCAGTCAGGGTCGTCTGGATGCCCCGCAGAAACCCCAAAGACCTTTCCGTCCTGGTCTACAAGTGGGCGACTGCGACTAGAAAAGATAGTCAGGAGAGTAATAAAACCATAAAAGATGAACGAACTGGTCCACTTATTTGACATATTTGAAGCCCGAAAATTTCGGATTATCTGAGAAGAAGTCGTCAAGCTGGTGGGTAGGTGTTGGGCCTGACGGTATAAACCCGGTCCTCTGTTCCTCGTCCGCGATGCCATTATCACGAAGGCCAATCCAACCGGTAGATGCAACACGCTGTTTACGCATCTGGAAATTTACCTGCGTGGTGATGGGGCCTGGGGAGTTCAAAACATGGTGGGGTCGACGAGCAGGTGGCCTGAGTTCTAGCTGCGCTCGAACTGCCTGGGCCTTTCGCTGCGCGTTCCGGTGTTCCTTGGACTTTATCTTCTCCCTGCTCTTTCGTGACGTTGGTGTGGGTGAGGCTACTGGCGGAGCATTGGTGGTAGAGGAAACCGTAGGGGGTGGTGCACTGGTAGATGCAGTGGCAGGGCTTGAGCCGACATCTAAAGGGGGTCCGGTATCCGGCTCTGTCAAATCCTTGTCTGCTTGCCTGAAGACAGCTTTTCGAACAGAGGTGGTGATGCTGTAAAAGGGTGCAAGGATCGGCGCCCAGGCGGCAAAGACACGCCCAGAGCGCGTATAGAGAGGCACATGAACGAATATGCTTAGTGGAAAGACAGAGCACATACTGTTCGGATATCTAACGCATCAGGCTCTGGAGTGGGTGGCAAGGAGTCAGCATGAGTGTGGATAGTGGGAATAAGTAGAATGCGGTGAGTGGCACCACGATGAGACTGCTGAAATGAAAACACGCTTACAATTTGGCGAAACTCAGTCTAAACCGATCATCTTACCGCTCGGTGGTACACAATTAGAGTCAGAGTGAGCTCCGAGCTGCTGATTGAGTCTCAAAGATGTGATGGAATACAAATGATTGACCATACTGCGACTGTATACGATACTCTAAACAATGTGGGGTCAGTACAGTGTTCAGCGAGTTAGTCGTGAGTAGTCGTCTGATAGTGGCCATAACTCATATGTGAGGGCGGTATCACGCAGGATCACTAGAAACCATACCAAGGGGATTGTATGAATATCCATATTTATTTAAACACTGCTACACAAAGATCATAGACCTCTAGCAGGGATTTCGGGCCAATATAGTCTTGTCGTGACTAAAGATAATAGTCATGACTCCGAGTCGTATGAGAAATAGTAATTCTCAGGCACAGATAAACAGTCGTGAATAATGGAAGAGTCGCGACTACCAAAACAGACCTTCGGGCGAGCTCCGAGAGTGTGATCACATGTCAGATGGTGAACCAGTTGACTAAGCGAGTCAATCCGAGGATTCCCGATCAAGTCCGAGAAGATCCGACGATCTGATCAGACATTCACATGAAAGATATGGTTGTCATGATTAGGTCGAAAGCACGCAATATGGCGTCAAGACGGTCTAGATCGCTCCGGATCTTGCCTTGACTAAAGATAGATGATGCTGAAGGCTCTCCGGAACTTTCGGAACTAGTCTAGACTGTCGGGATTGAATCCTATAGGCCACAGGCCGCAGATCTCCAATCAAACGCAGTTGATAGACGGATAAAAGGACCATATACCTCATTTCTATTACTCATTTTCCTTATCTGGCATGTACTAAAATAGATTGTAAATTAGTATAAAGTCTCAGTAGAATAACGCGATTCTGGACTGTATTTTCCTCCCAGCTACTATAGCCGTGACTATTGTCGTCATTGGTTGTGGGTCACGGGGTCAGTGCACGTCTGGGTTTTATGCGGAGATTTGTTTAAACACATTTCGAAGTTGTACTACTTTTAGCAAAGATATATATAGAACCAGAACATAGTTGTTTGATAACCAAAGTCCCAGCAAAGTAAGCTGAATAAGAAAGTCATAAGAAACAGTCAAGTCTGTACCGAAGTGGTCCTTTAAGAGTCGCGACTAAGTGTCAAGACGGAGGATAGCTGTTGATATCGTTCCTTTGAGTTCGGTTGCAGTCTAAGTACCAAGAAGTAAAGTCTAAGACGGTCTCAAGTGACCTAAAGTTCAGTCCAAGTGTGGCTTAAGTTGTCGGAGTTGTTCAAGTACACTCGCGACTGTGTTTCATTCCATCCAAACACCCCAAAGATAGTGTTTCTCTTGTGAGAGACTATAGTCAAGATTCTCGAGTGATACTCGTGATTATTCCAAAGGGCACAGTTAGATCTATAGTCATTTATTGCAACTGTCTACGGTTCATCTTACTCAATTCTGATTGAGAGGACCCTAGTTATAGAAGCACCAATATAGTCAAGTAGTAGTAGTGTGTGTGTGTGTTAGGTGTAGTTCATTTTGTGTGCGTCTTGCACATATCTTGAGATTATACTTTTCACGACTATACTTGGGTGCACCGTTTCATCTGGAGCCCACCACTTTGGTGTCCATTTGCATCGTTCGCAGTTGTGAAGTCCTCGCCTTCAGATTAAAAGTCTGATCACGTGGATTTTGATTTATAGGACTTATTGTTCTCAGAAAGAATTTTTGCTTGTTTGCAAGAATAATCGTGACAAAGAGTTTTTCTCTCGAAAAATACTTTAAACCCAAAATACTTTCAATCTGTCTTTCGGGCCTCCACCTGATTCACAGAAAGATAAAAAGGGAAAACATCGGTCTCTAGTTCCTGAGCCGGTTACATTTCCTGATTCACAAAAGCCGAGAAAAACGAGAAATTCGCAGAGTTCGGACTTTATCTCTGCATCTTCCTCGGGAAGCCAAGCTCAGTCCAGTTCCAATACGGGTAGAAGTCAAATTACCTCGGTAGTTCGAAATATATCCAGTTCTGCTCAGAGTTTCGCATCCAGCTCAGCACTCACGAGTGTTCCAGAGTTAGACCAAACAGTCACGACTCCTGCAACTCCCGTTGTACAATCCCGTGCTCCTTCAAGTACCCCCCAACCTTTACAAAGACCAATACCTTTGAATCCGCATCCCCAACTTCCAGCCATGGTTTTCGATAAATCCAAGCTACCCACCAGTTTCGGGAGTAAAGCTCCTAAGTTCGATGGGGATGACCCTGAGAATTTGGAGTGGTATCTCGAGATTATAGAAGAGTTAATAGAAACCTCTAAATGTACGGACGAACAAGAGAAAAAGAAGATCGCTCTCAAGTATTGCACTATGCCAACGCAGAGAGAGTGGAAAGCTCTGATGACAATGGGGTCAAACTATGACTTCGACGAATTCAAAGTAGAACTTCGTAATAATTATCCTGAAGTCCGGGAGGCAGAGGAAGGCTCAATAGGCCTAATCACGACTCTTTGCAAAAGATATGAACGTCATCCAATTCGTACTGATGAAACTACGCGTTTTATGGTGTTTGCAAGGAAGTTTCGCGCTGAAGCAGAGAAACTTTTAAGTCCAATTGTTGGTGCTGGGATTTCGAACAGAGAACTCTGTGCGTTATTTCAAAACTGCTTGGATAGATCCTTTATGGAGTCTTTGAAATTTAAACTCATGGCTTCTGTAGGGGCATCGGTTGTTCAATCAACAACAGCAGCAGGGGGTGTTCAACCACCCACTGTAGCAGGTCCATCTAGTGGAAATACAACAGTCACGACTAAGATTCCTATGGTTCTCAAGGCTCGTCGCGCAGGAGATAAATACGAGTGGAAAACACTTGTTTCTGCGGCAGAAGAACTTGTAGAGGACGAGGTTTCTTTTATTACAGTGACAACAAGGCAGTCAAGATCTGATAGGACAGATAGACCTGAAAGACCTAGGCATGCTCAAATGCTTAATGAGTACGCAGAAGACTCACCTTCGGAACAAGCTCGATTCATGAAACATGTTGATGACAAGCTGAGTTCGTTGGAGAGCTCTATGGCAATGAATCTCGATAAACAACAGGCTGTAGACAAGGCAAAGTGGGCTGAAGTAGCCGCTATGCTAAAGACAATGTCAACCACTGCAACTCAAGGGTCTGAAAATAGACCTCAGAGAAATTTCGACTCGAATCGTCCTTATGGAGGGCGAGGTGGCAACTCGGGGGGGAATGGCATCTCTCGTGACTGCTACTATTGCGGTGGACTTGGTCATTTCATGGGAGATTGTGCTGAAAGACATGCCCATATTGATGCTGGCAAAGTAAAGGTAGTTGATGGGAAAACTATGATGTTCGATGGAAAGAGCATCCCGCGCGAACCCAAGAATAAAACTCAAGCTGTAAAAGTTGAGGAGTATTGGGGTCACCGTTCCCTGAATGCCAACTTGCAGACTGATAATAGTGCCTCTGTCTGGCAGTATGCTCAGGATGACTCTGAACCTGAGTACGATCCGAGGCCTGACAAGATTAGAACTCTGAAATTTGAGAATGTAGCTCTGCAGAAGCAATTGCTTCAAGCTCAGAATTCAAAGCCATCTGGTGTTCAATCACCAGATGATGCAGCTTGGCAGAATCGTTTCGCCAAGTTAGAGTCATTTGTCAATAACTGCATGGAGAAGACAGATCAACAGTTTGTCGCAGCTACCAGGGCTAAGAAGGCTACGGCCGAGGCTCAGGAAGGTGAGGATTTTTGAAAGCTCCAAGGAAGGGGGCTAGGGGAAAGAAACCTCAAAAATCTAAGCCCCCGGAGGAAGTTGAGAAATCTGATGATCAGTCTATGGAAGATATTATAAAGACCCCCGGGAAGGTAAGACCGGCAAAGGGAAAAGAAATTTTACCACCAAAGAAAAGTGAAATTTTGCCTCCAAAGAAAAGCAGACAAGTAACCTTTGAGGAAGTCACAGATTCTGAGGATGACAAGTACCCGGAGAATGTTGGTGCAGCTCCTACCGCAGAAATGCCGTATAGAAATGTACCGCCGGTTGAACATGTCCCACGGACACCTGCACTCCCTCGAAAGCCTTTTGAGGTTGGTCGCAAAGAGCCTATTCCTGTGCTTGACAAGGAGAAATCCTACACAGTGAAAACACCTTTGGATGACCCCAGAGCTACAGTCGAAACGATGAAGAAAATCATGGAGACCGAAGTTCCAGTAAAAATTAAACACCTCTTAGGCGGTTCTCCTGCCCTGCAAAGGGACTTGAAGGCGAAAACCAGCAAGTCCAGAAAACCTCATTCTAATCAGGAGATGGAAGGAGTTTTGCTGGCACAAGAACAATCAGTCATGACAGATGAACTGCCTTTCGCGACTGATACAGAAGATGATAGTGACTGTGATATTAAAAGGCCTGACGCAATCAACATTCAAGATCTCCCCTTTAGACAGTATATTACAATACTAGAGGAGGTGGTTGGTGATATGCCGAAAGGTGCTATTATTATTGAAGACCCAGTAGTTCAGTACTTGGAAAGTCTGGCTCCAGGGGAAATACCGAAACAGATCTTTACAGGAATGACTTCGGCTGCCCTTCGTTGTCTTTATCCAGTAGTGAATGGCAAGTCGCCAGTGGAGAGCATCCTAGATGGAGGCTCGCAAATTGTGTCAGGAAATAGCGATACCATGAAGGATTTAGGGATCAAGTTTGATCCTAAGGTCAAAATTATCATGGAAGCAGCAAATGGAGAGACACAATCGACACTAGGCCTTGCAAGGAATGTGCCCTTAGATTTCGGTGATATCAGGGTATATTTGCAGTTCCATGTATTAAAAGACGCTCCCTATGACATATTATTGGGGAGACCATTTGAAATTTTAACGCAGTCCATAGTCAAAAATAAGAAAGATGGAACACAGACTATGACTATTACCGATCCTAACTCGGAAAAGACAGCCACTTTTGAGACCCATTCTCGCAAAAATTGGCGAAGGAAACTTGATGGTTTTTCAAGGGCGGAATCTAACAGAGAACCACTCACAGCTGGAAAGCCACCGAAAATTTTGCCAAGGGGAGAAAGGGATTTTTAGCGCTATTCAATGATCTCGAGGAAGGGGGAGAATTAGTCACGGCTATGGATTACGATGAACATGGAAATTTAGTTTGCATAGGTTATGGTTTACCAAAAGAAGGAAAGACTTTGTCGCAAGATGACATACGAGATGCCTATTTGTGCGCCTCAATCTCAGAAGGTGCATAGGTAGGGGTGAAGGAAGAGAGAAGACTTGAGAAAAAGCAACTGACCTGTCATTCTGGGTGCAGCACTCCTGCAGACGCTAGGACGATGGTGGTGGTTGAGAACAAAGGGATTGTTTTGTCAAACAAATAGAAAAAGTTTAAATGACAATGTCCCCTGATACCGCATGAATCTTGTCCCTCAATGTCCCCAGGACATCAAGTTTCATGTCCCCAGGCACCATGAATACCTTGTCCCTAAATGTCCCCACAATGTCTATACCATGCGTACCTTGTCCCTCACCGTCCCCTCAAGAGTCGCTAGCAATAGTCAAGTAGTGTGAGGATAGCATGCTCATTCTTCTTGTCCTCCAAAGGTCGTCTCAGAGGTGTTGGCCCTTAGCTTAGGATAAACATATTTTCTTTGCTTGCCTGAGCTCTTGTCGATGGCAAAACCAAACTTTCCCCATATTATGCAAGGACATTTGATGTAGTCAAGGATTCTAGAATGTTGTGCACGTTTCCCAAGCTGCAAGGTGGTTGGGTACAAGGAGAAGAGCTGGTTGTGGTGGGTAGCACAAAACAAACATGGCATCACATCACGTTACTCTTCCAAGAAAATTATCATACCAAAATCTGAAGATGGTGGGCGGCCGAAAGCCCTCATTAGGCGTCAAGGCTGCTAAGCCCCGCAGAGTTATCACTTCATACGCTGCTGGGAGCCATGGAGTCCTGAAATCTGTCACACCAGCAACATTGAACTGCTTGCGAGACATTTCACAGAAAGAGCTTGTGGAGCGTGTTGACAGTAAGTTCACTGCTTCTCTTCTTTGAAAATATGTTTAAAGCTCTATAGATCTATCTGAGGAGGCACGTCTGAAGTACAACAAGCTGCGGGACATTTCAAACCCCGAGTTCGATCATGACCAAAACTCGGAAGATGATGACAGTGGCGACAAGGGACCTGTCAATAATGAATTAGGCCTTGATGATATCCTCAATGCTCAGGCCGAGTTTATGGGAAGCCATGCTGGTGGGGAGTTCAGGGAGATGCTGGAAGAACAAGTTCGAGATTCGCTGAAGGAAAAACGCGGGCACAGGTATGCCACAGTTCTGTCTTTTCTGGGAATCTTGCCTTACTGGGTTCCAGGAAGACCAAGGATCACCGTAAACGTAGGGACGTGATAGAAAAAAAAGTCAACGGGTTTGCAGGCCAGATGGAGGCAATGGTCGACACCTACATTGCCTGGAGAAGCACCCAGGGAGAGAATAGCCTTGACCAGCCATATGTGCCCCCGGCCACAGAGAACATTCAGAAGCATTACGCTGTCAGAGTTGTTGACATTTTCAGTGTGTACTTCGGGGTCAACTTGCCTCTTAGCTGAAGCTGATAATCTTTAACACAGGCACATACATTGTCAACGCGCCTATGCTTTACAGTGACAAATTCACCACATGCAGCCTTATCCGTGAGGGACTCATGCCCTGTGCGCCATTTACTCCCACTGTCGCAATTGCTACTCGTGTACTTGAAATGTTCCGCATTGCCCACCTGAGAACACCAACAATCACCATCCAATCTTGGGTCAAAACGCTATCAGATCTTCACGGGGTTGCGTTCAAGCCCTATTTATCGCAGCAGTTCTCTGTGTGCTACGACCTCTATTTGGACCTCCGAACCAGAACAGAGACGAGAGTGAAGAAGGTGCTCGGTAGGGATGCGCCTGATTGCAGATTGAAGACAACATGCCCCGCTTGCACATATAAGCTTGAGGGTGAGGCAGACCTCATTTTCGACATGCTGGTCACCATGGATGGTAACAACTCCCTGAAGAGGGTTCTTCGGAAGGAGCACTGCGACTATGATGACAATGGAAAGCCACTTCCGAGTGCATCGAAGGAGCGGAAGGATCCTCGTGTGGATACTGCAGGGAAGGATTATTATCTCTCTAGGGAAACAGTGGATCTCTGGGCCAAGGAACGACTTGCAGAGCTGGCGAAGGTGCCGGTAAGTATTTTTCTTTGACTTTCTTCAACCGAAACTGACCATGTTTAACTCCACTTCCTTTACCATCCACATCGCACCTTGCTGTGTCCCTTTTTCTTCGGCTGCATCCTGTGTCCCCATTTTTATCCCCCCTGCACTGTATGTCCCTTCCTGTCCCCATTTATTCCCATCGCACCTTGTGTCCCCCTTATTTTGGGCCACACCGCATGTTCCTTTCAAAACGACAGGAGCCACAAGATCCAGCAGAGAAGAACTTATGCCAGTAGAGATGGAAGAATTTGTCAGAAGACATGACTTCCAGGATGTGGGGGGTGTTTGATGAGACTGGTGTGTTCCTGGCGCTGTGTCGACACAGATTTGTGTTGTTGCTGGCAGATATGGTTCGGAGTGGAGAACTGTATGTCCAGCCTGCCTATAAAAATCTCTCTCTGATATTTTGACAGCGCCAAATACTCACTTGCAATTGTTGATGCCCTACTGGATGCGTTTGGGCCCAAACTGGGAGTAGGATATGATATAGGCTGTGGTTTCGGAACAACAGTCTGCAACAGTCCCCTTGGGAAGAAGGCAAAAGACCTCAAGATGAAGACACTGGTTGGTGCCTTCCATGGACATGCCCATAACCGCTTGTGCCAGCTAGAGTACCTGGCGAACTATGTCCCTGGTATGGGGCTTGAGGATCTCGAGGGCTGTGAGCGCTTGTTCTCAAAATCAAACTTCCTTGCAAGGTCCGTTCGATATGCAAGTATCTTCCATCGAAAGCAGACCATTGTCTCATACATGTCTCATCATGATGACTTTGAGAGCTATGCAAATCTCAGTGAGTTTATTGACATGTCTATTTTCGCCTAACAATTCAACCTCCACTCAGGCGCCTTCCTTGTCAACAACTACTGGCAGGCAATAGAAATTATTGATGGGGAGCCCGCACTCCAAGTGGCTATGCAGGCGGCTGGGATCCAGGATGTGTCTGAGTTCCGCAAGCGACTGGACATGGAGAAGAAGTATTTGACTGATCTAAAGACTGATGACAAGGAAAACACACTGCAGATGGAGTACTACCAGAAGCTGGTGAACCTGGAGGATCGAAAGCAAGTCTTTTTTTAAATGTCCCCTTACCTCCTCCACCATGTCCCCCTGTCCCCACTTATACCACAATGTCCCCTTACCAACCCCACCTTGTCCCTATGTTCCCTTCATACCGTGTCCCATGCTTATACCGCATGTCCCTGTGCACAGATCCAAACTCGACAAGGCAATTGGTGAAGGGTCCCGTGCCACCCAGGTCACCAGGCGTCATGCTCAGGAGAACTATGATGGAGCACTGGCTGCCGTTCAGCAGCAGGAAGAGTTCATGGCCATTGAAATCAGATGGCTGCTGACCAGTGATGAATGGGCGGCGGCTGCCTACCTGGTTAGCACTAAGCGGTACCGCACCGCTCTTAGCAGGCTGGAAAGACTGGTCATCCAGAGGATGTTTGAGCTGACAAAGATGAATATGTCGCAGACGGGTGAGGTTGGTAATCATGAAGATCTCCGTTGCTAATTATCATATAGGATACAAACTTCGTAAACATATTGCCAAGGCGCTCCAGGCAAGGTCCCAGGCAGTTCGATCTGCTCTCGTCAGCTATAACGATGCAGCGGCATCTCTTGCGACACCAGCCAGGAAGCTTTCATGGTCAGAGGTGGTAGAATATGCTTTTCTAGCAGACTTTGACCTCCTTCGGAATCCTGAAGAGCTGGCAGAAATTCGACCATGGGCAGTACCGGCTTCCCGCGAGATCATGGATGCCCACTTTAAAATCGAACGGGCCCGTGAGGAAATCCTTCGGCTCAACATCGAAATACGGAGGGTGGTGACAAAAATCCGCGATGAACGTGTCTTTCTCTTGGAAAAGGAGGCTGAGGTTAGGCAAACTGACCCTGGGCTCGCCTTCATGATAGGACTGCACAGGAGGGAAAGGGGTCGCTTTGATGAGGTACACATGAAGCGCTTCCGAAAGCTAGCAGACCAGGCGAAAGATCATTTCACAGGCACCTTAGTACCTGGTGTTCGGAAGCAGGATCCAGTTCAGGAGCTGGCACCGATGGAGGGTGTGGTGGATGCAAACATAGAGGCATCCAGGCTTCAGGCTCTTGAATCGGAGCAGGCAGCCCTAAACCTTGCGGCACAACTTGACAGAACTCACATCAACAGTGAAGATATGATCCGTGCGGGAGAGGAAGAGGCAGAGGTTGATGACTACGTTGGCGAGGTGCAGGAATCAGAGGAGGTGGCGGAGAACTTGCACCTAATACTGCAGGCCTCCACAGACTAGCTTGTTGTCTTTCTTTGTATGTTAATGGGAATCGACATTTGGGTATTTGGGGACACGGTGGCCAAGGTAGGAAGGACACATCTGTGAGACCTGTCCCCTCGCTCTGATGGAGGTGTAAGGGACATTTTTGAAAAAAGAAATCCCCATGGTATGTGGAGTGGGTGCAGGGACCACAGTGACTACAGGGACATTATGCTGATCTTAATCAGCTGCTGCTCGGGGTGGCTGTAGTTGCAGGGGACACAAAATTTTTCTTAAACATGTCCCTGCGGTAGACGAGGTGGGGATGGGACCATGTTGACATCCTTGATCAGCTGGTTTGATCACAGTAGCTGCGGTGGGAAGGGACACTTCAAATTTTATTTGTCCCTGCAGTGGGCGAAGTGGGGACAGGGACTGCGGTGGCTGCAGGGACATTCAGTGTCCTATTGTGGTGGGCGAGGTGCAGAGGGGACATTGTGCCCTTGCCATTTTTCTTTTCGTGGTGTGATCTCCAGTGTGCACGTGCTAATTATGTCCCACGGTGGACACAGTGGGGACAGGGGACTTGCGGTGTCCCTCAGGGACAGAGGTGGCCATGGTATTGAGGGGACAGGGACAAAAAAAAAAGTTCAACATGTGACTGTACAGTACGTGGGAATACTGCCAGATCCACCCCGAGGGACTCTATTTTTCAAAAAAAATTCCTCGGGACATCCCCCCCAAAAGCCGCGGGGTCCCCAAGGTGCGCAAATGGCAGGGGATGGGCCTAACTAGTTAGGACATGTGACTACATGTCCTGCCTAATATGTTACCCTTTTTGGAATTGGCAGGTGGTATTCCGGTTATTTCCCATCAGCGGTTTGTTTGTATGTATTCCGGCCATTTCCCATCAACGAACTGTTTGCACGTGCTCCCCACCACTCTTCTTTTGCTTTGCCCTCATCCACTGCGGCATTGCTGTTTTGATCACATTTTTCTGCTCGGTTCTCAACTCCACCAGAGTGTCACCCAAAAATTGACCCCCCTAAAAAAAAAAAAAAAAAATCATCGCCAAAATTTTTGGGGCACCAGGTTTTGTTTGTATGTATTCTGGTTGTTTCCCATCAGCGGTTTGTTTGCATATATTCCGGCTGTTTCCCATCAGTGGTTTGTTTGCATGTATTCTGACTGTTCTTCCTTCCTTTTAGCATGCCCACTCACAAATGCTTCCCTCTTCCCACCCACCATGTCCGAGCCTAAGGTGCCCATGGCACTGGCTTCCCTGGTTATCCTGTTTGCCACGATTGTGCCTGCATCCGACATGGAAATGGTCTCCCATGTATTTTATTCATCATGCATAATGAATTTGGGACATTAATTCTCGCCTGGCTCAACACTTGTGATCAATGATGTTGTTCACCTGCTAGAGGTTGGTTTTGTGCAGTTCAGCATTGATTATGTTATCAGTCTCTGGCTGGCGATAACATAATCAAGCTACACATATGAATCTATATATCATCATCTCTGCTCCTATTTCCCATCGGTGTCATCTGCGCCACCAGTGTCAATATATATGATTTCAGGAGATAAAAGTGTTGGAGATCAGGACAGCCCAGAATCGGGTACAGCCCTTTGCAACTGCATCTAAGAGTGTCTTTTGGAAAGAAACTCGGGCCAGTCATTGCCCATTCTTTTCGGGAATTGTTTTCAACTCATTATTCATCTTTTTTTTTTGTATTTTAACATGCTGCACATTCAGGACAGCCTGAAATCGGCTACAACTTGCCCAGCCCTTTGCTGCCATGTGGATGAGTGTCCTTCGGAAAGAAAATCGGGCTAACCCACCTCTAGGTTAGTTCAAAAAAAAAATAGGCTTCCGTTGCAGCATCATACCGCGGACCCCTTCCCCTTACACTAAAAATTCGATTTTTTTTCACATTTGGGGGGTTCAGCATCGCCGCCCATCGTGTCCCCAAAATTTGGACCTACCCCGTACCCCCTTCCTGAAGTAGCAATAGCCTGCGGTATTGGCAGAAATCGCACAAATTCTAAAAACATGCCAAACACGGTGCCACCACCGCGCCATCACCTGGCTAAAAACTTAACTTGCCCGTCGGTCCCACCCCTCCCTTCAACCTCCTAAATTAAGATTATCATCCTCGGCACACCCATCAAAATTTGGGCTCATTTGGGCTCCCCCCCACCCATATTGCACCCACCGCAATGAAAACATTCGGCGACGTCAAAAACTCGCGACCCCCAGCTTCCTCAGCCCCTACCCACTCGATTTTTTTTTTCTTCACATACAAACTGGACACACATGTAGTCCTACTAATTCCGATCCTGTGGATACCCGACATCAATTATATAGGCACCTGTATTCCTTCACAGAACTTCCAGAACTGAAAAACGCAGTTTTTTGGCTCGAGAAGTGTTACGTTTCCGGAATGATCCGGTGTTGTAACGCGGTGTCGCGCGGTTCGGCAACCTCGGCCGCGCACTCCCTCCCACCGCACCAGCCATAACCTATTACCGCGCGGTACCGCGCACCCTACCACGTGGTATTCCCATTGACCGCGCACCTTACCGTGCCAGCCTCATGTACCGCGCCCCATACTGTGCCCCATGCCGCGCCATACCGCGCGCTAATTTCATCGACCGCGCAACCCCCTGCACTGCACCACGCCCCAATGTGACCGCAGGCGCCCGGCATCTGCCCAGATCCTGCACATCTCCCATCCACCGCACACCACCATCGCCGCACCATCCCGGCAAACACCGAATCCATGCCCGCCTCCATCCCCTAACCCCCGGCCCGTGCTCCCACTCCCACGCACACAACGCCGCGCACACACCCTGTCCCGCCGCCCACGTGCACCCCCACCCCGGCCCGGCCCGTCCCTCCCCACCACACCACAGCTCCCTCCACGCAATGCTACGGCCGTGCCCGCCCCGCCCCTGCTCCCCCCATCCTGCACATCCTCATCCACCGTGCCCTAACGTGACCCCACGCTCCCGGCATCTGCCCAGATCCTGCACGTCCCCCATCCACTGCACGCCACCGTCGCTGCACCATCCCGGCAAACCCTGCCTCCATCCCCTAACCCCCGGCCCGCACTCCCGCTCCCACGCACACGACGCCACGCGCACACCCTGTCCCGCCGCCCGCGCGTACCCCCACCCCGGCCCGGCCCGGCCCTCCCCACCACACCACAGCGCCCTCCACGCGATGCTACGGCCGCGCCCGCCCCGCCCCTGCTCCCCCCATCCGCCGTGACCCGCCTCCCTCCACCTCTACTGTGCAGCCTCTGCGCCCATGCCATCCACCCTAACCCACTGCGCCTCCACCCAGTCTACCCCTGATATACTCATACACCCCAATCCCAAAACTCCCAAGGAAATCCCTGTAACCTCACGGTTAGTGTCTTAAAACCCTATGTAATAAATAGTCCAGTGTTCTGTAGATACTTTATTCACGCGGGTAGTTCAAAATGCACAGTATGTACGCAGCAGCATCAATATGACATGAATATATGTGCGTTGAGTGTTACAATTAGTACATGACAGACAATGCTAAAGTGCGTCTGCTGCGCTGCGCCGCAACAGTCGACGCGATATCCGTCCCTGTGGCTCATGCGCGTCTGTGCCGAGGCGAACAAGACATGTTGCGGTGTCGAACCCACCAGCCAATATGACCAGCCTGCTGAGCCAAACCGCGCCTGAACTAACCGAAGGTCAGCGTAAATAAGGTTCATTGAACAACGCACCAAAGTTCCCCCATTCACTGAACAGTCAGTTCCCCCAAGCACGATCCACTTTAAAAAAAACGCACCAATCGTTGAGAGCTCCAGAAGTAGAGAGGAGTACGGATGGACCCACCGAGTTCAAACTGGGATGATGTACGCACGGCGTCTCAGGCCTGTTACGGGGTCCCATCAAACCAAAATACCCAGTAGTGAATGCGTGGTCAAATAATAAGTAAAACGAGTAAATATTCGGGCAGAGATCACCTGCCTAAAATAAATAAATACGAACGGCCTGCAAGCACGCGACGTTGGTGAATAGATACACACATATAAGGCATGATGGATCCGCACCTGCGGCCCTGCCTCGTTGCCTATCCCTATGAGTTGCACTCCGAGAGGCACTTGGGACAGGTGCTGGCTGGCTGTCCAAGTCAGCATTCTGTAGCTGCATACATGTTCTTGTGAGAGTCTTTTTTGGTCGACCAGCCCCTTGGCGGGCACCACCCCAGTTGGGATTTTGGGTTTTGCCTTGAGCTTTGTTGCTCATTGGAGACTGAGGGTCAAGAGGGGGGGAGGCAAATGGGAAGGGTTGCATGCCGTTAATCGTTAATCGCGATTAATCAAGACTAACGGAATTGGAGACTGCGTGGGTGAGCGGTGTAACACGTTAATCCGAAGATCGCTTGGCCTCAGTGACGAGGGTTCGAACCAAGCAGTAACCGTTTTTAGGGCGTTTTTAGTGGGTAGTGACTTCGGTCGAGTCCCACACTGTTCGGCATTTGCCATTCGTGCGTTAATGCATTTTTGACCCGTGGAGCTATATTATTCGGCAAGGTTTCTATCCCTTAAGCCAACAATTATAACGGGCGGAAGGGACCGACCTATGTCGGCTCGGACGATCCGAGAGGCCTCATAAGGGCTTTTCCTGATGCTTGGAATCGTAGTATTCCAAACATTCCACAAAAAAAAAAAAAAAAAAAGACTAACGGAATTAATCAAGTGCCATCACGGCACGACGGAACATCCCGTGCGCCATTAATAGTTAATCGTGATTAATATCAGTACTATCACGGCACTACGGAACCTCCGGAAATCGTGGCCCGCGTTTAAGAAGTCTCGTTTAACCAAATCGGGTTAAACTTGACAACAAACATGTTCCATGAGCCCAAATCAGTACAAGCGTGACAACAGCCTTGCATCAGCCTTTCTTTCGCCGTCATGCTCCCACAAGAGCTCATCGACGAAATCGTCGGTATGGTCGCAGAGAGCTCTTCAGCGACTCTGGATCGCATTCGCATGTTCAAGTCATTGCGAAATTGTGCGCTTGTGTCGCATTCTTTTCGGATGCCCAGCCAGCGCTGTCTCTTCCAAAGAGTTGGCGCTCTGGCCCTCCGACAAGACAACATCCACGATGTAGTGGCTAGCCTCCAAAGCAGCTCACATTTATTGTCGCTCATCCGGGATTTGCACATCCGGTTCCTCGGCCTACATACCAAGAGGAATCTCCCTGCTTTGACAGCTATTTTCCAATTGCTTCATCCGCAAATCGAACGTTTCATCCTCTCCAAAGACACTTGGCAATCAGTGCGGCTAGTTGAATGCCCGGATGACTTTCATTCTGCAGTCCTCCTCTTCCTGTCATCACCATCACTTCGCTGCGTCGGATTCATCAATTGCACCCGTCTGCCTTTTCACATGATCTCCTACCTCCTCCAGTCGAAGCAGGAAGTTGTCGTTAAAATGCCAGACGGTTACAAGCTCTATGACGCGCAGGGATTCGTGCCTGAATTGTGTGTGCCCAGCACAGACCATCCTCCGCTTCGACATCTCTACATCGATCCGGGAATGGGCTCTCTCTATCAGCGTATCCTTAGCGACGATGTTCTCGTGCATCTCCGGTGTCTCACACATCTAGAATTTGCTAGCGCTGAGCATGATCCCCAGCCTCTGCTGCTCAATTGCGCTGCATCTCTTCAATCCGTGATAATTCACATCGGTATGGGCAGCAATCCTTTTTGCTTCCACTCTTATAAGTTCCCAGGGGATCGCCGCCTATCACTACCGAAACTCACCACCTTGCCCAATCTTCACTCACTTACTGTGAAGATTGCAGTATCGAAAATGCGTAGCGTCCTATTCCTACTGCACGGAGCCTCCGAAATGATTGCCAAAACTGCGCATCTGGAAACTCTGACCTTTGCGATTCGTGCATTTGATACAGACATTCTGCCAAATGTAGTTGTGCCTCATCTTCACCCCGTAGATATTGCTTTCACCAATCTTGAACGCTTATGCACGGTGGAGTTTCTTCTAGATTGTGCATCATTTATTGCAGCCCAGTTTGAAAAAGTCGTGCGACAGAGCTTACCATTGACGGGACCGACTGGCGCTCTTTCGTTCTCGTTTTTCACCTGGGAAAATAATCGTAGTTATTCAGGGTGGAGATATTTCAGCTCTTGATTTGTGTACCTACCTATATAGTCGTGTCATTGGGTACCCAAGTGCAATGCCATCAATCCGACTTGGGTTTTTTTTTTTCGGCACCCTCTAGGGCTCGCAAACCTGACTTTGGCCCTCCATATCGGCTCTCACATGCCACTTTAATTTTTTCCGTCCTTGGTAGGGCTCCCAAATCCGACTTTAGCCCCTATACCAGACCTAGGTTAATCCCTTAATGGCACCACCCCCTGTCTTTAATTGGCACATTTCTCATCCAAAACAGCTTTGTTTTCTGAGGGGTATGGAAGAGCACTCTTGTGGCTTTGACATACACAATTTTTGCAAGCCATCGGCATTGATGGAACAAATCTACATTCATGCAAAATAACCTTTTGATGCAGACACTGATGCGGGCACAGGTGCAGACATACAGACACTTTTGATGCAGACAGAGTAAACCAATGCAGACCGAGGGCTTTGAGGTTATGTGGGGGAAATGTGCGTCCAACGGAGGGAAACAATAGTTTCCAAATCGGTCATGGGAGAATCTGATGTCTAACCCCATTGACGCAGCAACGAATTCAAAGCCAGATTTCTTTCAAGAATAAGCTAGAATTTTCCCACCATACCGAGAAATGAACAGTTGAGAAAATGAACACCTTGGGTGACGGGTGACACGGATTACTACAGTATTCAGGGTCCAGAGCTTTGGGAGGTCTGTGTCTGAAACTTTGATACCGCCCACCTCTTTCCCGCTCGAACGCGGTGGGTTCCTATCGGGAGACAGGCGATACTTGATAGTTATACAACTCCGTGTTCTCCAATCACTCACTACTCGCTCATGCCCATCGATCCCATCAGGTGTCGCAACTTATTTTCCCTAGCGAGTTTCATTCACGTTCCACACGAAGCCCACGTGCACTCCAGATGACTCCGATGCACACAAGGTACGCAGGACGTGTGGCGTTTTCGACGCATGTTCCATGAAATTCTTCAATTTCCGTTTTCACCGGACATGTTGCATCTAACCCAGAATACAGTACACCCACATTTATATATAACTAGCTGTCCCTTCATTCTTTGCAGAATCAACACTGTCTCCTACCAGTTAAGTACCTTCCCTCCTCATCTTTCGCCCAAATACTTAATTAGCTTTCCTTAAGTTCTAGGTGGTCAGACCGTTTTTGCAACTTGAGTTTAGGCAGATCTTAAGTTCTGTCAAGTATTCTGTACCTACTCGGTCCTGCCTATATCCTACATATCATGGGGGTCATCCCGAACTTGAGTTCCATCAGGTCTTGAGTTTTTCCATTACTCAAGTTCTGGTGACGAACTTAAGATTGATAAGAGAATCTACTACTTGAGCCACAAGAGGACTGAAGTTCGCGCAGAACTTAATTTTTACTGTGAGACTTCAGTTCTGTGTCAAAGCTGATTTTTAATTAATGGAATACCAATGGAATACTTAAGTTTTGACCAAACTGAAGTCCATTTCGCAACGAACTTAAGTTCCGGAAGGTGCAAGGGAAAGTGGCACAAATCCCTGAAATAGCAATTGATGAAAGACGAAGAAGATAACACGGAAACTCACCTCTGGGAAGGATAACGATACTGTGGACCTCATCGTAAGTTTCTAACTTTATCCCAAAGAGTGGCACATACCTAGAATGCCACCAGACAGAAGTCATTGATCTGTCAAGGTCAGTACAACCATGACTGAGGTTGAGCTTGCACAAAGGAAGATAAGATAAATTGTTGAGGCGGAGAGAAAGATCTCATGGAAGTTAGAGGGAAGGCGAAGTGCAGTGTCCGATGTCGTGGCGTGTTTGGTGAAGAGCCGCCATTGTGAATCAGTAACGTCACGCGTTACTTATTCGCTTCTCTCTTCAAACCACCACCCACGAACCCATCGAACGTGCCACAGCCCGCCGATTAGCTTCAAAGCTGGCCTCCGGGACGGGGTGGCGGGCTTTGAGGACGTTCTTGCTGGTAGAGCCTTGTGCCACCCGCCAACATCAGCCTGCAGCTCTGTTTGCGCGTGCACCTCGTCAACGGCGCGCCCGGGTGCGCGTTCTTTTCTGTCCCGTATCATTCCCTGCTTCCCCTCCACCTCCACCTCCCACCTCCCCCATCCCTTCCTTTCCCTCTGGCTATGTATAGACACTGCGCAAGTACCACAAAATGTGTCCATTCGATGCAAATCTGCGCCAGGAGCACACGTTTAACGCTCCCCGATGACTCACGTTTGATGCGTCGTAAGTCCAATTCAGTCTGGATATTTCAGCTACTTTTAACTCATAAAAAGTGTTCTATGTCTTAAAAATATGTACGTCAACACCCTTCTCAACGCACGCCGCCCCTGAATTTGTTTTTCAACTCCTGGTTCCCCCCGACACGCCTACGCCACCCAGCGCTGCTCCAGCTTTTGAATCAATCTCTGGTGTTCCCACGGCACGAACGTTGCGTTAAAGTCGCCCCCCGACGCGGCAGCGGCGCTCCGCGCGGCGTCGAGTTTTTTATCAGAGTTCTGGCCACCCCACAACGTCCTCCAACCACCGCCCAGCGCGGAGCGTCAATTTTCTTCGATATTCGAAGTCCCCGCCACCTCCTCTTCCTTCCCCATGCGCCCAGGACGTGTCGGGTATACATCGCCCTTACAAATACTTTTTAGCCCTGCCGGCGCCGGATTGACCTGCGATTATGGTGAGCAACTTAATTTTCACGTGTCCGGGACTTAAGTAGGGAGGAACGACGGGCAATCTTGAGCTGTACGGAACTTAAGTAAGCCAAAACTTGCGTTGTAACGGAGCTCGAATACATGTGCCTAGTAATCGATCGATTGGCAGCACTGAAATTTGATATGTGGAACTTAAGTTTGAGGATTTGAAAGGGAGGTCTGAAGGTCCAGGAATGAGGTGCGCGGAGCTTAAGTTGTCCCACAACTCAAGTTCAAAATGCGGTCTGACCGCCTAAAACTTAAGGAAACCTAATTTTATTTCATTTTCGCCTGTCATAGCTGTTACTTGGGGTAAAGGGCCGTGGCGGGGCCCAGCATGCAAACTCGTACTTTTTTAAAAAAAAAAGGAGACAGTTTAGTTATCATAACCAGCCTAAAATTGAAAAGAAGGATATTCTAAATAACAAATTATCTGTCATTATAAGTCTACCCTTAATCCAGTGTTGATCCTGTTTCCCGACCTATTTATGTGGTGGGTGCCTCTTGTGCGATGAGTGTGAGGACTGTGACGATGGGAACATACGAAGGCGCAATGAATGAATAAAAAAATGAGTCTCGCTTTTAAATAACGGTATATGGGGGCATGTATCAGACCATAAGGTGGTGGGCGGGAAGCAGGCGGGATTTGCGGAGAGCGGATCACGGATCGCGGAAAGGAGCCCGATTATTGATGGGCAGCTAAGGCGGATCAAAAGCGATGCATTACAGTCCAAATTTCGGCTCAATCACCTCTGATTCTTTTATTACTGGCTCAAAAACACGAACATATATTCGGATTCTGCATGTGGAGAGAAAGGCCTGGTAGAACGGTGCACTTCTACAATATATTGCCAATCTTCAAGAAGTTCAGTGGGGGGTACCTTGAGGGATTTGAGGCTTTGAATGTGTACTCGCATTTCGTGAATGGCTGGCTAGGAATGTGCAGGATGTTGCAAGGAAGGGCTATGGTGGGATTTTATTCCAGCTACCCTCAAGTTTGCTTTATTTTATTCTCGTTTTATCAGCAATTCTTGTCGCAGACTATCTCCCTGGACCGCCACACGTCTAATGTGACAAGACTATTCTATTGCATTCTCACATTGTCCATGGAGCATGTGGACCATCCAAATACTCCCATAAAACAAAAACGACTATCTGACAACATGACTGGACCCCGAGTCGATTTCGACGTTGGCTAGATGCGAATTTAGGTCAATCAGTCATTTCTCATTTATGATGGATAGGAATATTGGGAGAATAGCTAAGCTAAGTCGCGGACATGTAAACAAATCGGGTGGCAAAAAATTGGTAATAAAATTCAAAACTTGTGCGCAAGGCGGTTAATGGCTCGACCCCGAGTCGAACAGGTGCCCCGGAAGGATATTGGAGGAACTGATGCAAATGTTATAATGTGTCGGCGCGGTCCACACCAGTTCTGCTGATTATTTTGGTAAGAACACCGAGAGGTATGCTAGAAGCCAGGTGAGCATATTCATATAAGTATTTCGCGATCACGGCTGGGCCGAACGAACCAGAAACCAGGAACCTTGTGAAACGTTTGTGACGGATGCATGAACCGTGGTGGTTGTCCTCAGTCAGAAAAAAAATGGCATAAATATGGAAGAAGAGTAAGGCAGGTTCGAGTAGAGATAAGCCTTCCTGGATCATGGCAATCGTCCCCAAGTCCATGGTAAATATATGGTCCGCAATAAGAAGAAGGGGGTTCGATTCCCCTCAAAGGCCTAAGCGGCTGCACCGCGAGCTGTCTTTTTCTGCCGTGGAACCAGAAAAGAAATGAATATTGTGGTCGCATTTTTTGCAATATAAAAAATGAAGTGCACCCAAATTGAGCATGAGCAGTATTATCCCGCTCACCGAAAAGCAACGGAACAACCCGGCAGCTGTTTCAGGCCGTCATCGCCTAACCAAACAACCCCAAATCCTCCTCATCTGTCTCCTCTCTCGCCTCGCTGCTTCTCGCCTCTCTGGCTCAACGGTCTACTCGGCAGTGTACCCACCAGCAGCGCATCGCCTCTCTGCAGAAGAGCTCTACGAGCCACGGACACTGGTGCGTTACATTGGTGAGTACGGGGACTTCGAATACATCGGCAACATATGGTACTGACACACGATAACGAAGGCGCACGTACGCAGTGCGCGCTATCAACAAGGACATCTTACCCGACTATGCCACTCCAGTCTGCTGGTTTCTGCGCGCTGTCTGCGACCCCTGCGCCACTCCGCGGAGAACGTTCCGCTCGATTTCCCAGCACCCCGGCCGTGCACCCGCCTTTTCTCTTCCTCGTCTTCCCGTCCTCCTACTCTCTGCACATCGCCACCCTTGCCCACCCCGCCCCGCACGCCTCCCGCCCTCAACACGAGCGCGGATGCGTACGCGTACATCGGCGTGCACTGGAAGGACGCTACACGTACAATAAAGCGATTCGGCATCTTCGGGACATGTGGCCATGGGTGAGTCGTCTCTGTATCTTTTTTTTGCCGTTTTTGTGGAGTTTCTGTTTTTTTCTACATACTTTTTCTTCCTGCTTGTTCGTCGGCCGTATTTCTCACTGTGTGGGTGTTCCCTCCCTCCCACTTTCTTTATCTTCCTCATTCCGCCCTTTTTTCCTCCCCTTTTCGTGGCGCAGTCCCCTGTTTTCTGTTCTTCTTCTTCTCCGCTCTCCTTTCCTCTCTTCAAACTTTTCCATTTTCTGCTCTATCCGCCCCTCTTGCACTTCCCGTTTTGTGTTCTAATTCCACTCCTCTCATGCCCGTGGAATTTCTTCTTTGCGAGCAGGTTCTTTTTTTTTCTACCCATTTAAGCGTCGTTTATTCTACGCATCATTTCGCATACTTTTTCCAGATTCCTTCCTCCCTTCACATGATTTCTTCCCCGTCATTTTGGTTTTTTGGTTTGCCGTTTGCGAATACGCTCGTCGGCGGTGCGGCCATTATTTTTCCGCCGTTGTGAGGCACACGGGGTAGAAGTGGCGGCATGGGTGCTGCATGGATGTATGCGGTGGGTTTAGGCATAAACGTGCCGTGTGGCGGGGCATGGCGTGCTGCGCGAGGATGCACGGCGCGAGGCGGGTTGGGGTACGTGCACTGTGCGCGACTCTGCGTGCGCCCTTCTCGTGGTTCGTACGCATCTCGGGCATGTGCGGTGCTGGACTGCTTTAGGGCGTAATTTCCTTTGTCACCATTCCTATTCTCTAGATATCCTTCCTCATTAATATTATTCGATGGAATTGGCGTTCATTCGTTCCGTCTTCGTTCCATACATACCTGACTGCCTCGGGACCTGTAGGCCTGAATACAAAGGATTTTTTTTATTTCCCTTCATGCACTCAACACGCTGCGCCTTCGGGAGCTCAGCTGGTCATTCAACACCTTGCTACCAGTTGTACCTCCTCCATTTTGTACTCAGCCATGATCAATTTTTTTGGGAGCAAGTAAAAAAAGGAGGCCGTAAGAGATGCGAAAGGAGTGCTCGGCATGATCCGATGTGCGTTCATATAGCCAAATTAAGGCATGGGTAAAAAAGTTTTTTGTCTGTGTTTAAGGGGGTTATGATTTTTCACTGAGTAGGGGGCAATTTTCCCCGAGTACGTAAACAACTGCAACTCCCCAGCCACTATTTTCAATAGGGTTTTTCCTGTTGAATTTAGTGGCAGTGACTAAATCAACTTCACACAGCCACTAAAAAGCCCCTCACAGATTTCGGTCTCAAATGAATTTTAGGTCCCCTCAGATTTGAAAGGGACGATAACATCTGTAAACAGAAGTACTCGTAACACATTTCAAATCCCGCCAACTTCAGCCTTCATCGGAACAGACATTTATAGAACCCGCTGGCAGCGTGGGACTATCCGCTCAATCACCACCGTGCCCGAGTCGCTGTAGGCAACACGTTGACTTGCGCCACTGAATTAGTATATTTCAGCCAGTGGCCCGCTTCGTCCCTTCCACTTCTATCTCTGCATCCAATTTCCACTCGCCAGTCCCCTTTCAGATGAGCAGCGATTGGGCATCCTCTGCCGGTGAAGACGGGCCAGAGGATAAGAACATGTCGCGGAGTAAGAAGACAGAGGAATTATTGCACAGGCATCCAATGGCAGTCCACCTCAGAATGCCGACTCGAAGAGGACTATTCGGCCGGTCGCGATGGACTGCCTTCACCCTTCTCTGCTTCACCGCATACGGGCATCCGGGTATGGAACCCATCTGGGCAGCTTTCAGGCTCGAAGAAGAAGGCGACGAGAGCATCTGGAAAGAGGCCGTTGATATACTGACTGGTCAAATGAACAACCTGGTAGTTGTGGTATGTCTGCCCCGTTCTGCGTTGCAGATATCGATGGACTAATTTTCATCGACTCGGAGGGGATCCTGTTGTTTCGCCACTTTGTCCGTCTTCATACCACACTACCCCCCATTCCGGGAATCGTCAACTACACACTTCATGGGCCCTACATATGTATTGTCAGTGCATTTGGGCTCCTCATTGGAGGTATCATCTCCGCTGCGGTTTCCCAAGCATGGCCATATTGGACGGAGAACGTATGTCACATACCCTACATACCATCGCTCAGATATTATAGTCCCATTAACAATCAGTTTGCAAGTGTGTTATCGCAACCGGGCTTGCGTTTACGGCACGACCATGGCGATTGCGGGCCCAACAATCTCTATCGCAAATGCAGCCATTCTCTTAGCATTCGGTACGCACTTCTAACCCAGCATTCTCAATTGCATTTGACACGTGGGTCATAAGGAATGCTCAGTGCGGTATGGTGGGCTGAGGATCGAGGAATGAAGGTTTTCACTGCGGCGTTCCTCCTCATACCGGTCTCCACGGCCTTTTACTGCGTGGTGGTGTTCATTACGGCCGGTCCCCCCCTTCTCCGACTGCGAAGAGGCGCCGCAGATGTCTTCTATACCCCCGTTTTCTCGCAGATAAGACCAGCATCCACAGAACTGCAACCACTGTCTGTCCCGTCTGGTTCCCCCACTCCTGACACCGATCTCCCGCCATGAATGATGGCGCTTCTGTTGTGTCAGGCAAATAATTCTCCCCATCGAATCATGCTTGCTTGCGCATTTGTATTTCCTCGTTGTCCTGACAATGATGCCCCATTGTCCGTCGCACGTTCTGTTTCACGAGAATACGAAGGATGGATAGGCTGCGCAAATCCGTCCGACAAAGATTTCTTTCTCTTATTTTGCTCTTAGATCCAGGGCCCAATCCGTGGGAGTGCGTCTGTAACCGAAAGTGTCCGACGAGGAACTTGAAAAGCAAACTTGAATGATGACAGACAGCAACACAACTCCAGTGGACGTCCGGACGTAAACAATCAGCGATAATCACATTGGCGCGAGAATCGGGGTTTTTTTTAGATGAATCCTGAGGATCATTATAGAGCGGTGAAACGCAGGCTGAACGCTTGGAGACAGAGATCCGTTATTGAACGCACAGAGTCAGCAGCAATGTCCAGAAGATAGTGTTGTTCTAGCTTGGCGTGGCGTGGAAACCATGGCTTGGGATTGGCTTCGGCTGGCTTGGGCTTCGGGAATCCTAAGCCAAAGGTCAAGCCAGGTGCAGGCCAAGCCAGGCCAGAACCAGTGGCTTGAGCCCTGGCTTGGAGTCAGAAAATTGTAAGTTGATTCCCGTGATCCCTTAGCTCTTATAAGTGATGTATGAACGACGATCTATTATTTACATGTTAAACCAACCAAAAGAAACCGAAAGGCACCGGTTTCCAGCCATAATCTCGTGGTTCAACCTCCACATCCCAACACAGTTATCGTGATTTGGCCAGATGGTTGCAATACTATACAACAGTCTTTGGAATTGGTGAGCAATGAACCAGATCATAGGAAAGCTCACTCATGGTGATTTCAACCCGAAAAATAGCCTTGAAGTTGTCTCTTTGCAGGTAACAAGTTAAGCTTGGCTTCGGAAATCCCAAGCCAGAAGCTAAAGCCAGCTCAAGCCAGCACGGTAGCCTGCCTGGCTTGGGTTTACGAAACCATGGCTTAGTTCTGGCTTGAAGCCAAAACCAGAATAGCACTACCAAAAGACACCAGACTCAAAATTGCCGCAAAGAATGGACACAGCTGAAACAGAGGGCAAATGCCCTTCGGTACCCACCTCGCATCAGCGAGGTCAGTGGTGACTGGTGACTGGAAGGGGGATGGACATGCACAGCTTGCTGAGGTGGAGTACTGTATTAATTCGACCAAATGTTCGCAGCATGTCACCCGTCACCTAAGGTGTTCGTTTTTTTAGGTGTTCATTTCTCGGCAATCATGGGAAGCTCGAATGCCGGATCAGAAACTTTCGCTTCTTTGAGCCTATTGGGACCCTCACTGTCACCCCAAACTTTCCAGTTCACGACCCTCTGTCACATGTCACCTGTCACCTGAACCTTTGGTCGAAATGGTACAGTACTTTTCGAGGTTTAGGACAGGGATTGGTGATCCAAACAATGTATTGAAGTATTAAAAGTTGTACACGCTCAAAATGAGGGCTAAGGAAGCCTGCGGAATAAGATACAACCTGTGCAGCACTTACCCCTCATGCCGCGGCAATAGCACAACCTCTCTAGCGCCCGATCAGTGCTTTGTTTTTTCCCGACTTTATTATTGCACATTTTCAGACATGTGATCTTGTTGCACATTTTCAAAAGCATAACCTTATTGCACATTTTTCAGCACATGACTTTATTGCAAATTTCCAAACACGTGATCTTATTGTACATTTTCAAATGTGATGGTGGTTGTAAGCAGTGCAGCACTTTTTCATAGTCGAATATATTTGAATATCCCCTTGTCTTCAAGCTTGCTCCGCATCTGGGCGATTGTGCCCGCCGTTTTGCGTCTCTCCTGTTGTAGATGAGCCAATTTTTGGGTTATAACCGAGCCTGACAATTTTTGTTTATCTTCCTCCAGGGCTTTGTCACTCTACAATGGAACTTGGCTTGTAGGCCACTGCTTCGCATGGCAGTACGAGTCCGCCCTTTTTTTAATATTAATATTAAACACCGTGTCTCGAGCTTAAATTTACAAATAAAAATCGATTACGATCTGTCTCAAATCACCTGTCCATATAAAGCTGCGCATACTGTCTCCTCTGGCATCTGACCTGTTTGCAGAGGGAGTTGGATCTTGCAAGTCTCGGACTTGCCATTAGGTCTGCAGTGACGGCCTGTTGAAATTCCATAGTGGATGGCGGTACCACATCAAACCGTCCTTGCTCCTGTCGAATACTACAGCTGTGAAGTGAGTCGTGACCCCTAATGGTACCGGGTGAATGATAAATAAAATTGCGCATTTGCAATCTGGTTTCACCCACAGCAGAAGAAAAAAATTGTTGCGCATCCAAGCGAAGATTAATGAAGCCGGAATTAATTATCTAAATGAAAGTACTTGCCAAGTACTTTCATCCTACTCGGTGAATTGTGGTCGAACACCTCAGTTTGAACCATCTGCACACCGCGGACATGATGGTGTCGTTAACTTGCTGAAATGGTTCTCAAACCACTGAAATAACATTGGAATGCGAAGAGTGCGGAGCTTAAGTACGGATCCCTTCAAATTTAGTTTTAGTCAGATGATGGCTTGGCAAATGTCGCGTTAACAAGACTCTCAGCCACGTCAGCGGACCAGGATTGAAATATGGTCTGAGATGCCCTTGGATCTGTCGCTGAGAATTCCTCTGAGTCCAGGTCTTCAAAACTTGTTCAAAACCTCGTACTCAATCCGGGACCTCTCGAGTTCTATTTGTTCCTCTCGAGACTTCACTTTTTGGCTTGCAAAAGTGGCGTGGCCCCGCGCCAATTGGCTTGTTTGGCGTGGGCGTGGGCGTTTGGTGGGACAAGCCGATTGCTCACGCCCATCAAAGCCCACGCCAGTTTGTCGGCTTGCCACGCCAACATCAATTTCGTTGATTCACGTCGACCAAAGGCTCTAGTGACCCCCACTTAGGTCTGCACATGTCTGAGAACACTTCAGCAACAGCTCCTGCAAAGACAAAAATATTAGGACAACAATTTCCGCAGTTCTCGATTACTTTAATCAGAAATTAAACTTGTCAGCCTCAGGCAAGCCCACACGACCGACTGCCAGCGCTGCAGATGACTCTACGATGTTGAGAAGCTCACCCGAAAAGTTGGGGCCGACGAGACCCCGATGAGCGACGTTCCCGCCCAATAGACTCCCGAATGTCCCCACATTTCGCGGAATAACAGTGCTCATTGTGAAGAATGACTTTTGGGATGTGTCAGGAGTAGTTTGGCTTTTAATGGGAATTTATTAGCTTCAAGACTTTAGTTATTTCACTCAAACGAGCCCTGGCGTGGATTTCAAACCCAATTCAAACTCCGCAGTGGGCAAGCCAATTTGCCTGATGGCATCAAAGCCCACGCCAGTTTGCCACCAACATTGATTTCACGATTTCGGCGGTTTAAAAGCTACCAGGCGCTTCAATTGTGTGTGAGATGCCTCGCCTCTGTGAATGCCTCTCTCAAAGTCAAGCCACTGGAATCACTATTGTGACTACTTCCGTCACTCGTAGTTCACAGGATTAACTTTTCGGCATGCAAAATGGCATGCGCGCGCGCAAAATGGCTTGTTGTGGGCGTGGGCATGGGCTTTTGGTGGCACAAGCCGATTTGCTGTTGTCCATCAAAATCCACGCCGCCTCTTTGGCGTGGCTCGCAACGTCAAGTTCAAACAGTAACTAGTGTGAATAAGGACCCAGTCAACTCTATTTGTCTCGGTGCACTGCTAGGACTGCATCTATTGTAAAACTAACACACTGGCGGTAAGGCCTCAGGTAGATGCTCAAGTCAGTGTGTTTTTCTTCTGCTGTGAGCCTTCATCCGATGGCTGGACGAGCACAAGAGTTGGATTCCTTGATGGTTCAATCTGGAGAATGTCCAGTAAGCCAGAAATTTAGCACTCTGGCTAGAGTTACGCTACGGGCACTTGCACTGGTAGGGATTAGTAGGGAGTGAACAATATCAGATGTCATTAAGGGTCTCAGTGAGAGGAGGGAAGGCATCAGTGCTGCAAGGTGCACACAGTCGAGCAATAACAAGAGTTTGGAGCAGCAAATTTAAGATTGGCAGGGCTTCGAATCCCCGCCGATGCATACAGCATTCGAGAATGTCAATTTTTTGCCTACTTTAAAACATACTGTTGCTCCAAAAACGGGAGGGGGGAATTCGAGCGCTTTTAGAGGCTAGAATGCCTTGTTCTGTGGTCGGGCTTTTGAACCACGAAAGAGAAAGTGAAAATAGAAACACGCAACGCGCAGTCCCAACTTGGTCGGGCCGGCGCCAACCGGAAGGCGAGGCCTGAGGCCGACGGCCATGGGGCGTCGGAAATACGGCCCGCGTATTCAGCGGCACTTGCAAATATCCAGCACCATCGCATCGGTCTGGAATCATTCGGATCGATTCGGAACACAATTGGAAGGCACTTAAAAAATAACAAGCCCAAACTCTTCTGTCTCACACATGTACAAACGGTCATCGTAGTTCCGCTTGGACCGCTCCGTACTCCCTCTGCCCCCGCTGCTGTGGTGAATCTCAACTTTCAATGGGCCAGCATCCCACCCCTCCCGCTCCACTACATCGTGTTACCGACGCTCCAGATCTACGATCAAAGCTCCAACCCGAGGCGTGTACTTGCCTAGAGCCACTAATGCCGCCAGAATTTGATCACACGCCCTTCACTCATGCTCACCCCACTTCTCCCCCTCCTTCAACAACAGCGCCGCGCCTCTGACGGCGACACCTCAGATGCCGCGGCGTACAGCACCGCCTTGTGTACATCAGGAAATTTGCACAGCCCATATTGAGCCTGATGAAGCTCGTGATGTGATGGCATCTGATCAGGGTATCACAGACCTATACCAGGACTCGCCAGCGCGGGTGAGTCCATTGCCATATTTTAAGAGCTGCACAATTCGTGACCAATCGAGAAAGGATGGTGAGCGCGTATCCGTCATTGTGACTTCAGTATCAGACTCTCACTCAATCATTATTCGGTACTTAGTGTACCTTTAATCTGCACCTAGTAATTTGTCGTATGTACTTGTAGCTAGAGCAGTGCGGCGATTGTGCGGCGACAAAGTTTGTTGGGTTATCGCAGTTCAGGCCTCAGGCATCAATACGCGCACACCCACGCAGACCTTCGCATCAGTATCACCGGGCTGAGACTCCGAGGAAGCAAGAACACGATTCGGAGGAAGTGCTACTGTGCTGAGCGCGGCCGCTTGTGCTTGGAGGCGCAACTAAAAATAAAGGCAACGAGAGGCAATGCATCCGCGAGATCAGTTGTTGATCAAATGTTGATCACTGGTCCGTGCGCCTGTTTGGTTTGGTAATCCATGCACGTGCACGCACAGCCATGTTGGTCGCCTCTTGTCCTTCCCCTCATCCATCCCGGATCGCCCCTCCTTCCAGTGCTCGCGCAAGTTGCCCAACTCGTCAAGTTTCTTAGCATCCCGCTCCCTCGTGTTCCAATCTCCTGCGTAAATCAAGCCCTCAAGCCCTCAAGCATACAAGTCTGCTAGCGCCGATCCAAGAACGGCCACCTCAATACTTCAGACACTTACTGGCGACAAGTGCTATCCTTCTGTTGATGTTACTGGGCTGGTTTACTCTTCAACCTCAATGTCTTTTCAGCAACAGTTCTGCGCTATCCTCGTCAAGCGCGCAAGAAGTGCGCACAAGTCGTCCACGCCTCAAATAGTTCCGGAAGCTGCTGCAACACGCTTTCAAGATATATACGGATAGGTTCTCCCCACGCAGCCTCTGTGGCCATTACAGTGGTTACTTCCGTACCGGATTGAGACAACGGAGCGCAAGTGTATTGGGGCTTGACGGACCAGGCTAGTTGTCTCTTCCCTTTATGAATGAATACAGTTTTATTTCCCCATCTTTTGAGAGCTTTTAAGTGGTATATAAGTGGCATATAAGTGGTATATACGGTGCCTGGGGCCAGTGGAATTGAGCTAACCCGCCCGTCTGGCGACGGTCTCATCAGTCTGGCGAACCTCCTGGCGCATGTCGCTATCGGTCATCCGCTTGTAACCAGCGATCATCAGCTGCCCAACCAGACGTGTGAAAGCTGATGAGACGGACGGCGATCACCCGGCCACATATGGCCTGACCGGCCCGCTGCGAATTTCCTGATGTATCCCCCACTGGGGCTCGGCGCACTGGGTGTCCTCATCATTATCGCTCTCGCGGTCGTCCTGCCCGTGTCGTCGAGAGGCACAATGTCAAGACCGCACGGTGGACAGCGGCAGCAAGGGAGCAGGCGGAGTCACGGCGTTGTGGGTGCGGTGCAGACGGGCGTGGTACAGATAGGCGCGCGCGGGTACACGAAATGGAATGGTCAATATTTGTGTACAAGAACCAATTCGCGGTATATTGTGAGTATGATATTCTTCATCGTTCTTTTTCTCGCCCCTCTCTTCTAATAATTAACAGTACTCCCGACTCGCATTTGTCCCAGGGGATTCATCCTCCTCTGATCCCTTTCTCCCTCCTTGCGCGCAAACTCTCGACGCCCCCTCTCAGCCAATCGTGGGACTGGGACTGGACACGATTTGTGGCATCAATCTCTGTGGGTGTCCCACGCCTCTCTCCTTGCTTTTCATTTTTACTACTCCCTCCTCTCCTCCGTTCCGTCCTGTCCATTTATTTGCCCTCGCGTTCTTCCTTAACATAATACATCCATCGTAATCATCCCGGGGCCTCGCCTCTTTCAACCGAGCCTCACGCGTTATGCTCTCCCCCCGCGCAATCTTTCGGTGCTTTCCATTCATACATACTGGCTTTTCCTCGCAGTCATCTCCTCCACTCTTCCGGGCCTACGCCACGTGCCAGACACATAGACGCTCGCCAAGGCCATACGCGCCAGCGGCAAGCGTGAGAAGAGGCGTGAAGAGAGCGTATCGTGCGTGGCTGTTCTGTTCCGTTTCTTCCTCTTGTTCTGTGCTCTTCTTGATTTCTTTTTTCGAGGCGTCGCTTGGGAATATCATTCCCCATTCTCCTTGACTTGGTTGCCGGGAACATTTGCTCCACTTCCACTGATGAGTACGGCTTTTGGCGCCGCTTCTCTGCCTCGGTTCCCCTTGCTGTTCTCTTTCGGATTTTATTTTGGGGCTACTTCGCCAACGCCTCGGGCTTTTGCTTGTCGTTTTGTGATTATTATTCCATTCTTCGTTCGACGACATTTTTTATCATTCGATTTTCTTCATCCTCGTCGACTGCGCGGAGAAGACAGCGGGGGGATATCATAACATATGTGCGTGCATTCACTCAAACTCGTGTTCCCGACATTAATCTCGAACGCGCTGGGCGGAGATTTCGTTTTATCTTATTATAAGTATCCAGACTCACCGCCGTCCCACCATTCGTCCCAACATTCGTCCTCCGTACTATTGCCACCAATCGCGCCTTGAGACCGAAGAAGATATCGCGCAAATTGGGGGCACGGTGCTCAACTGCGTGCGCGTCTTGACTCCCCGGAATCTGGGCCGCAAGAACTTCGTCAAGGACGGGCCGTACCTAGAGCGTGCGGCAAATATATTCGCGTGTTTGCGTTTTCTTCCTTCGTGTGGCTGTCATAGTTTCTGGTTCTGGTTCTTTGTTTCAGGCGTATGGTTGGCAGATCCACATGTTCGTGGTGGGAAGGAGATTTGAATGTATTGGTGGTCGACAAACACGCACCGCCTTACACCGCTTCCGCTGCCGATCTCTTGTTGGACGGAACATTGAATATCTACCTCCAAGTAGTCGACAATACACATCCTCGGTGGCGAATTGAGCTCCGGTTTGTATGGCGCAGTGCGCACACATCTCTCAGTCCAGGAATTACGAGTTTGCATGCCGGGCCCCGTCACGGCCCTTAACGCCAAGTTCAGTCAAATAACGACGCCGAAAATGTACAGCCCAAGCCATTCTCGAGGAAATTATTGATTACGCTCGCACGCTCGCTGCAAATATCGCAGATCCAATCACCGGCGTCACCACCGTCCAACACAACGAACGCAAGACGTGAGGAAGAGGGAGTGTGGATTTGCACCATTATCACGGGCAGCAGGACCAGAAACAGGGCGTCCGTGCGCATGGGTGGTCCCTCATTGTATCGAACATCGAATGTCGTCCGAATGAGGACAAGGAACTGGCCGTTCAAGGGTAGAGTAAATAGAGAGTCAAACGGATGGGTGCGAGTTCACTGACCGCATGGGAAAATTCTCCCCCTCTGAAAATTGCGAATCGCGTGTCGTGAATTGCAGGCTGGCCGTGTTCATTGAATGCCTGGAACGCAGCTGCACATGTGTGGCATCAGCTTCCAGCGTAATCTCTATAGTCGCAGCCATTATTCACCCAGCAAGGTAAGACAGATGTACGCGAAAGCACCAACGGCGCAGAGAAACCGCGCCCTGGGAGAGAGGTGTCTCGTTGTCGCTGCGTGTGATCCAGGGAGGAGTGGAGCCATTTCTGTCCCGGGGTCGGCAGCGGGAGCGGGAGCGGGAACAGGGAATAGAAGCGATAGGTATATGGTACGAACAACTAAGAATCCGAAACCGGCGAGAACACCAATTAGGGTCGGGCTCAGAGGGATAAGTGGAGCCATGGTAGATGGAGGGGAAAGGTAGTAGGTTTGAATCCATTCCAGAGCTGTCGTTACGGCGCTGATTGCGGAGAATGCCAAACCCCGTTTTCTCTGATCCCCGTCTGTCCATGTCATCCAGATTTGGATTCCGCGTCGGAATGCCAAAAACGAGCGGGATAGACCCTGTAGACATTCGTTGGATTTGAAAACAGGTTTCACCATCATAGACAGTGTCAGGGTTTGATGCTTCAGCGTTCAGGTTCCCACGGTTCGTTCCACGTCAAAGTTCAATAGTCCAAATTTTTTCGGCTCGCGGGAGACCCAATGTTTTACTAGATTGGAATATTACCACATTAAAAATTCATATCTTAGCATTTCCTACTACTTAATATACCCAGCCATTGACTATGCAATCTTTTTTCACCAGAAAACTCTTCCTGGAGTCAAAACTATCATGCAACAACGTTGTTGTCCTCAATGAGTTCTTAAGCTCCTCCGCCTCTTTGACTTTGACTTAGTTGTAATATGCGAATGCCAGTTACTTAATGGCAAGCAGTGTGTCCGGATGATTGTCCCCCGGAAGCTTCCTGATCTCCGCGCTACTCGCCGTCTCCGTGTATCGGTCTTTTTGGCCCGCCCATGTCCTGGATGTAGCCGCGGCGTGCAGGACTATGCTCCCGGATTCTGTATCTTGCCGTCCGTTGCGGGTGACTATTCCCAGCGACCATCCTCTGGTTATCCCCATATACATAAAGATACAGGATCATGGTGCCCAAACGGCAAGACAAAATTCTTCCATGGGACTGGCAACACATCACCGCAAAATCCCGACGTCGGCCGCGGGATGGAGGTTGGCCGTCTGGAAGCGCATCTGGATGGAGATATTAACGGCCACTCACTAACGGCCACTCACGCACCTTGGATATACTGCTGGGACCTACGTATCTTCATTTCCTGATATTCCCTTCGTATCTTTGAGGCCCTCTTCATACCGGTTTATTCTACGATGCAGCCTAATTTTCTATTGGACAACCGTCAATGTTCCACCACCACTGTCCCTTCCGAGGGAAACTTCTTCATATACGAATCTTTTTGAGTTTTTATTGGGCCTATCACTGCTTCGGCGGTCGCATGCGCCTGTAAAGCGAGAGACATACGACAGCTGCTGTAGACTGGTGGATAGCGGGCATTTATACCTTGGAGGGGAGGACCCCTCCCGTACAATTGCGTACTCCGCTCATGGTCAGGTCCTACAGGTTTAAACCGCATATCCAAGTCCACACCACGTATATGACCAAAAAGAACCAATGCCAAGCCAAGCACAGAACAAGCCCAGTAAAATAATGACTCAAGCAAGTTACGTGGCGAGTGTAAGAACTTTCAAATGTCATCCAACACACGTAAAAAAAACCTTGGCATCCTAAAGTCAAAACTTATAATAGAACACAGCGACCCGGAAAAGACACCACCATCAAACCAGGGCAATGGTATTCCCACGGCTAGTCGAAGTTTTGAGTCTGAATCGTGTACAAAAAAGTGCCCTGGAAGTGCTTATAAAGAACGATTACCTAAATAAATTTAGGACTCGTAACAAAACGATATACAATACTGCAATTGTGCACTGGTGGGATTGAGACACCTCCATCGAGGAAGTGATGAATGGACTGCATAGCCTGGTGACTGCAGGAAAGGTTCTTCATCTCGTAAGTGTTGGAGTTATTCCTATGTACACAGCCTTACTGCTGTGTATTTCAGACATATATATGTAGCTAGTATGGAATGGATCTGGGCTTTTCACCACCCCATCTGAGACCCATCTGAGACCTGCCTTTTCAGCTACCATCTGAGCTTCCCACTCTAACAGTAAGTTGCACACCAATCGACCCTCATTGACATTCAAGAGAGGTTACCATTTCGAACCTCAGGGAATTTCTGTATGCTCTCAAATGCAAGTATCAACTGAGTGATTTGATTAATTTCTTGAAGGACCCTCTGGCTTGGGTGGTTTCAACAGCGAACCAGTGGGCAAGAGACCACGGAAAGACTCATTTTTCTATTTATCAAGGCCAGTGGAATATCATGAAGCGCTCTTTTGAGCACGATATCATACCCATGGCACGTGATAACCCTAGTCGAAAAATATTCTTCTCGTTGCCGTATTCCTGTTGCCGATGTTGCGCTGCTTAAATCCAACTGTAGACTTTCTAGGTCCCAGTAAAACATTTATAGTGGTTTAGTAGGGCTCCCGGAGCTTGCTGAGCGATGCCGAAGCCTTGCCGAGCGACTTTCCCATGTGTTTCACTTTCTCGAGGGTCAAATTTTTGAAATCTTCAATCCCTTATATTTTTTGTCACAATGAAGCCCTACTATGTATCTATCATTTCTGCATGTTTCCAGCTACCTACGTGGTTTGTGGATAATGATCCGTGGTCGTCTTTGTTCGCGATCAATACTCCCGTATTTGGCAATCGAGAAGTGACTGACGGCACAGTAGGAAACAAGAACGAGGTCAACATTTGGTCATGTTGTGACGTCTGCGCAAGGCTGCCTGAAAGTTTGGTACGCGCTGCATCACACAGTTAGCACCGTGGAAAGTAGAGGTGGAGAGAATGAATTACAATCACGATGGGCACCCTGAGACATTTTGTGAAATTTTGCAATGGATTTCTGGGTGTTTCAGTGCCGTTCTGGTTCATATTTCAACAAGAAGCAGATAAAATATATTCAAAGTACTAAGTAATAAAGGGTCAACTGTACCTAATGCTAAGGAAGCCCGGATTCGCGTGAGGGGGTTTTTTTCGGCTTTCAAGCCTATATAGACATGCTTCAACAATTTACAATCTTTTTCGCTGGATCCAAAAATATTTTCACCGCCTGGAAAGATTCTCCGCCTTCCATTGACACAAGGTGGTATCTGGGTGATATACCAATTCACCCACGAGGGCCGACATTTTCCTCGACTAGTGTTATCGGCCCCAAAACGGCTTGACCCTGTTGGGGTATTCCAATCAGCTCACCCAGTGATTCAATTCTGGTGAAAATTGCAGGGTGGTTGGGTGGCCACAGAACAGGGGTAGTTTCATGTTGGGGCTTCACCCACCCCCCATGCCGCTCAAAAGACAGAGAGCATTTGGGAATTGGGAGAGCCGGAATGATCGAGGCACGGCGGCGATCGGTGCCTCATGGCAGCAAGGCATTGTGTGATGGTCAGCGGAGTGTGAATTGACAGTGCCACCCATCAAAGGTTGTACGCCAAGTGTAGCCAAACAAGCATCATCGTCTCTTTGCAATGCCTGTCTTTGCAGCGCTCCAAGAAGACCCAATCTTGCAGAGGCTTGATCTCCATTAGATACTTCAGTTCTTAAGACTTCTGCTGGGATGTACACAGGGGGCAAATTAGGAGGCACTTGTCATAAGGGCATCCCACAGGCACTTGCATGGCACTTGCTATGGCATCTGACACACACAGCTGTCAGAGCGTGGCATTGGTTGGCCAGAGCACGATGAGATACAATTTAAGAACCAAACCCTAAAGCTCAGTTAGCCCAGTGGTTTGAATGCATTCCTTGTTATGTAATTGCTTTATTTTGTGTCGCTGGTTCAATCCCCAATGCAACCTCTTTTTTGCTGGGTACTTTTATTTGCTCCAACCCTCATCCCCACATTTTCAAACAGCTTTGGATTAGTTGTAGTTCACATCCTAAGCCTTTCAATTAGCAATATGGAAAATCAAGAAGAATATAAATAACTACTCAAGAATCCGGATTGATCCAGAGCTATCAAGAGCCATGCAGATGCCACGCCGATGCCACAGCAAGTGCCTGTCAGATGCCCTTATGAAAAGTGCCTCTTACTTTGCCCCCTGTGGTACTTAAGGACGACACATGGGGCTATCCTTCTTCAGACTCTGTAGTTCAGGAAGATGAGTAGGTTTTTGTCGAGTACTGCTGGGCACGCGGACTCTGTAAATATTGTGGGAAATGTGCCCATAGTATGCTAGACTAACTTGCAATATAAGCTCTTCAGTCCTATACCCTCCTACTACGCACTGCTCGAACCCCTCTTGCATCATGTTTTGCCCCCTAAAAAAACCCCAGCAGCGGCAGCGGCAAGTTGTGATATATACTGTCGACAAGGGCGTCCGCCCAGCTTGGGAGGTTCATCTGAGCTGCGAGTTGTGTCTCACCAATTACCATCACAATTTCTCTGTCCAGGCGAATGTGCGCACATATTACGGAGGTGTTCCTGATTACATCAAAGTGGGGATCACCAGTATGTGGAATGAAAGCTGGTGGCACTGTGGGTCAGCATGATGCTCCTGGCTTGGTCAGTGTCCACCTTCTTTTTGCTTATGAACAGTTGCTAATTCCCTTTGGTTTAGGGTCTCCGCAACTAACTGTGCACGAACATATGACATGGCCCTGTCGGAGAAATAAAGCAGTGACATCGAAGCAGGTGGATGGCAGTTCATGACACTCCTCAAAACAAACCATGTTTGGGACGCCTTTGTGATATTCATGCTGCTTGATTTAAATCAAAAGGAACAACACGCAACTACTGTAGTCTCCCCGAGGCAGAGTAGATTACTGCACCTGAACCTTCGTGCCTCAGGATATTCCGTATCTGACGTCTGCTTTTTCCCGCACCTGCCTTAACGGGTGGTGATTTTCAAACTCCGCATATGGCACGTGCGCTCAATTTAACGCGACAAATCGTAGAGGATTCACGCATCAGTGCACAGTACTCGTGTAGAAAGTGGTCAGAAATGACACTAAACAATCATATCGAGTTTCCAGAATTTTTTTACACCACTTCTGCCGCGGAACCGGCCAATAAAATAATAATATATATAATCGGACAAAATAATCATCATACCCGGTGCAGAGAGGATAGAGCCCCAATGCCACATTAGATTGCTTTGAATATTTTTACGTGTATTATCTGCTCCTCCCTAGATTTTCCACCCGTTTTGGCCTGCTTTGGCAGTGTTGTAGTTAAGGGTCTTATTAAGGGTGCTCCATGAAATTAAGACCTTAAGTCTTGTTAAGGCTTATTAAGGGTGCTCAAATTAAGGGTCATATTAAGGGTTAATTCCTAGAATAACTGGGCCTGGCACCGCACCAAAATGACACGAAAACGGGTTCTACATACAGTGTTAACTGCCGTAATAATCCCCAGAACCCTGCTGAGCACCCGTGTCAGGCTCCTCGTCACTGTGCTCAGCTGCAAGGAGCTCCATCAATAAGGTCGCTCGGTGATGACTCCCATTGGGCTTGTCGGTGGAACGCGCCCCAGATTTCGGTGGGCTTTGGAAGCATTTCTGTCGGGCAGGCAAATGCGGAGTGGGATAATTGCACAGCTTCAGATCTACTATGTAGCGCTGAGCCTACGCACCATTTTCACATTATTTTTCCCGATCTGGATACTAAGGGTTATTAAGGGTTTCAGATGGGACCCGCCCAATATTAAGGGCTTACTCTTAACATGGGTTAAGCCCTTATTAAGACTAAGCCCTTAACATCTTAACTACAACACTGTGCAGCTTTGGGAACAGTGTGCACCTCAGTGGAAGATTACATGTCATCTGGCCCGGTTTTTGGAACCCAAAATTCCTTAGAATCGGCTTATTTGCAATCTTAGCCTGCCCAAATGGCCCACAGTCGTCACAGGACTTGGAATTTTGGTGAATCTCCCCAAAACAAAGTCGACGGATTGCAGAGCTTAGAAGACGTTCCCTGGGTCCGGGTCTTGGGCCACACGTTCACATAGGATACATCCATCCTCGAGTCGGATATTAGGCCGTTCACGAACATATCCATTGAGAGGTAGAGGAAACATCATCAGATTTGCCCTGAGCAAATTTTAAACTCCTAAGAAGCAAAATCGATCGGAGATTGAAAATCACCTACCGTTAAGGGTCACGCGTCAGAAAGCAGACGTCAGATAGATATCTTGAGGTACGAAAGTTGAACCCTATCTACTGCTGCCTCTGGGAGACTAGACTACTGTACCATTTCGACCAAAGGTTCATCAATTTGGAAATTTTCGATGTCCGGGATGGCCGATAAATTTTCTTTTGATTCAAGGTGATTTTTGCACACATCAAAAAAAAATGGGTGTCACCGTCACCTGAACTTTGGTCGAAATGGTACAGTATAGATATGAGGCGCAGGACAGGGGGGGGGGGGGGGGGTGTCCGGGAGGGTCTACGGTCGGCGAAGCTCGTCGTTTCGTTCATGAAGTTCCATGGGGGATACCCATCCAGACATTCCCCTCACTGGTGTCGATATCATTCCAGGAGGTCTGAGCTCGCTCGCCACTGTTTGATGGCGACGACGACGACGAAAACGTGAAGTTGTCAAGGAGACCGATGAAGATCTGTTCAGAATGTAAATACAAGCATTTTTCATACATACCTGTATACCCTTCGAAGTTGCGTGCACCCGTGGTCGGCTGTTTTCATTTGCTCACATAAACCCATATTTGCACAAAACAACGAAAAAACTTTGAAGTTGTCAAGGAGACCGATGAATATCTGTTCAGAATGTGAATACGAGCATTTTTCATACATATATCTATACCTTTCGAAGTTGCATCGACTGTTTACATTTTCTCACATAAACCCGTTTTTTGCACAAAACACCACAAAAACCGCGAAGTTGTGAAGGGGACCGGTGAAGATGTATTCAGAATGTGAATACAATTATTTTTCATACATACAGTCCTTAACCGGGAAGCGAAACGCTTAAGCAGATTGGACGTTTTCGGTACCGCGGCCACTGATATTATAATTTCTTGTTCCCCTAATCAATGTATTTCATCTCTGGCTACATGACCATGAAAAGAACCAGATGGATTGGTGTGGTTTTGGTGGAGAACGAGCCCATTCTTTCCCATCAGCCAATTTGAGCTAAACACCTAGAAGCGAAATATTTTCTACGATCGGCGCAATGGAGTGTGTTTGAAGACCTGGGGTGGCCAGATTCTGATTCTACGACTTTGAAAACCCCAATGCATTCTATGGCTGTGATATTTCTTGCCAGCAGCTGGGGACACGGGCAGCTCAAGAGTCAATGATGTGGAAAACTGAGCCAAACAATTGACTCAAAAGGTTTATTTTTCCTCGAGCCCTTGAAGCGCCCTCTGCCTAATTCCTTTTGGGAATATGACTTTTAGATAGTATAGAATGTGCTCAAGAAAAATCGGGCTTGTAGGATGCTCAAACGGGGCAAAACATGTGATATTTCGCTTCACGGTTTATTTCGCTTCCCGGTTAAGGACTGTACATGTATACCTTTCAAAGTTGCATGCGCCCGTGGTCGGCTGTTTTCGGTATTTTACATATCATTGCAGACATCGCAGACCATGCAGACTGTGCAGACATTGCAGACGGTCGGACATTGCAGACCATCACACAAGCGCTGCAAGCTGGCACGGACCGGCAGACCCGTTCTTGCAGACCGTGCAGATATTGCGACGTAGTTACTGGTGTTAAGATGGAATGGTGGCCACAAACACAGATACACACATGCTCGTGCTCCAAGCCAATTTGCTGGCGAAAGTACTGAATTAGCTTGGATTATTTTTAGTAAGATGAAGCAGTGAATAAAATTTTGTGCCAGCGGCAAAAGGGTGAATGAGGCTACTTGAGTGAACCCAGGCGGCATGGACTTGTGTTGCTGTGAACGAAGTGAGTTGGATTTATTTAGCTGGCTTGCATTCAAATGCTGGGACCCCGAAATATTTTGCTCGTACCGTGTAAACTGGCTTACGGTACAGGTCTTGACGCTGAAGATGGTGTGATTGGCTTGTTGTAAGAAGTTGCTGGTTTATCACGGCGGCTTGGATTTGTAGAAATTGGCGCGCACCGGGAACAACCAAATAGGTTTGTACTGAGCCAACTGGCTTGCAGGGAAATTGAATTCCGATCAGAACATTAGCTTGCGTTACACAAGCAAGAAGAGTCTCGTTTTCTCGCAAGAGTACGCAAAGCCGTAACATGTGAGGAACATTGTCAGCTACATAGCTAACTGGCTTGCAACGGAGATAAAACCAAATTAAATCAATCTCGTCTGGCGATGAGCCGACTTGTAAGTAAGTGTATTTATCAGGTTTTTCTCAAATACATCGTTTTATGTTTATAAATCGGGTTGTGTTCAAATTATTATAAATGACTGTGTTTGTTGATTCTGAAATTCTAAACCAACTAAATAACTTGTAGCCCGTCCTAAGGCGGTAGATACCTATGCTCAGTCTGAACTAGTCCAAGACGAAGTGGAATGAATAGGCTTCTTAGCCCGCTGCTCTATGTGCACTACGGCATGCCCTGAACTGAGAGCCAAAGTGAAATTCAAATTCCGTGCTGGAGTCAGACGGAACATCGTGTATGAGCAGTGGGAAACCTTATACAGAGCCTGGGTAGCTACTCAGTTGTAATTATGCCGCTTGAATTTGGCTTCAGTGGATACATGGGATTCAGAAATTGACGTGCGTTGCATAACTGGTTGTGCTGAACTCACCAGCATGTGCGTAATCAGTCAACTTGAGGGTGCGTACATTGACGGTGCTGTTGACGGTGAATTTTTATGGCACGTGAAGGAGGGATTTGGAAACATAGCAAAGAGCAAGTTGAGTTGGAGTAGCCAATGTTGATATGTTAAAAACCCACTATGGACTCGGATGAGGCGCCCGTGGTGTTCAGATTACATGCTGGTGGTGGTCAACACACTTGGATTGATATAAGCCTCCTATGAAATGAATAAAATACAGTTGAACGACTGGCTGTATTTGAGGACAAGCCAATCGCTGTGTACTTTGACTACCTAGTCGCACCAATGTTTTTAGAACACCCGTGGTCCTGTCCGAAATATAAGACGTCCTTTCAGAGAGGGTTTCATCCGGTCCGGTCCGAAATTCGGTCGGTTCCGGGTATGGCACTTCTTGCTTTTTTTTTATTCACTGGTGGTGATGGGAGCATGTGGAAAGCGCTAGTCTAGTTCCCTAATTTTCGTGCATTCAGAACATGCCACCATGGCTGAAAGGTGTGTGGAGCTGATCGGCCGGGTTTGTTTTTGGTTGCGGACTGACTTTACCTGTGGCATTGATGCTCATAAGCATGTAATACTTATTAAGGATGGACACGGGTCGCGGGTACACCCGCGGGTACACCCGCGGGTTTGTACCCGCGGGTGTGGGCGGGTACGGGTACGGGTCGCGATCTCAGACCCGTGCTCAACCCGTGTACCCGACCCGTGTACCCGCGGGTTTTGATATCTGGCTGCTCCGTGCGTAAAAACTGAAGACGCCATCAGATGGTGGCCGTCTGCTGCACTTCACTCGCAACCGCATGTCCGCGGCCTCTTTCCGCCGCCTGCGTTGTTTGGGATGTTGGAGACGCCGAGACTTGCTTCGGATAAACAACTTCATACCAGCATGCAGCCCCAAAAGCGCAAGCGCGTTCGGCCCAGGACAACGCAGATATCTCGGGAAATGGAAGTGTTGAGTAGTCTACATTTTACCGCACTGTATTTGACAATAAAATATCATTTATGCTGGAAATTCCGCGGGTATACCCGACGGGTTTGGTGACCCGCGGGTGCATTGAGGACCCGCGGGCAACCCGTACGGGTTTTAGACCCGACCCGTACACGGGTACGGTTTTTGCGGGTACGGGTGCGGGTAGGCCCAAAGGTACCACGGGTATACCCATCCTTAATGCTTATACTCCTTCTTGTTTCTATCCTTGAACTTCTGCCGCTGTGGTACCGACCACTGAAAAGGTTGAGAAGCTACATCACGTGTAGCTGCTCACCCTCTATTGCCCTCCGTTACTAACAGGGACATACAGTCGTGTTTGGGTGCGGAAAAAGTTGCTCTCAGGCTTATCCAGAGCAGAGGCCTTCGCCTCGTGAATGTGAATTTAACTCTCAGGTTTCATTGCCCGCCTAATTATTGCACTGTAACCTGAACGAAATTAAAATGACAATTGCGAAGCAAGTAGAAAAGAAAAGAAAAAAGGTAATTGAATGATTGCCTATTCAGCTACTTGTTCAATGTTGTTCAAGAACTTTAAAATCAGCCCTTATTCCTGTCTTGTTCCTCCCCCTCCATCTTGTCTGAGGAAACCTGCCTCCATTTGGTGCTCTCCACGGATTTCATGCAAACCATCTGCATGCTCATAGACGCCATTCTCTTGGCCACTCGAGCGTCCTGTGAATGATTAGCATGGGTAACAATTTAATATTGAATTTCGTACCCTGGTGTGAGTACCATCCAGATAAACCAGGATCGATGATACGGAACCCTAGCCTCGGATGTCAGAATATTGCTGTTGAAAGGCAGTGACCGTCACGCGCCATCTCGCTGCTGTCTCGCATCCCCGCACCACGCTTGTTGTATCCCTCGCTAGCTCGAACCATGCGCACACTATATATATGCTCCATTCCGTACTTCTGCGTACTCTTGGACTACGATGTACACCCTGTATCTGATCTGTTTGCTCTCTATTTCTGCGTGACCTGCCAGTTCAACAATTGCAATCATATGTGAGTAAGATAACACTTGATATATGAATAGTCCGAGGGAATGTGATCCTTGTAAGGTGTCTATATTTACTGTGGAAAGATGTTGCGAGTGTAAGAACCGGTGGTACGCGAACACGGAACTAAGTGAGCGCACATGAAGTCAACATCTGCTCTTTATCAGCTCCCACGCGAATTATCCATGATTTTGGTTATTGAGACTTATTGTCGCTATTCGGGCAAGCAGGACGAATCATTATCACAACTCCTGGAATAAGGCGGATGAATAATTATAAATGCAAGATGCACTCACACTGAGATCCTATCACCAGTACATGACGGTTGATTATCAGGTATTACTGATGTTGAGGAGAACAAAAATTAAAAAAGGAAGTACGAGGTCATGCCGGGCGCAGCCACGGCCCTTTACCCCAAGTGATTCGTATCACGGTTCAGATTGACGCGTGTTACACGTTAAAATATGCCTTGTTTTCTCAAAGTTCTCGAGTGTTTTCCCTCTATGACCCTCTATCTAGCAGCCTCAGTAACACCTAACCCACACCTACGGAACCTACCTGCCGCGGTTTCGCCCGACCCCTAAGTCCAAGTTACCAGCCTACGTTTCCCTTCACGGTTTCCGTGATCTACGCGCACTGCGCGACGCCCGCCATGTAACCTAAGCACTTCCTACTCGCCAGCCCGCCCTAGTGTCTCGGCTGCCCGGATCCACCTAACCCACGCCGCATGTCGCTAGATGTCGCTCTGAGCGCGCTTGTTAGCTCGGCAAGCGCGCGCCTATACACACGCTCATTCTGATCATCAAGGGACAGCAGGAAGCTTGATGCGCATCAGACACGGGAGTCCAACGCCGTGTCTGTTCCCACCGCTCTTCCTCGTGTCTCCCTCCGCCGGCTTAACACATAGGGTTTGGCTTAAATTCTCACTCCTTCCTTCAACCTTGGATGGATATGATGGTCTCTCTGTCATCCATCGTTGTTCTTGGTTTCGCCTGGTTCGCAGGCGTGCGCGCCACCCCTCGGCCCTTCGTCTGTGCATTTTGCTTTGACTCGGGTGACGCCAACCTAACGGCTGGCTAACCATAGTTCACAACTCCAAGTGCGACGGTCGGCTTTACCGGTGGCCAGCTTGCCAATATAACGTGGACGCTTGCCAACCTCCCTAGCCCTACTTTCGGTAATGCAAAGGCAACTGTGGTTGGCGGGTACGATTTGAGGAAGGTGCGTTGAAGGCTAGGATTATCTTAGCAGGATCTTCCGTGGCATTGGCCTTATACAACGCTCTCCCACCAGCGTACTCTCCAATTGATTTCTGATAACGTCGATATTAACACCCTATTCCTTCCCTTCACGCCGGATCCCTCAATTGGACCCAACGGCGCCTACTAGTTAGTGGTTTGAACTTGTTTTAATTCAGACGTTTGACGCCCGATGCAGCTTCATTGTCTTCGAGTCGCTTAATGGCAACTCGTCATTCCCCATTGAGGCGTTCTCGCCTGAGTTCACGTTCGCGGTCGTCCGTTTTCTTCCACGCATGCTCTGACTCGCTGCCCGATAGTCTTTCTGGAATGACAGGATCTTTCAACACGAGCATTGTGTCGACATTGGACGGGCAGTCAGCAAGCGACCACATCCCACCCGCGACGAGTACCGGATCTGCGAGTGGCAGCGGCTCAGTGTCTGCCTCTGCAACCAACAGCGCTAACGTCACAGGTACGCCTGCCTCAGCGGAAAATGTAGCTGTCTCTGCATTTGTTGGCGGGTATCGCAAGCTCTGGTTGGCGATCATTATAGGTGTCTTTTGCATATAGGACAGGCGCAGAGAAAAGATGTTGAACTGCACTACCTTGAGACATGCCGCCGTGGTGCAAGGTCAACAAGTACCTGGTTTTTGGATGGCAGATAAATCTGAGGATCACGATCTTCAATAGATCTCGTGGACGCCTCGGGACTAATTTAGACGACCCCGAATTTCCGGACTCGACAGTCGACAGCATATTTTTTCCCCTCACCCCCAGCCAGCGAACTCTTCCGGCCAGACGTGAATGAATATCGACCTCCCATCAAAACTCGCAACAGATACATTCCAAAACCCGTAACATTTAAATCAAGCACGGAACATTTCTGTTAGAATTCATCCCAGCGAGGCTGAGATTTGGCGAGCTCAGGCGAGGTAAACCAGCAACAAATAGAATGTTTGTCCTCGTAGTACATGTAGTATATGGCGGTACGGAGGCGTATACAAAGGTAAAGCGCTCTATTAATTTGTCGCTTCGTTCTATGGTATAAAACCTGTGGCTGTCATAGCCACCCGTTTTGTACCACACGACGGAGCGGCAAATTAATAGCAGCGCGAAGTACCTTGTATGGACGTGCGTCGCGAATACATCCCGTACGGAAATCCCTTCTCTAGAGATGTAGTCTTGCAGGTGCAAACTATATTATGCGGGACAATACAACGAGTAGTTCGTGAGCGTGATGCGTACACCGTGAGCACGACTGGCACCGAAGGAGAACGTACCACAGAGAACCCGTACCATTGCAGGGATGGATGTAGGACTTACCTATGCTCCCTTCAGCAACTAAGGAGACTCTCGCTGGTTTGCAAGCTCTTTCGATCCCTGGTCATCCCCCATTTGTTTGAGGAGCAAAGTTTGGACGTAGCAGCACTTCAAGTTGCACAGGAACTGGACAGGGACAACTGGATGGATTGCGTTCGCTATCTTCACCGCACAGTTGTCCAGCTGGACAAACTCCAGGGCTCTTTTGCGCCGCTAGTTCATACTTGGAAAGCCACTCTCCACCGAGGGATGCGGCTGAGTCGCTACCATTCTGAGATCAAAAACATTCACCTCTAGGCGGCAGGGTAGTCGCAACATTCTTCGCCACCCTCAGACATTATTGCAACCTATTGTCGTTGCATTTTGGATTCGCCACCATCGATCTAGGGGGCCGTGAGGCCCTGAGATGTCTACCAGCGCTGAAGGAACTCCATTTTCGCAATTGCGGCATAGCCGCTGCGAAGGCCCTTCTGCGCATAGACACTCTAAAGATGATCGACTGTTTCCCCATTGCTTCCAACTCTATTCGGCTAGCATCGCCAGAGATTCTTCGCACCCTGGACGTTGCTCCAGACATATATCATGTAATCTCCGGATTTAGATCGGACACGCTATCCACTCTCGTGGAACTATCTCTCGAGGGTGTGGCCGACACTCAACAACTGTTCCAGTTCCTCGCTCAGTGTCCTCGGCTCCAGTTGCTGGCCATCGGCTTCCTCGACTCGGAGCTGCCCCTTCCCCCGGTTCCACCCAGCATCATTCCCCGTCTTCGAGATCTTACTGCACCGCCGGACGTTGTCCGCGTGCTCGCTCCCCATCGTCCTATTCACAGTGTAACAATATCTGATGGAAGGCTCCGAAAACCCGACATCATGCCTCTGTGCATGGCTATTTCACGCGCTACTGTACCCCTGCAGTCGCTCAACTTACCCTGCGCGGAACTGTCGCTCGAGGTCCTCGCAGACATCTCCTCGTTATTCCCTGAACTGAAGCAGTTGTCTTTGAAACTCCGGGGGCATCTATATGCCGTTGGGAAGCCGTCTCTGAGTCTGACTCCGAATCGTCCGGATCGCCCATTACTGTTGACAGGCGGACCCTCGAGTTAAATGACGACGAGGCGTTCACTCGTATCCTGCCCTCCGACGATATCTCGGATGCGGAAGAGGACGCTCCGCCCCCCATCAATGTCGCCGAGCATACGGAAAGATTCTCGCAGCAGCTCAGTCAGTTCGGGCCCAAGATCGGCGTACGGGTAGGCGTTCCTTGTAGCATCTTCTCACTGGTTGCTGAAAGACTATATATTGTGTTCAGATCCTCTTGGGGTGGCTAAAGGACGGTCTACTGTACAATTTCGCCCAATTCTCCTCTCACACGCCACAGGGGCCGATATTTTCGAACTTTTTTGAGCGGTCACAGGTCACCAAGGCTATTTTCGAATGTGCCCAAAATGTCACAAAATCGCTCCGAAAGCACCCCAAAAACGCAATTGTTGCGCGCGCAAGTGCGCGGAGTGCTTCAGAACACCCGAACTCCCACGAACTGTCGAGCTTGACGTGATCGGGGTTAACTCGGACATCACAGTGATTCACACACCTTTACTTCCGCTTTCCCTTGAGCTCTCGACGCCGTTTGAAGCAATAACATCTTGAGCAGCTCCAGTAAGTACCCTACTTCATCCCAGGTACATTTAAATCCTCATCTCTATCATTAGCGTGCCTCCAGAACTCGGCGTACTTTGTGTTCGGCCGCCGTTTGCGCTTCCCTGGAACCTCTGGCTCACCTACTGCGTCGTCCGCAATCACAATCTTCGCATCTGCATCCTCCGCCTCTCCCGATGACCTGATACCGACAGCAGGATCTTCCTCGGAAGCTTTGACCTTGCGGTTTGCCCGGGAAACTCACCATTGGTGGGTCGCGAAATCCATCCCCATATCCAATGGTCTCATTTTCACCGTCAATTGTGAATGTAAACCAGTGATTTGTGTTCTTGTTCCCAATTGAGCCGAGGCGACTGCGATCTTTAGTCGCAAAGGCAGTCCCGAGCCGTCGAAGCCATCCCAAAGCAGGATCGGTACGATATTTATTGGGATCAGAGTACACTTGGGCTAGGTATGTCGCAAAGAAATTGTTCTGGATGCAGTTCGTGCTTGCGTCGCTGAGCCCAAGATCCTCGGCCAGAAGTTCGAGCATCTGGTCCTCCTGGTCGGATTTTAACCAACCCGTGGTGAACCAGAGGGTGAGCTCTTCCACAAGACCTCCAGCTTTGAAGTTCTTCACATTACCGTCCCATTGCAGCTTGTCAAGAGCTGCCAGAGCTTCTTTGATGCGCACGGCGGCAGCTCCGCTAGTGGAGTCTCTGTCGAGCCTTTCGTAAACGGGGTCCAGCGCGGTACGCCACATCGCTTTTGCATCCCGAAATTTCTCCATGGATGACCAGATTCTCAGCAGATACAGCGGATAACGCTCCTTTTGTCCGCGGGCGATGCGCTGGGGAATGTACGAGCACGAGAGATTTCGCCTTGGGGTCCAAAAGGATGGAGCGACCAAGCGCCTTGACCACCACAGAGGGCGGCACCATTATTTCCATCACATCGAAGCTGGTAACGGTCGGGGGCCGGTCGGACAGGTAGTCGGAGGCATTCGCATACGCCGTCGATTTGTGCTGCGGCGGTAGCGGACACTCGAGGAGACGGGTGACGGATAGGTTGTTGGGAGGCAAAGACAGCTTTTCCGGCCAATCCGGGATCTTGAGGCTGTCGGGAAGTCCGCCCATAGCAAAGAGCGGGATTTTTACTGGCAGGCGCAAAAGCCTATCGAATTTGATTGATCTAAGGCACAGCTTTTGCGCATCACTTTCTGATTTGACTTTTGCGTGCTCATTTTCAGTTTCTTTACTGTATTGTAAGCCACAAAAAAGCCTTGTCACTGTGTAGGGTGTGTCCCGCTAAAATTGGCGAGATTTTCGAAAAAAAATATCATGTCACGGCCCGCCCGGCCGATTTTCGAAATCTCAAGTTCGAATGGGCGGGTCACAGGTCACGGCCGGGGAGAATTGAGCGAAATAGTACAGTGCTTTTCCTGCCTTCCACCCTCAAATCTTTCCTTGTTGAAGGGGTCGACCTTTATCTGCCATCTGAAGATCAACACCAACCCATTGCAGTTCTCACTCGCCTGTACCCGCGCCTCCGGCGGCTCCAATTTGACGGGCTTGAGAGCGGTTGGATATGAACTGGAGATTTGTGGGCGAGAGCAGTGCGGGGCCGCCACGAGGTGGTTAAGATCGTAGCGCCGGTGCTCGACGTCTGAAGGAGCCACGGACGTTGCTTCGCATAGAGTGCAGAGCGTTTGTGACATACCTTTATTTCTTTGTTCAGGGACTGCAGTGTACAAAGGTGCCGGTACACACTGATAACAAATTATCATGATGTAGTCATCTGGAGCGGCTATGAATTTTTCAAGTCTCCAATACTTATATTCCGGTCCGCCATCCGTCCAACTCGACGGATCCCAAGGGCCTAGGTATCACCATGACCAGAAAAATCAGGGCCCTCGCTTGCTGCCCGAACCCTAGCGGTTCCGGCTGGTGACCCTTGGGGTGTAGCGGCGGTGAAAGAGATGGAAGGCAATATCAGTGTATCCGATTTCTTCTCTTCCATCGTCATCAGTGGCAGTCCGCGACGTTGTTGACGACAGAACCCTTCTCTGTTGCACAGAGTAGGGGATCTCCCTATTTATAAAATTAAGCCTGTCCGTCTGTCCGAAGCTTTTTAAGCTCCGCTGAGTCTCCGCTGATGCCGTACATCGCGGCAGCTGGCCACCGGGTTCCGGAGTGCGCTTTCCCGCCGGCACACAGGCAATCGATCATTCGGCATTACCGGCACGTGACGTCACCCTTCGAAGAAGCTTTGACAGACACTGCTGGGTGCTAACATTGACAGATCCGAAACAAAGGCAGCCGCAAAATTAGCTGGACACGATCTAGCTCCGTCACGAGTGCACAGTATAATCCACTCAAAGAGCTCCGTTCAAATTTCAAACAAAAACTCAAAAGCAAAGCAGGCAACTGAAAATCGACTTTACAAAAGAGGTGGGGAGGCCGCGAAGCGGCCGACCAACCGCTTGTTATCTCCTCAAATCGCGAGACCCGCGGATGCTGACAGGATTTTACAGCCTTCTGGCGGTGTAAATGAGGTTAGATGACCGGGCATGAGGCAGGTTTTATTTTCGTTCAGCCCTTCTTGGGCGCTTACTGGGCGCCTGAGGCGTAGGATGGGAGCAAAATGGCTTGCCGAGACGGAGCAAGTGGCTTATTTGGGCAGAATTTAGCCTTACATGGCAGGAGGTGCGTCATGCCGAAAGCTTGCAAGTGAACAGCTGTATGATTGGCGCCAAAACAAGTGTTCGCGAGATGCTGTATTCACATTGAATGGGTTGGACCAGCTGACACGTTGGTCTCTGCATAAATATCGACGGCCGGTGCTGCCACACGTTTCTATTCCCCCCTTTCACCCTCAACAGCCTAAAAACCCATCAAGCAAACGAAGCATGGATTCCGACGAGAATGACGGCTCCTACGGCTTTCCATCATTCATCAAAAGTGAGCCTGACCTCAGAATCAAGTTGCTTTGCCTCACAAAGACCTAGAGAAGAAACTTGAGGCCCTAACATCGAAAATGGCAGAATCCAACCTGAGCTCGCGGCCTCGTCCTGAGGAGTATGCCAAGCAGATACTTGCACTGCGCGACTCGGACTCGGATGATGACTTCCCTGGCTTTCCTTCGTTTACAGATAGTGAGCTTGACCTCACAATCAAGCTCCTTTCGCCCTACGAAAACCTAGAGAAGAACCTTGATGACCTTGCGTCAAAAATGACACAATCCAACCTGAACTTGGACCCTCGTCCTGGCAACCAGTACTACAGGTTGAAATATCCTGGAGTGGACTATTCCAGACAGATACTTGCACTGCTGGCCTTCAAGGCAACTGAGGAAATTTATTTTTCTGACCTGGAGGCCCTCATCAAGTGGCATGATCCCCGCAGACCTCGTGCGTTTTTGTTTGGGAACATGGCAATGTCCCTTATTTTTCTTTCCGCAGCAACACACAGAAACTTTCCTGAAGATGTTGAAGCTATCTTCGAAAGTGCAGCGGACATGCGGGATATTTCTGAAGTGCTCGAGGCAGGGCTCCGTAAAGCTACACTGGTACACGAGGCACCAAGAACCTATTTTGGCGACATGCTTCTCGCTGTCATCCCAGTGTTGGTGAAGCCATATCAGAGATACATCCAGGTGCTGCCTGACGCTCTTGTGTCCCTCGATATTGCCAATCCCCAAAACATATCTGAAGATCTGAGAAGCATTCTCAACCTTTTTCCTCTTCCTGTCAAGAGACTTCGGCAATACCCAAACTTGGTTGCGTCTACCCTCAGATTGGTACAGTCTTCCTCCGATTTGGATAAGGCCGATCAGGCAACACTGGTATCTGCATTGGCTTTGCTAAGAGATCTGGTCAACGACATTGACAATATTCCTGCCAGCACTGAAAGTTTATTGGATCATCTCCTTTCTGCAGAGCTGTCTAGAAAGGTTGTGTTGTGCCATGGAAAACCTCTCAGTCATCCACACCCCCTCCACACAATTATGGTCTACAATGGCCATGAATATTCCAGTGTCATGCTTTTACACAGGACACTGTGCCACAGTGAATATCTGTACAACCTGGATCTTGACAAGTTCAGCAACCTATCTTTGAGTGATGGTCAGACCGGTATGTACAGGTTTATTGAGTGTGTGTTATTTTTTGACAAGTTGGAACAGAATATATAAATGAGAAACTGAGGAGCATCCTTGCTGATGTCAAAGCTCTCAGTGCATGGTCCAAGGTTTTCTTCCGAGCTTTAGCTCAGACCACAGACAACCGCTTTGTCAACACCGTTGTTGAGCAGATGACAAAACTGGCCGGGATTTACAGAGGATATTATGAGGAGTACTTTCAGACTTTGCCACACCTTGAGCCTTTACTTTCGGAACTCTTTGAGAACAACCAGGATGGCCTGGACTGTATGATGACAGTTTTTGCGCTCCCCAAGAAGAGACTAGAGCACTACCGGGACTGGACAGATGCTCTGCTGAAAGTGACAGAGTCCTTCAATCCAGATCGAATGTTGCTTCTGTCCTTGAAATCCTTGTTGGAACATACTCTCAAGATGATCAATGCTCTTCCAGTTGACACACATAATCCAGAACCAAGCAGTCAAGCAAGACCAGACTTTCCTCCAGATATTGGGCATGCCGTTAAATTGGCTCAACAGCACATGGTTGCATGTGGTGGATTTGGCTCGGTATATCAGGGAATGTACTCTGATGGGACTACTCACAAGGTTTGTGCTTTGAAAGGAAATTCTTCCAAACACTGAACATGCAATTATTCATAGGCCGTCGCTATCAAGATATTCATCAAGCGGGACTCCATTGATGATGACAGGTTTAAAAAGGTCCATGAGTGAATTCCTCACGGCCCATACAGTGCTGACTATTTTTTACAGAGGCTTCGCCGTGAGGTCAAAGTCTGGTGGCGACTTGAACATCCAAATGTGATTCCTCTCCTTGGGGTTTCTTTTGACCATGGAGAACACATGTCGATGGTTTGTCCCTGGATGGAAGGAGATACACTCAGCCACTATCTCCGAAACCATGCCGGTACCCTTGTAATGGAGAAGAAGCTCCAGTTGGTATGCAAACTTTGTTGTAGTTATCACTCAAGCTGACCCTCCCGTAGCTGAATGACATTGCTGATGGTTTGCAGTACTGTAAGCCACGAACAATCTCCTTGGAACTTTCTCATTTGATTTTGGAACTCAAGTGCATAACAATCACATTGTCCATGGGGACTTGACCACTGTGGGTACCTCTCTCTGCCTTGTTCTATCCATTTTTGAAGCAATTGTTCAGGCAAATGTCCTGCTGGACGCCAAATACAACGCTGTTCTCTCAGACTTTGGAATGTCCTTTGTGGTCGATGAATTTGCCGGGACCGCATACATGACAACCATGATTGCTGGTGGTGGCTCATTGCGCTGGGGTGCACCTGAACTCTTTGCTGGCTGGGAGGAAACAAAGTTTCGCCCTGTGAAAGGATACGAAAGCGACATCTACTCGTTTGGCGGGGTCTTGTATCATGTGAGTTTCCTCAGAGTGAAGGTGTCTTGTTGACCAAGTATTGGGGTAGGTTTTATCGGGAGATGTTCCCTTCCAGGGCAGGACGGATTTGGAGCTTATCACTCTGGTGCTGCAATTGCGACAGCGTCCAGAGAGACCATCAGGAGACGTGATCCCTGATTCATGTTGGAGGTTCATCTCCAGGTGCTGGTCCTCGGCCCAGCAGGAGCGTCCAGTGGCTGCGGAGGTGGTCAGGTTCATCATCAAGGAGCGAGTTTTGAGAGATCTTTTATAAACGACAGCATGTATGAACTCTAGTCTCAATCTATGTCCATTTATTTCCCAGCCGGTCCCGGTCGCAATGTTGTCCAAGACAATTGTTTGGCCATGATCGGCACCCCAGACATTTTTCCTCTGCGGTAGACTTTTATTTCTTTCGGGGGTCAAAAATCTCGTAATGCTAACCGCAAGGAGCATTTTGAATGGTTTTTTTTTTGTTCCAGTGGCGCTCAGTATTGTCCCCGATCCTATACAGTTCAACTCCGCTGCTCAAGCAGAGATAATCCAGTTCAAAGTCGGTTCGAAAGTCTGGTGCGTTTATTTATCACATCCTGCGGCTGTCAACGAGTGAACGGAATGAATACGACTCCGTGTCTCCAGGTGCAACCCATTTAGAATGAGATTTTAGTTGACCACCAAAAAAACCTCGCTCTTCCCCTCTGGATCTCCGCCAATCCGCCTCGTCCGTGGGACTGGAACGCAGAAGCCCGCCATCCGTGATAATGAGAATCAAGCGCACGCTGAGACTGTATACCCTTTCGGTTCTGATAGAAATAAGGGACTTTAGCTCTGACCTCCGCCATAGTTCCTGTCATAAATTCGCCAATGTGAGCGGCCTCCAGGTACGCAATCATGGCCTTTTGAAAATTAGCGTCAGGTTTTGTGCAACCCATTTAGAATGAGATTGCCAGTCAGACTGATAGAACTCCGCCGCGGAGAAGTGAGCACGGAGTTTGAGATTTTGCCAGGTCCCGTCGGTGATCGGCCGGAAGTGAGCCCTCATTTCCTCTCCACCACACAGGGAGGATAACCAAAAATCCCCAGCCAAAACATCGGGAAGATATGGAGAAAATAGTTACAAACACTTTTGCATATCCGCAGAGACGAATATGCAAAACATCTTCTAAGAATATATTTGTCGTCATTCATATTTGTGCGTGGGAACATAGACAACTTCTTGTAACTATTTTCTCCATATCTTTTTCATGTTTTGGCCCAGAAGTTTCGGTTATCCGTCCTGTGCCACCCTCAAATGAAACAAAATCCAAGATATAGATGTTGTCTTTTTAACACAAAAATACATAGAGTATACGTGGGGGTAACCGCGCCCCTAGGCTACCTCGCTGATTACCCCCGCGCAAGCCAGCCGAGGTAACCAGCCCAGATGTATGAGATAAGCCGGAGCCAAGGCTGTGGCACAACGCGTTAGATGGGTGCATAGTTTCTTTCCCTATTTTTTTTTTCGCTTTTATTCCTATTGTTTGTTGGTTTGGCGGTCTGGATGTCAGTGTCGTTCGAATCATCTTCGTCGTATGCGTGGCTATATTCATTCTTTTATCTCCTTCTACTTGTTCAATTAAATAAATATTCCTCGTTTTGCGCATACTCACTAAATATATTCACCGGTTATTAACACGCTAATTCGCAACCGCGCGCTGGTTCTTTCTTGCACTCCACCGTGTGTATTTTCGCTTTATCCTAACTAACCGAGACGCATGCGCGGATATCAAACAGTTGCGTTGAATAGGTGCTGTCTCATTGTTTCATTTATTCTTTGTCTCAATTTTATGCTTGGTTTGGACGTCTGAATGGCGGCTTGCGCCTTTGTCTACCGTCATCCCCATGCGAGCCTTTTGAATCGTGTCCGCGCATGTATTGGTGCGACGATTCCGATATTCCTATTATTCTTTCTAACTCATTCTTTGTTTCTTCTTTCCAATTATTCCTCGCCCACGCTCCTACTGCGAGTATAATCCCTCACTGAATTTATTTGCTGATATTGACTCGCTAGCAGATACGGCGTCTGCATATCCGCGGTAGGGCAAACCGGAAGCGGGAAGAGTTGGATGAATGAGGGGCGGGTGAGTCTTTTACCCCTTGTATTTGTATTCTCCAACTCCCTTCTTGATTGGGCGTTTCTTTTAGGATTGCGTTCATTTTGATTAAATTCATGCAGGGTGAGAATAAGTTTGGATGATGCCATGAGCACTGGCCTCAGCTTCTAACTCTAACCCCGCCCCGCTTCCCGCCGTGCCATCACGTGTGAGCGAAACCGGTATCACGCGGGATACGGATGTAAATAGCACGCGCAGTCGTAGCACGTGTGAGAGAAGAGCAGCGTTGGTGTTACACAAATGCAACACAAATATCAAGTAAGCAAAAGTATTAGGATCAAGAACCCTTATACAATCAGTCAACACGGGGGACTTTCACCAAAAGAAGCCTTTAAACGGGATTCGTATCTCCGTTTAACGTGCACTTGGGATAATTCACCAAGTACTTAGGACCGCTATTCTAATGGTAATGTAAGCTCTAGTAATCGTTACACTAGCGTTAGACAGTAAAAGTAGTAGATAGTTTAGTGAGCACTTGGCTTCACTGAAGATCACACAGAGTAGTGAGTTCACTTGGTAGCTGTATTGGTAAAGATGTAAGATGTCTCACAAGAGGGAGACATTCCCCTTATATACTACTTGGGTGAGTCATATCTATATGACTCACAAATGCAGTACTCAGAGCCTTGCACAGCTTATGCGGGTGCGAGGATTTGAGCTGTGAACCGTGATAAAAATGGATCAAATGTCAATCAAGAATCAGATCGCAGCACGAAATGATTTACTGAGCGCGGAAATAAATACATGGAGGCTCGAAATAAATATAGTGGGTGACTTCCCGTAAGCTTATTATATTTCAAAAGATTATTTTCGCAATTTCCGCCGTGATGCCGAGGCACCTGTCAGGACCCCATCACCTTAACGGGGCGAAATCTATTCTGCCATCACTCGAATATATTCAAATCTAGAAGAGGGGTCCCCCCCCTCGAATAGATTATTTGTGGTCGAGACTATCCTTTTGGGACGGAAGTGATTGATGGTCACTCCTGTCACCCACTCTTCAGGCTCCCTCAGTCTGCGCTTAACACACATTTGAGTCAATACATCAGCCTCGACTGCATCGGCAACCGTCCTTGAGCTGCATTTTCGCACTTTTTGGCCGCAGACACACCTCAAATGAATATTTTACAGCGGGTTCTGGTGTCTGCTAACCATCGGGAGAGCGCCTTTTCCTCTCGAACATCTCCCCTCCCTTGATATACAAGAAAAAACCCGGGCATTCAACAGCATTCAACTCCCTACTGAAGAAAGAGATTTGTCACACTCTGCTCTGCTAAACATATTCCGTTGCTTGTGGGAAACACACACAGCGCGAATAAACACGATTATTCTAGCCATCAATCCCATCATTGGCACCCCGAAAAATGGCGCCAGAATATTTTAAGCTTACGGGAAGTCACCCAGTAGGTCAGGAAGATAAATAAACACAAGAATAAATAGAAGTTCCAATATCCATCACATCACGTCAGCGCCAGCGTTCGCCCTACTTTCCCTACCCCGCCGTACGTGACCCGCCAGCGCATCAACGCATCCCCCGCCTACGCCCCCGCGATATGCGCCAGCAAGAATCGTCATGGTCATCCCCCGCCTCCCGCCCTCCCACCTATCTGCCCCCGTCGCATCCCGCCGCACGTCCCGCCGTTGTTCTTGCCTCCACGCTCGCACTCGCCTGCGCCCGCGCCAGCTCGTCAACGCGCGCGCGTCAGCTCCCGTGTCCCCTGCACTGCGGTCTGGTTGTACCCCGCACGTTCGAGCCCCGTTTTCAAACCCTATCGAGCTTCGGATTCCCGTGTTCTCGCTCTGTTTATTGCCAGCACTCTAGAGTCTGTATACAATTGCCGAAAAAACGTGGCAAGCACTTCGGTGCATATGCCAACGTGCTTGCCACAATTGTTGCTATTTGCATGCAGGCTGGTAACGAGTCTACCAACACTACCATTTCCGTTGAAGCACAAGCGTATTTGCGCATGCTTGACATCAACATCTCGGCTTGTATCGCACCACCACCTAGCTCTCCCGCCGCGTCTCGTTCGCACTACCTCAGATTCGCGGCCTCTCGGTTCCTCACATACATCGCGCGCCAGCCACCCCCTTGATTATTCTCCTCACTGCTGCCCGAACTCTGTGCTCCCGGATGTGCTAAAGTCACGACACCGCTGGCGACTTCAGCAGACTTTAATTCATTCCCCATCCTCCGACATGCTATCCTATGGACCTCAAATCATTATGGCGCCGATCTATGCGTATTCTACCTCATTCCTCACTTGATTGATGTCCCCGCACTCGCCACCATGCACGCCAGGCGCGGTGTCACTTCACAGTCGACCGCCGCTTTCCCCGCCACCAGCTGCCCTGGAGCGGATATCGCTGCCTCAGAGACTTCTGGTCGCATCCCTGGAAGACTCTAGTGTCCGAAAATGCGCTCTCCGCACCGAACACACAGTCCCAGGTGCGCCCTCATCCGGCCCTGTGCGCGCCTCGTTACCATTCGATCACAACCGCGTACTTTGTGTCATCGATGATCTGGATGGATGGGGAGGATAGATTAGTGATGATTGGCGAAGGAATTCGATGTACTCGAGGTCCCCGGCGCGTTATATTGCGATTTTTCATCATTTTTGCCGCTAATTCCGAGACCGCACTCGGATCCAGTCCAAATATGTTCCACCACGCCGCGCACAAGTCCTACGCCTCCCCCAACGTACTCCTGACACCCGTCTCACGCTGGGCGCGACGCCATTTCTCCGCCACGCCGCGCGCAGGACTCTCCCCTATCACGTCACACAGCCGTTTGAATTCTCACCGCCAAAAGAACCGCGACTTCAAATTCTCCGACCCAGAAAACGTCGAGGTAGATATTCACGCTCATCGGCGTCGTCTCAGGTACGTCGCAGGACATGTGCGTTTTGGGGCCGACGACGCTCACGAATTCTTGTAGCGCCATATATCTACAAGGTGCGGAATTAACTATTCAGGCATTCTTAATAGTATCCTAACTCCTAGCTTCAGATCCGCTCTTCGCCACACCGCCAATCTCGGACGACATGCCATTCTCCAAGATCACCGGGAGCCCTTCTCGCGACAAGCTCCCGTCCTTCTGGACGTATCCGCGGGCCCGCTCATTCCGTAGCGCCTCGCTTACCATCCCCGCGCACCGTCGGTGAGTCTGCGACTCCGCCAAATCGAGTGCTTGCGCCAATCCCACCTCAGTTCAGACAATTATATTCACTGATCGCGTTCTTGCTGTCCCAGATTGACCAGGCTAGTACTGTTGGATCTTATTTTTGAGTCCTGCAGGCTAAGCTGCCTCGAACGCGCTCGATCGGCGGGATGAGAGTCATCATCTGCTTCACAATTCTTGTGCGCGCTTCTTTCCATTTCCTTTAGTTGCGGCAGCCATTTCCCCCAACCTTGTCCGTTGTAGATTCCTCGTTAACGGCGCTTACTGCAGATGGCGCTCGCTTCATACGTTGTAGGTTATAATGCTCAAGGATGCGATGCAGCCAATCTGCGTGTTGCAGCAACTCATTCAAACCCAGTTGTCAGATAGACCGGTTACCGTCATCTCTATGAAGAGGTGAATTGTTCATAGAGAGACCGGTCAATCGAAAAATCGGTCATTCCGAGGGTTGTATTTCGCCGGAAATGGCCTCAGATTGCCGAGGGTTTTGCCGTCCGGCATGTATCACCCTCGGAATGGCGGGGCTGCCTTCACCAAGCACCTAGGCCTAGTCACGTGGACTGACGCGAGAATAAATCCAGCCACTGAGCCAGATACGAGCAACATTGGTGCGTGATCGAACACTGCCCTGACGTTTGTAGGAACCTAGAGTGAGATTCGACTTAAACTGGTATATACAATTGATCCAGCACAATGGTCACCTGTCAGCCGAAACAAGACTTTTAGAGACTGATAGAACACTGATTCGGGAAGCATCAATTTATTTGCACTATAGCTGTTGTACGATATACATCAGGGCAGAGCGGGTTTCAACAAGTGGAGGCCTTTATGGATTATATTCTGGAAGCTCAAACGTTCATACAGCATGAGTCTCTTGAGGCAAAACCACACGCTTGACACCCGAAACCTTGTCAAACGTCTTAAACGCTTCCTCCAGCGCATTGAATCCGCCTTTCACAATCTCAATCTTCATCGGCTGCAGACCCAGCATCAGCACAATTGGGGCGGAGGAAAAACAGTCACATACCTTGATACTACCATCAGCCAGCAAACCTTCCAGCTGCGGGTACAACTCCCTGGACAAGGCATTGTATTGCGGCCACACCGATGTCGCCCATCCCATGTACACATTTATCCCTTCACTTTCGGCTCCGGAGATGGGGATGGGAATGATTTGCAAGAGCGTCTTTTCGCCTTTGGTGTATTTTTTGGAATCTTTGAGTATCTTGAATCCCAATGTCATTGTCTGTTCGGTGGAAATGGTGTCGAAGGCGATGGAAAGCGTGGGAGCCAGTGCTGCGATAGCTTTGACAACTTCGACGTCGGGAAGTAAGCGGTCAATTACATGGGTGGCTCCGAGTGATTTGAGGAAGCTCTCGTGTTTCAGAGAAGCAGTGGTGATTATGGTGGAGAAACCGGAGAGCCTAGCGAGTTGAAGAGCTGGAAAGAATGAGACAGGGGATGATAAAATCTGAAGAGCATATGAACCAAAATGCCCAGTTGCACCTGCACCACCCAAAATGACGATCGGTTGATCAGCGTACTTGTCACGACCTCCGGGGGACATGGGGGAAACAAGACCAGCCCCGTGCGGAGGCTGGCCATACATTGTGTGATAACTTGTGAACAATCCTACGGGAATAGAGGCACCTTCTTCGAGAGAAATGTTTGGAGGCAGCTAGATGTAGCCGGACGTGGGTCAGACAAGATCGATGGCCCGCCAGAACAGGCTACCTTTGTGACAATAGTTGAGTGTGCAAGACTGTACTGCTGATATGACGATACGTCCAATTTCTGACCGGCCGTCCCGAAGGCACTGCAAAAAGATACGTAAGACTATTGAGTATAGAGGTTGACGACGATGAAAGCCACGCACACCCTATCGCCAACCTTGAATCCTTTGACCTCGCTTCCGATAGCGACAATCACACCAGAAGCTTCGGCGCCGGGGACAGTGGGCATGTCAGCCCACATCGGAATTTGCATTTTACCAATGCGCGCATCGACAGGATTCAGTCCAGCGGCTTCAACACGAATGAGAAGTTCCTCTGGTCCCGCGGTGGGGATGCCTCTATCTTTGATAGTGCGGGAGAAAGGATTAGTGTCGACAAATAGGGAAAGATTTGTTTGAGCAAGCATGATTGAATGGAGTGAGATGGACTAGATACGCTCGTCTTGATGTGCTTTATAGTCAGTTTTAGGAGCTTCGGCGATGAGAATACATGACCGAACGTGGAACGAACATCGGTCATCGCCGGAGGTGAATAAGAAGAATCTTTGTCAAGACATTTGGCTTCTTTCTAAACTCTTTTATGACATTGCGGGACCAATGCGGGTGTCCGACTCTGTCCGACTGTGGCCCGAACGAGCTTACAAATTTGGCGCCAAGCCTATTACTATAAGCAGCTTCTCACCGACATTTGACCGAAGTGCTGGATGCGACCCGACTCTTGTATCAACGGATACCAGTCTGATAGCGAACATACCATACTGTATTATTTCAATCAATTCAACAGTCACGGGTCACGGAGGGCGTTGTCGATTGCGAATATTGGTGCTGTGTCACGGGTCACGGGGGGTATCTGTCGAATGTCCCCGGAGGTTCGCAAAAGTCGTCAAAAAATGCATATTATAGCCTCAAAAATCGCGAAAATTCCTCCTAAGCTTGTCTACATGGAAAGGAACACTTGTAACGCACTAGTATCCTTCAAATTGCATCAATGGCGCTAAAACTCGTTGTAGCGAGCATTCGGTCTGCGCACATCTGGCAAGTGTGAGTATATGAATGCAGCTATGTGACATGTCCGCAGAGGTGGAGAGAGCATGTTGGTAGAGAGTCAGCCAGGGGGGGCCGGAATCAACAGTAGTCTCAAACTGACTGCGTGACTCCTTAGACGAGATGATAGTGACAAACTCGAGGTGGGCAGTACGCTGAAGAGTTTCAACGCATTGAGAGAGATTTTGCTAAAGCACTGCATATTTTATCTGCCTCCAAGGGATGGAAAGTAGGCTAGGAGAGATGCAGTCTAGTAACCAGTTTCTCTCTCTCTCTCTCTCTTGTTTGCAATTCCTTCTCCTACGCCCTTCATTTTTGCCTAATGGTAACAGGCTCAAGCGCTTTTGTACCGCTACCGAATGCATTGCGAACCTCTCGGTGGTTATGTATATCACAGCAATGCTGCGACGGTATCCCAGTTTTGCAAGGGTGTCTCGGAATAGAAGTGTTACCATGGACCTATTTTACATGTATCTCAACATATTCGGAGACTTTCAAGAATTTAAAAGATAAGAATATTCGAAGGTCGCATAGCACTCAGTCCAAGCTGATCAATGGTTGCACTGACAAGAGGGATGCCGATGCCGCTGTCTCGCGCGTTAGCCAAGTTAATGTGCGCGCGTCCCCGTTGAGATGTGGTGTCAGCAAGTTAAAACAGCGCTGGTTGTAGGCCTGTGACGACGTTAAGCACGCAGTACGAGCTACAGCCTGAGATGATAGAGACCTACCCTGAGCCACTGCTTCTCTTCCGTGCTTAGCATGGTTCCTCTGACCATGCATGTTTGAATGGGTACGTTCGTAAGGTGCTCGAGCTGAATCCACTCGGTCCCGCCGGGATGCAGAAACTGGACGGTAGATCAGTCCCCGGAGGCTCGCTGCAAATATCTACCACGCACGCCGTGCATGATCAATGTTGACTTGATTCGCAATCCCCAGTGACCTGGTCGATCTAAAGTACAACATCAACGTAGATGGACAACATATGGGAAACTAGTGCCCTACAAACACCAGATTCAACGGTGTAGTATCCAGGAAGGAGGGAGGTCCGAAATTCCGGTGCGTCCTCAATCAGATCAACTGCATGAGAGACAAGTCTATGAAACGTGTAAGGAACATACGCTAAAGTTCACCCCGTCCCTGAAAAAAGCCTGTCGTGCCAAGACTTCGAGGAGAGGAGACGATGTTCCCGCTGAGATCGCAGTCTCAATCGCAATCTACCGCAGCGTTGGAAGTCCCGTTGCATTCAGTAGGAAAATTAAACCCACTTGACCTCGCAATAGACGGGTAAAAGCGTCAATCTGCTCATTTGTGGGATCCCCGAAATGCATAGATCGCACGGTGTCACAAGTTCCGTCTTGGTAATGCACACCAGAATCGCTGGCCAAATGACACGCACCACTCAGTAGGAGGTCCACAGCGGAGAGAAAGAACGCATCGCGTACATGAGGTACGGTGTTTCTCGATCGATCTTCTGAGCGGTTGATCTGGGCGGCCAGTAATGGGGTCGCGCGGCGTTAGGACCGCTCGCAGACATGATCGGACGCGCAAGTCCTAAGAAGTACTCTCCGACCTGCAGAAACCTGATTAGACACTGTCTCGCTTCCCACTCCGTGATATTGTATCCATTGCTGAGTTTGGTGTCAAGCCATGCCAGGAAGCGCACCTGTCGGATCAATAAGCGTAAATCGTTGTCTTCGTGAAAAAACGCACGAAGGAAATGTTGTCCCGGAGGAATGCTTGCTTCATACCGTTTATCTCGGTTTCATTTTTGAAGTTCATCATCTGTTCGACGAAAGAAGGTACGACGTTGTATCGTTGCTGAATGAGGAGAGAGATGCCGAACGCGGTCTCCGGTGTGATGAGTATCTGGGGCGAGCTGGTCAAAAGATGACGAAAATTACTGAGAACAATATACTTTTCCCGCGCCCCACTCTCCCCGTCGCAGGAATTGCCAGATTTCCACGTAGTCTCTTCGCTCGACGGCGATAGAGTTGAGGTACCACCCGATATCCTCGTCAACTTTGAAGGCGTCGACGAACAATATCGCAACCTGGAGTCCAACAAAAAGGTACGCGCGGAAGACCGGATCGAATCGGATGTCCGAACCACGGAGATTCAGTAGATAGGCTGAACGTGAAATTAGAAAATGAACTTCTGTCCGAAAACGATGTACCGATGGCAGGAAGTGAGCTGATTAGAGTTGCTACATGCAGTGGCTGCATCCCTATCCATTCTCGCAGCCTGTAAAGCTTGATGCTAGCTTCCTCGCCTGAAAAAGGGTGAATATATGTATAAGGATGTGCAGAGACTTTCGACCACCTGTGAATTGGAAGGGCTGCCGGTAAACAGGGTCCCTGCATTTATGGGGCTTGTCAGTCCATACCAGGTCGACCAGATTTTGGGGTGGATATGTCAGTGTACAGTGCTGCGTGTGCAACTGGTAAATGAGCCGCGTAGCCTTCTCGTATGAAATCATCCGGACGTCGATGCCGATTCTCGAGCCTCGGACTTTTGTCTAGCACCTCGGTTGGTCTTGAATTATTTGAATCATTGTTTACGTACCGTAAGCCACTCGATCCAGTCCTTCGGTTCCTGGGCTCCGCCTACCTGCACGAGTATCCAGTTGGGATCCAGCTCGAGGTAGGTCGGGTACTCCGTGATGAGATACCCCCGGGTTCTTGAGACAATGGCCCAAGCAGAAGGGAGGGAAAAGCTGCGTAAGTGTTGTATTAAGCCACGACGACCAATATGCACGATGATGCGTACCCGGATATATATTCCAGGCGCATATCACTGCACGCAACATACTGTGATTGGTGAGCATCCTCGCTGGGAATGACACTAGGAGACGGTAAGAGACGTGAAACAGCGAAAAAAAAACTCTCAACTAATAGTCCAGGCCGTTGCTCTTCATCAGCTCCCGAAGGGCATCCAGTCTCCGACCTATGTCGCCTGTCCAATCCACATAGGTGTGCTCTTCCAGTGACGATCCAGCCAGAACTTTCCTCCGTTCGACAGCTACCCCTCGATATATTGCGCTCCAAATGTCGAGGGTCAGCCAGGTATTAAGCAGCAGCTTCACCGATTCAAACTCTGCCAAATACTCTTTCGCCTCCTCCCTGTCCCAGAGGGTCCAGGTTAGCTGCCTGGAGAACCGTGACCACGGGTCGTCTGGTTGTTTAACCTTGGCCGTGAGATCTGCCATAAGTTTCCTGAGGCGCTCGAGTGGTAGCGCCAGATTTTGAAAAATGCTTGTGGATGGGCTGGTCGCGATACGCTTATGTAGTTCTGCAAGTAGCGGCCTGAGCTCATCCATTTCCGTATAGAGCTTCCTCTGCTCCGCAGGGGCGTTCTTGAAGTCCTTGACATACTTCACGGCTTTCGAAGCGGTATCCACGAGCTGGAGCGTACTGGCAACGATGCCCAGCAATTCGGCCATGGGGGCAGGGGGAGATATGTGTAATGCCGTATTACCGCCAGAACGGCGCTAGAAGAAGCAGATGGTGGCTGGAGCGGGAGCGATGCCAACTGTCAAGGTGTGTGAAACGCGCTTTGATCTAAAATGGTGAAATACTATTGTCCCCTTTGGGTCTGGAACTGCCCTGTCTAGCTGGAACGAATTTTTCTCATTTCTCTCCGTCATTCTTTGCTCCCGGTATCCTCCGGGTTTTATTAGCGTATATCTAATGCACATACATGCAAAAGAACTAAGTGATTTGGAGAAGGGAAAGTATGGTTAGCTCGTTGCCGGGCGTGTTGACGAGAGTGTAATACATAATATTACCAAAAATCTCCGTGTCCGCTTAGTCCGAAGCTCCAGAAAAATTGAAGCATATTCTCAAAAAATAAGAAAAGGTTTCCCTCTCTTCATAATCTATTTCCGGAACGATTTGCTTATGAACTGTGCGAAAGAGCCAGATTGTCACTCCATGTCACGGTCTTGACCATGTCACGCATTTTGCACCTTCCTGCCCAGGATGTGAGCACATCGTTCCGGCAACCTATTCTGAAGAGGCAGAAACCATTTGTTATTGTTTAAAAACCCACCTGAATTTTTCGGAGGTTCTGGAGTTAGCGGACACAGAGAAAGTGCACAATATTCCATAATACCCTTGAGCACCGTGCCCGGCAACGCACTAACTATACTTTCCCCTCGCCGAATCTCTTAGTCTTTTCGCAGGTACATGCATCAGATGTGTATTAATAAATGCCGGAGGATACCGGGGGCTAAGGCCTACAGTATAAAATGTGAAAAAGTCGTTCCAGCTAGACAGGGCGGTTCCAGACCCAAAGGGAACAATAGTAGTGAAATTGACGAAGACCAAATACGCTTGTTGTTCCGAAATCTTCGGCAATTCGAAGGCGCGAAGCGACGTGTTTGCGTCTCGTGATGTATGAAAAATGCAGCGGCGAGCGCAATGGTGAATTTGAGTTAGGCGCTGGATGTGCACACAGACGGACCTTTCAATCCCGGAATAGAAAAAGGCAGTATGGGATTAGCCAAGGATATCGATCAGAGCACCAGTTCAGTTAGAGACTGCATGCCCCTTTTGAAAGGACCACCTGAGGCTGGACAAAGGACGCCAAAAAAAAAAGAAAACATGGTTTCGAAGTCTCATTCGGGCACGGGAATCGAACCCTGACCTGCTGCGAGTGCAAATCGCTGTCCCCCTGCGCAGCTGTTCGCCATGCACCAGACTCGAGTTGCAGTATGAAGATGAAATTGCGGTTCATTTGCATAAAATAGAGCGAGAAATTGCGCGTCAGAGATTATATTGACGCAGCGAAGACGAAATGGAGCAAGGGAGCAAGAGCAGTGCAAGACCGGTCAATGCGTGAGACACTCGGCGTGAACGGGATAGAGCTAGATTCCGCATGTGGGTGGGGGGGGAGAGCGATTCAAAGGGGCAAATGGGGGCCCGTGCGTTGCAGGGTGGGAGGCTGATGGGAGGGATATTGAGGCAGGAAGCCCAGTCAGCGTAAAAGCATAGGCAACTTGGGCCTTGGGCGTAGTCAGCGGGACCCGTGGAAGAGGAAACCAGATGGTTCGATCGATGGCGCTGACATGCGGCTAGTAGGAAACCAAAGCTCCAAATCGAGTCACTAGACAGGCGGGGAATGGACACAAGGCCTCCGCCGGCTAACGTCCATCTGCAAGATCTCGGGAAGAGTGCAGCCCAATATATATCGATATATTAATAGAGCCCGTCGGTTTGAACAGGCGCAGCGTCGGAGACTCGGAGAGTTCAGCTAGGTGCTTGCGTGCGCGAGTCGGCGAGATGGACGCAAGAGCCAAGAGCGATCGTGATTGCCGACATCAAGTCCAAAGCCGAGGTGCCCGATCAGATTCAGTAATATACGCGGCAGTGGAAACGTCACTGGTCGGCATCGCTCGGCATCGGCGGCCAATGGCCACCTATTCACTTTCCAGTCACACTGACGATTGCCAAATTTACTATTAGCATGACCGGACGTTCAATTCTAAACGTCAACTTTGGAGTTCAACAAAAACTCGTCCGAAAGGCATTCTCATACTTTTAATTTAGGTACAACTGAGACTGGCACCCCTTAGATATTCTCTGAATAATATCTATCCTTACGGAAAGTCAACCAATGGTAAGTCATTTATTATAGATAAATCTATGTATGTATCTACACTTGATAATGTATGAGATATCTTCCAAGGACGCAAAGATTAGAAACACGGCAAAATTTAAGCAGGGGACCGACCTGTAGGTCCCCTGCGGTTGCACCTATGAAGGAGGTCAAAGGCGACCGTCTGCACATGAGCCGCAGCCCGTCTGCGGACGATCCGCCGCTCGTCCGCCGACCGAATCTCAGCCTGACTGAAATAAATAGTTTCGGTTTGAATTTCGGCTCCAGCTGAAATGCAGACCAAAATCTATTCTTTCAGTTGCACTGAAATAAGATACGAAATCCGGGATTTCGGTGCCCCTTTCAGCACACCTGGAATCCTAGGTTTCAGTCGCACTTTTTTTTGTACTGAAATGGTAAGTTTCGGGTTACAATTTCGGTGCATCTGTTTTGCAATCTGACTCTTGGCATTTATACTACATTTCAGCTGGTCCAAAACCCCATTTTATTCTTGTAGTTTAGGTTATAATCTCAGTTGTACCTAAATTAAAAGTATGAGAATGCCTTTCGGACGAGTTTTTGTTGAACTCCAAAGTTGACGTTTAGAATTGAACGTCCGGTCACGCTAAATCTGTCAATCGTCGGTGTGAGTGGAATCCACTGGCAATCCATTCTCACGTGGTCCGCCACTGGGGGTCAACAGCTTACGCTGGAGTTCAGTGGCCCATGATCACATGAACCTGCAAGATGGCTTGTTTTCCAGTGGAATTTGGCAAGTTCCATTGGACTCTCAATCAGCGTGATGGCCACTGAAGTCCAGTGAAACCCATTAAGTTACATTGCATTTCACTGCATCCCAGTGGATGTTGCCTGAGTTCATGGTCCACTGGAGTCCAATAGATAGGATGTGCAAAAGCCGCACGAGCCGCATGCGGCATTTTGTGCATTGTGCAATGCTGCGGCTTTTGCTTTGCTGTTCTTGGTTCTTGTCTTTCAAAATACTATTCAATGCCTCCCAAATCTCATATTCCACTCTCAAGGGTGCTATGTTTTGGATGTGCACCCGTGGGAGGCCGCATTTTTCAAGCATCACAAAGGCATCACTCACTTTTTCCATACTTTCACATCTGCCACACAGCAGAAGCAATGCCAAGAAACTTCCCTCTCCCCACAGCACCTCCTTCACCTCAGGTAAGCTTATATCACAATATTTAATTGACACCTCTCAGATTTCAAATTTGCTGTGCGGCTTTGCACAATGCACAAAATGCCGCATGCGGCTCGTGCGGCTTTTGCACATCCTATCTAATATTTTGCATTGCATTCCATTGGACGTTGCTGGCCACTCATAGTTTACATTGTGTTTTACCGTATTTTTCATGTGTCTAACAACCACCTGATACATAAACTGGATCACAATTTAATGTCTGAGGCAAATAAATTTAGTGAGGTGCCGTCAATTGAAGCCCCTTTTCAAAGCGCGTCCAAGCAGACTGCAGATGCAGATGACGGTGGATAAAAGGAGACATCAGTGGCTACGAAATTACTCGAACTCGAAATTGTTGATGATTAAACCCATTACCCCCCCCCCCCGTTGCTTCTGCCCAGAACGTCGCAGATAGCTCCTGGTTTTTCTAAACCACTTGTTTCTGGACCTTCTCCGCATACATCATCATCAGTGCGTGCACAAAAAAATCGTAATTCACATCCGACATTTGGCGCAACTGGGAATTGAAGCCGTTGAGCCACGAATTCAACTGTTCGGCGGTTTCGGTATTAAATGCTCGAGTTTGGTGGCAGATGCCGCTCGCATCTTCTTCAACCAGAACCAGATCAGGTTGAGAACCGTTATTCGGCTCAGGAGCGCACCATAACCGACAAAGAATATCGGTTGCTTGGTGACCGAGGTAGTGCCATGCGTCAACGATAAATTTGGTGCTAAGCCACGGATCATTCGGATTTTATGGTAACGATAAGGCACGAGCAATTGCGTGAAGCTCTGGTTTGAGCTTCTTGTTGAGAGGCAGGGAGGTAGACAGAATAGCAGCAGAGTTGGCCATGTCGAAATGTGAACGTGTTTTCGATAGTCAAGAGCCTGGACATGGCATTCTTTATATAGCGGCAGCCAACGGCAGTCATGGGTGGACACTGGTTTCCATATGGAGGCTATAACTAAAGGACGAAGATGAATTCAATAAAAGTCCTTTGACCCTACCGACTTGCTACAAGTTGGCCGCTGACCCTGCAGGTACTGACAAGATACGGCACCTGGTTGCCATATGCCAACAAGATCCATAAAACAGGCACCAATCTACAGTGGAATCCAGCAGGACATAGTGGACTCCACTGGAGTTCAGTGGATGAAGTGAACACAAGGCCCAATGCGGACTGGTGGAGATTGCCGTCAGACACTATCTTATCTTGGCATACCCTGGGAAGCATCACCTAACAACACCCCTTGATATCTGCCAGTGGCCAGTGGCGGCCATTGGTGGCCTACACACTGTAAGTGGGTAGATTTCGGGGGGACTGAAAATGAATCCGATAATACTTTTTTCGGCGCCTCCCGAAAGATGAGCCGAAATTAGTTTTTTCAGATCCGCTGAAAAGTGAGCCGAAAATGGTAATATCGGTACATATTTCAGGAGCCCCTGAAAATACTATTTTCGGAACACTTTTCAGCCCAAAGCTGAAAACACTTTTATCAGCATCATTTTCAGTGCATCTGGAAGATACAGATGAACAGCAAGAATAGTTCAAGGCATTGGAATTTGCTGTCTTCAAGTACCCCTGGTGGAGAAACCTAGATTTCAGCTGAGCCGAAAATGAAACTGATAAAAGTCTTTTCAGCTTTGGGCTGAAAACTGATCCGAAAATAGTATTTTCAGACGCTCCTGAAATATGTACCGATATTACTATTTTCGGCTCACTTTTCAGCGGATCTGAAAAAACTTATTTCGGCTCACCTTTCAGGAGGCGCCGAAAAAAGTACTATTATCTTCATTTTCAGCCCACCCGATATCTAGGTATTTACAGTGTCCTATTTATCTTGGGCTCAGTTCTGTGGGCAGATCGGTGGCTGTACGTGCCACCCAGAGTGTACAGCCACCAGTCTGCCCACAGAACTGAGCCCAAGATAAATAGGGAGTTATTAGTGGCAGTGCTTAATATATTTAGTGGCCATGCCTAAACATGCTTCAAATTTTTCTATTGAAAATAGTGGCTGGGTGTTGTCCTTGTTATTGTTACTTGGGGAAAAAAACCCCCTACTCGGGGACAACTCCTAATTGGACAAAAAAGTTTTTTGCTTTCGGAATTATCCGTCGGCATTTTCCTGCACCCTTCGGACTTTATGGGGGAAAAAAAAGGAATAGGGTCCACCATCCATTGACCATCCATGCCGACAATCCATTTCCAATGCGCACTGGAGTTCAACTGTGGTGCAGCCGAGATTCATATCGTTCTTTCTCAAGAAAAAGCACTCGTGGAACGGTACCAATACTAGGCTCGTCCCCATCCGGCATCCAGGAAAACAGCGACAAACCCATCACCATCACTCGCTAACGCTCGGACAGCAGTCCTGGATACCGGCTGGGCCCTCTCGGTACTGTTTTAGCGGGGTTTCCGTCGTTCTGCCAGTTCAGAGGTGCGTACTTCATAAAAATTCGGGCTCGACCTCGAAAAAAGTGCTCAAATTTCCTACATGAATAACTGTTTGTTTTTGATTCTCTATCAAATGAAGCATATATGTTTTTCTGATGGCACTTTTGATGTGGTCGTCGTCGTCAAATGGTCCGTGCGCGCATGATGAGCTCAATTTGGTGTAATTTTGCAAAACATGTTGTGTTCATTCTGCTTAGAATTGGAATTCACTCCACTTTGATATACGGACTTTTGACACTTTTTCAGAGCATTTGGGACACCTCGAGCCTGATTTTTCCCAAGTCCGCACCTCTGAAATGGCAGGCGATCCAAAACCCCGCTAAAATGGCGCCCAGAGGGCCCAGTCCGTTAACGGTGATCTCCCTGTTGTATGCTCTTTGTCTGATTTTTGTCCTTATTTACTGATGTTCCTAATTTAGATTTAGGTCCGGAATTCTCTGAGTGAGATCGCCCGTTAACGTTGACTGGTTCACGAGTCTATACCAATACCTAACATATGTGGTTGTGATCTAGTGGCAATATAGCGGTAAAAAGAGGGCACAGTGTTTGGCCTTGCATGGCAGCAGAGGCTGCATCTTGTTTGGTCCCGTAGATATAGATACACACTGGCAGACATACCATTATTCGTTCGTCTTGGCAGTTAGGACTGCTGCTGGTCACCCTTTCGTTAAATGCATCCGAGTCCTGTACTTGCCTCCCTTCTGTGCCGCTCTTTTTCTCTAACGGCTGGTTCCAGTGTCTGATACCATTGCCCACCCTCGCACCTATGTACATTGATCTAATTCAGAAATACCGCCTCTTTCTCATACTTGACGACAGTACCTACAGCTACTTATGGAGGAAGCTGCTTGACAATACTATGGGTTATGCCAGGATTGAAGATGGACCGGAGTTTGAAAATGTGCTCGCTTCATCTCGGATTTTCTTCGATTCCCTGAATTTTTCGCGGAACATACTCCGGGGTATATAATACATTTGACTAGCAAAAAAAAGAAGTAAATCCGACAAGAAAGGAGTGCGCATCAGGGCCCCAGCAAAAGATGTCAGATTCTGATTGTGGACTCAAAATTTCGTGTTCAATACTATTCGCTGAACCGTTCCGGTTCGAATTTTACAAACACACTCTTATGGCTTAAAAAACGATGTTACCACAAGGACCGGAGCGAAAGCTTGTGCGGGGCGCCCAGGAGACGGTACCTTCACCACAAGCGTGACCTTTTATGGCAGGTGTGACAATTAAATGCTGCATTGTACACTCGGTTAAACATAAGTTTAAACCAAGCTGCCGGGCAGGCAGGTCAGTATGAGCCCAAAGTTGAGGGGCTTAAGCCTCTGTACATGTCTCCGAAATCAGTAGTAAGGAGCCATTATATTTATGACACATCACTTCATGTTGGCTCAGTCAGATAGTGCTTGTGCTGCATGGAGTCGGCGTTGCTGTGAATCCGGAGGCCGGGCCGATTTGGCGACAGAAATTGGTGGATCTGGACAATATTGCCTTCCTAAAGGCAATGATCTATCAGCGCAGCACAATCATCTTGGTTGCGAAATATACGCATGATATCCTTGAAATCTCCTACTCTGTGCCATTGCAGTGGGTTTAATTTTTTGGGTATGGGGTGTAATCCTCTGAAGGTGACTATCTGCTTCTGTGTGTTGGCTAAGATCTACAGCGGGGCATGGAGGGATTCATGGTATCTGCGAGCTCGTCCTAAGGGGTGCATGGAGGTCCAGGGAGGAAGGTGTAATTTAACTTGCTTTGTACACTGGGCTAATCCCTGGGACCGGTGTTTGATATTCGGACCGTGCCGTGTAATACTACCTACCTACCTACCTACCTACCTACCTACCTCGTTTAGCGCTAGCCGACCATCAATAGTCGGACTCGGCCGCTAAGTCGTTGCCAACAATGGGACTCCCATCGGAGTATTTAAACTCTGCTCTGGACGGTACCTGGTCTAGAACCCGCCAAGACCTTGCCAAGACCAAGGTATGTCGGAAGTAGGAAGTTCTATGACGAAATCTTGAATCACGAACAAATTTGGAACAAATGTAGTCTCTCCTAGATATTCGTTACAACAGATGAAGCTCATTACCTCGCTGGTTAAGGAGCAAATGTATGCTTGTATCCCCAAGATACTTTCTCGGCTTCTTCCCCTTCACACGGCAACTTAACTAAGGGGCCAAGCTACGTGCAGTACTTCTCGGACATCCTCCTGGTTGCTCCGTGTCGTCGTACTGTGCATTCGCGGTGACCGTGCGTATTTTCCGATTCTGGCTTCCCTCGGGCTTACCTGAAACTAAAGGGGATTCCGCTGAAACTCGCCAGAATGGGAATGGCAAGCCCTGTATCGGATTGGCTACGTAAACATATTTACGGATGGGCTACTACGTCAGACACGGTGACTCCCAATCGGGCGACTTTAAGGCATTGATTAGACTCCTAACTGGAGATCCTGCTTCCCCGGTGCTCTGGAACCTATTCATGGCAGACCTGGTGATGTTGCCGGACCCCGACGACGTACATCTCGACAATGTGCGAATGGCTAATGGCTCAAGCTGACGACATCTTATTGATATCATTATCTGCCCGAGGCCTTCGTGCTAAGCTGAACACTCTCCAACGGTGGTGTGTTGCCAACTTCATTCTGATCAATATGTTGAAGACAGTGATTTGGATTTTTGGTACCCTCCACCCGTGTTCAAACTTGGTGATCATGACTATTACCGATGAAGAACAATATGTCGGAGTGAATTTCCGCATAGACACTCAGAATATCCTCCAGGCACACTATAAAGCGAAAGCAGGTACCGCTGGGTACGGCGTGCATCGGACCATGGCCATTGAAGACTCCACGGGACGACTGACTCCAAAAGAACTGAAGAGGCTATATCTAGCACACGTGGATTGTCATCTTACACACGGATGTGAAATATCTCCGGACTGTGAAGATGTACACGTTAAACAGCTCTGCGACGTTCAGATCAACTTCCTCTGTCAAATCCTTAATGTCCACGGCTGGTCCATGGTAGTTCCACTATATACAGAAACGGGCATAGTTCCTCTCCGAATTCGGCGTTTTATCCTTGCATTTGGATACCTGCAGTACCTCCTTTCCCTCCCATCTTCGTACTTTGCACGGGCCGCACTGAACAGCTCCTTGGAGCTAGCGGCGCAAGAGAAGAAATGTTGGGCCAGAGATCTGATCTTGCATCATCCAGGCTTCCATTCGCATGCTCCGCCCCCGACCTCGTGAATGCATCAGCAGACTCTATTCTGGCATACGCGAAATCTGTGGACACTCTAATGCTGAAATTGTTACAAGGGGAAGTCGACTCATCGGACAAACTCTATCTGATTCAAGGCCGACGCGAGTCACAAAAGGACAAGCCATCTGCACCGCAAACTCTACGCTTACGGTACTACCTGTTCATGGTGAAGACACAAAGGCATCGGGAAGCACTGACTTCTCTTGTGATGTCCACTCATTTACTTGCCATTGAAGTTCTGTGATACAGAGATCATATGCATCCACAAATTGAGCGCTCTCGACGTGTGTGTAGATTCTGCAAAACTGAAGTTGAAACTCCCGAGCATGCCCTGTTAGCCTGCAACACATCTGCGGATGTCGTTGCACTCAGGACTGTCTTTTTGGAAAACCTCTTCGGCTATGCACCAAACTTACGCCGTCTCATGGCCGAACTCGACAATGTCGAATTCTTCAAGGCTATACTCTATGAACGCGCATCGATTGGTCTCGTGGGAAAATTCGCATATGCAGTCCTTCAAGTGTTCTACGCGACACCGGTTCTTAGGATAGATGTTTGACAGGGACTGATTCCGTTCTGTTACTTACGTGTTTCTTGCTTTTGTGTATCGGCTAGGTTCTACAGCGGGCAGGTAACTGACTCGTGAGCTTGGCTTAGATGGTACATAGAAGTCAGGGACGAAGGTGTACATAGAACCTGTAACTAGTACACCGGGATACTTCCTGGCCCCGGCGTTCCTCAGCGGGACCGTGCCGTGTAATGCTACCCACCTACCTACCTACCGCTTGTATTTATCGGAGTAAGTACTCGCTCGATTATTTTGATCTTCGGTGCGGTACTAGTCTTTTCAACACCGCCCGGTGACTGAACTCATCCCTCTCCTATCGGGCCTCGCAAAAAAACTCTAGTCCAACAACAGTGCCTACTGCTGCATCCTGTCGGAGATGGCGACACAGGTTAAACGCGCAAGCAAAAAGATATAAAGAGTGGTGCAACCTGCCAAGGAACCTCAACTCGTTCACCGTCTTCCATCCAGTTTCATCTCCTAGTCTCAGTCTCAACCAAACATGAAGTTTTCCACCACTTTCTTTGCACTCATCCCCTTTGTGGCGGCGACGGCCCTCCCGCCGGCCCCTCAGGTATTCCTCATACCCCAAGTTCAATTTTCACGCTGAACGCTGCATAGACCCCGGCAATGTGTGAGTAATCTATGAGTTGCAACAGCATCCCCTTCCACAATGTATTACATTAGCCGTGTCTGCATTGACGCGGGGTTCACTGGCAACTGCCAAACCCTCAATGGCGGCAGCACTCAGTGCGTCAACGTCCCTGGAGGTTTCAACAACGAGATCGCTAGCTTCGGGCCCGACGACGGCCAGGACTGCTTTATCTTTGTGTATGTTTCCAGATCCAGTATGCAAAATATATTTCTTAACATTCAGGTTCCTTTCTAGCAATGCGGCTGTGTTGGCGCTCAGAATGGTCCTATCCGTTCACCCGGGATCAGCAACCTCAAGGACGTCGGCTTCAACGACAAAAAGTCGTCCTGGAAGTTGGTGGCAGATTTACTCACACACATGCCCATATTAAATTCCCTCGTACAGGTGCTTCTTCGGGTGAAGGGGGTTTTGGTTCCGAAAAAAGCTCATGGTTTTTTTTCGACATCTGGTTTCACCGCTTCTCCGGGTATCATCGTTGTATGTGTGATGAAATGGCATCTTGTTTTGATTTGCTGAAAATTAAGTTTCGTACTGGATGAGACTTCTTCTGCAACCGTACAGGAAATGTGACCCGAGTTCGAGATAAAAACACTAATAGTTACGGAAAGCCGGAGCACTACGCTTTTAAGCGAGACAGCGGCACGATGCCGCAGTGATGGCGACTAGTAGAACCCCAAAACCACATCTCAACGCCAGTACATACCAGGATCGTTCTCATGTAAGTGTGCATTGACGGTTCACTGGCAGTACAAATTGAACCAGGAACTCATTTGTTTAAAGACGAAATGTTGGGATCATGTAATAATGTTGGCATGCAGCCGAGTTGTAAAGAAACGTCCATTCTGATTCTCATTGCGGTTTTCTGCCAGCCCTGGGTACTTTGGTTCACAATATATGATCCCATAGAAATAATGTTCAGGGTCCAAAAAAGGCCGTGAACCGCGCACAATTTTATTATTATTTTAAATCAATGCAGCTCGCACCCCAGGAATCTAAATCGAGCCGTGGACTCTCGGCTGCCAACCCCCTTGACGAAAAAGCCATTTATCGACGTCCCGCGACCTCTTACTTCAAAAGCGAAGATTCCCCATTACAAGAATTTAAATCAAGACCACCGATCGGACCCGCCATTCTGGCGCCTACTAGAAATGGCTTCAACGCAGTGAATGTCGTGGTAATTCACTTTGCCAAAGAAGACATCATCTTCACCCGCTGAACGCGTACGCAGTTCACTTCCCACTCGAAATTGAACAATTCATGTCTCTCTTATCCTATTTATGTATTTGCCTTTTGCTTTGATTTCCCCTTCGTGATTGTACTCAATATATTTCGATAAAAGTCGATACAGGCAGCCAAATGGAGAGATGAAGTATATGAGGAAGATTTGAACGTTATCACAACTAAACTCAGCGCAAATAACATCCGAGAGTCTTGGATTACTGAAAGAAGCTGGAAAGGTACTAGATCCGACGTCAGCCTGCGCAGAACTACTGGAGGGGACGAAGCATACAACTTGCTGGACGGAAGCACCGGAGTAGAATGCGGAGTAGGAGGCGGGGTTGGGAGTCGCCAGGACTAAAAAAGGGGAGTTTAGACGGGCCGCGTTGTGTTCGATGGTATACATACGTCGGTTGAACGTGCTGTCCTGCACAACAGGGAGCCCCGTGAACATACCTCCACGAAAGTCAGTTGAAGCAGAAGGGCAGAGGCAGCGGGGGTACTCACTGCCATCGGGATTCTCTGTAGAGATTCTGCTGTCAGTGCACGGACAAGGTGTGATGATGGTGTACTCACTCCAAGCGGGGGACAACACCTGGCGCCCGACGGCACTGCCCAAAGCAAAGACCATATTTTCACCGCAGAACGTCTTCAGTGGTCTTTGTGGTTCCAGGGAACGGGAAAACGGTATCTAACAAAGGTTTGAATATCGATGTTGTCTGTACCGACTAGAATTGAAAACGCACGAGGATTTCCGTCGGCAGCGGCGATAGCTGCCCAGGGCGCAGAACCAGTAAAGGCTGCGGTGGGGCAGTCGGTTATGCCGGCGACGTGAGATATGTATCCCGCGCCTTGATCAATGGGGCTCACGATCCTGGATAATCAATCGCCCTTCAAGGTGAAAACCAGATACGGGCCGGAGTTCGCTCACTGGGTGTAAACGGGACCGCCGTCATTGCAGGCATTGCTGAACGTGGCGACTGGCGACGGACAGGTATTGGGATGAATTTCCGGTCTTGGAAAGAGCTTCGGGAGATCAGTTGTGCGCTTCCATAATACTCGGGAGGGACTGATTGAATATTCCGGAATCACCAAGGACTTTGGCCTGCAAATCTCGCTGGTTAAGCAATGACATCTGGAATCAAAATATATTGCACTGACGACGGCTCCGACAAAGTTTCCGGTGTTGGCGTCGTATGCCCCGAGAAACCCGACATTCCTGGGGCGAACGCAAGGTTAACGTATGAATTGAGAGAGAGGGTATGGACTCACTGCAGGCACGGCCCTTGCGCTTGAGCGCCGGAGAACGAGGTCACAGCAGCGATTGCCAGCGAAATAAGAGCAGGGAATGAGAACATTGTGTGCCTGGGCTTAAGACTTGGTTAAGATCCTGAGTCTGTGGTATTCCAGCGACCGCCTCTTGTACTTTTTGGCCAACGGTCTGCGCCGAAATCCGTGCCTGTGGTCCCTCAGGCGGTTTGTAACCTCCGGTGCTAAGGCAAGGAGAAGCGAAATCAAACTGCCCAGAAAAAGTATGCATCAGTGTTATGCCGCTTCCGAAGGGACTAGCGAGACACAGTATCCGCATCAGGGGCAGTTGTGCAAGGCCAGTGCAAGCGACTGAATCAAAGGTCAAAGTTTGCCCTGAACAACATATATCGCAGGCGATATACCAGTCCGAGATGATAGTGTAATCTGGAAGTATCCGCATGAGACACAGGAGGATCTCACTGCTCCGTACATTGGTTTGACCCTCGCTGTAATGATAGAGATCACAGTACGCATACCCGCACTCGTCGGCAGGCAACCAGCAACAGGTGTTGTTGGATCTTCTTGGCGAGTTGTGTTGGATTTCCGTTGAGGGGAGGCAGGCCCGAAGGAGAGGATAACCAGGGACGAGATGCACACAGAGAGAGTACTGATCATGCTCCGAACGTGCAACGACTTTTAACTCGCGCGTGTGCCCGGGATAAGTGGGCCCCACGGGTAGATTCCAGAGGTGTGGCGGCGCATGATAGACTGAGGAGATGAAGAAAAAGCAAACGCTTGGAGGTTGGGAGACTCTGAGCGAGGTTCCGAAGGAAGTGATGGCAAGCCGAAAAAGCCCGACGTTTGTCTCGGCAATCGCCAAGCTTGTCCGACCCGATGTCCCACGGGCTTCTTTTTCTCCCACTACCACGATGCACTCATAGCCGTTGCTTTTGACCGCACAGTGGTCGAGGCCGTCGAAGCAGAAATGGAGAGCGCCGAGGATGGCGCGACGATATGACTCGTCACCGAGACGCTCTCCGAGCCTCGAGGACGCCATGCTCGCCAAGAGGTACACCGCGCAAGACGAATTCCGTGGCCAGTTCGTCATGCATCACGGAACTTCACCTGAGCTACAGAACAGGCCTCTTCCTATGCGAACTCGCCACCAGTCCGTTCCTCGAGCAAAATTCCACCGTGCGTCTTGCTCTGCTCTGATAATTCAACGTCCCTTGGCTCAAATTCAACGGTTTGCAGAACTACGACGCCGACGTTGACTGCGCCGAGGCCGGGAAACGGTGGGCCTCCTCCCTCCCCCTCCCCCCCCCCTTCCTCAGCCGCTCCTTTCGAATCCGTAACTGAGACCCTCCAACTGATCACCCGGTTTGGTTGGATGTCGGTCGACCAAGGGCCTCGGGCCGAGTGCGCCTGCGCACTGGTTGGACGCCGGTGTGGCGCTGAAAAACAAGGAGCTCTGCGGGTGCATGATGCCTGCCAATTCGCGCCGCATGCGGACGAGGCAGGCTGTTGCGCTGCATCATATAAGGTGCGCGTGTTTTCGACAAAGAAAGAAAGAAGACGAGGCGCAAGGTGTAAGGAGATGGGATTATTTCAAGTTCAATTTGGGCGTAATCGGTATGCCAGTTGGTTCAACGAGGCATTTGAAGTTTTCCACATATCCAGACCCACAATGAGATCTGGTTCCATGAATTTCTATCGTTCTTTTTCACTAATGGAACAGACCGAAGCACCAAAAGTTCTTACAACTACATAATCCGGGTTAGGGTTGCAGGGTGCGTCGAGACTATGGTTCGTCAGCCCCGCCGAGGCCTTTCTATTCCTGCCGCAGCTTGCGAGAACAAACCCTTGTACCCAGTGTCTGATATGAAATTAAACCAAACCATCGCAAGATCAATCCGTGGTCCCACGGTCTGCTGGCCATCAGAGTTTTCACTATCTAAAACGACTCGCAGCTCTTCCGCCCAATACCTGTTCCCAGCAACCTAATGCGGGCCATTCCCGCCGCACGTAGATTGTGGTCGGTAGGATGCTCGACCTGTTGCAGAAGCGTCTCCAGTTCTGGATGGTTGCGATACAGCCATATCGCATGTAGAGCACCGATTCCGCCGATTGTGATCTCCGTCTCGTGTTTTCTATGTTCGGTGAGCATGGAGGACGGCAGGGACAAGAGGGTGAGAGCTATGGACACGACAAGACCGGCTGCCACCTGATCTATGTATCAGCGCTGCGACGACGAAATGACATGATTTAGTACTGCTATGATGCTCAACTATGCCGGAGAGTTAGTCACTAAGGTCTGCATCGAGAATTTACGTACATCCACACGAACTTGTGTCGATATTTCGTTGACCATGGCAGTTCCTTGGAGTAAAATTGGAGAGTTTGACGGTTCGTGAAGTTGAATCGGAACATAGCTGGGGTAAAAGTCCACGGGGATATCGATGCCTTCATACCCAGGTGGCGGATGTATGTGACCCACTGAAAAATACAAGCGGTGAGCAAGGGACTGCATACGCGGGAAGAATTACCGGTCCAGAACATGCCAGCCACAATTGCTGAAAGAGCGTTTTCCACATCATGAAGAGTTATATTACGGAGAGTGATTCCATGGGACAACAGGTTGAGCTTTTGAATCAGGGAGCTAATTGGGTCATCGGGTAATGAGCAGTAAATTCAATGATTTCGACACAATTTACAATACACTTACACGTCCGCAACGGAGAAAAATGATGGGTCGGGATACTGAGAGCCAAACGCGAGAGGAATTTCAGATTTGGGCATCATAGCATGCAATGCTTGCCACTGAAAAAAAGCACGTCAATGGGAGGAATCTGCTGAGTAGTCATTCAAGCACGAACGGAGTTGATTAGCAAAGTGTCAGGTTTTGCGAGCATTTCGGCGGGATTTTTCAGATCCTGCTCGTTCAAGGTGGCAGGAGACCAAGCAGAGACAGTTTTTGCAATACTAGGTGTCACAGTCATTAGTTGCAGCGATTGGGCATCTATCACTGCCTTTTGGCTGACTAGTGACTGAGAGCACCGAAGAAGCTGGATAGAAGATACAGAAGTATTCATTGACGGATTGAGATCGACAACAGATCCAATAGTCCCCCGAGAATCGACGATTGAGATGGTGCTGTACAGTAAAGTATAGTTGACTGGGTACTCCGATAACGGGAAGGCAGTCGCAATTACTCCAGGTTCTGGAAGATGTGACAACAATGAGTCTGACATTCGACGATGAGGCTTACGAGTCGTTCGAATGGAACCGGCATCCAATCCATGCACAGCAATTGACCAGCGGCCCTGCTCGGGCATCCATTTAGTCTCCACATCCTTCAGGTACCCGCAGCTTATATTGAAGCCTGTGGCGTTCACAGTAATATTGCCTTGCCCCGCGTTGGGCTCGGGGACGTCGTACAGCGATCCATCGCGTACTCCTACTGCAGCCGTGCTGCCTAGGACGGACGGCATAAAGTAAAGGGAGCCTTCCACAGAGAAAACCGTATTCAGCCTGGCCGGAAGAAATTAATGAGTTTGTACATGGCGTCCAATGATGGCCTACCAGGCACCCCAGCGGTCGGCTTCATTAGATAAATTAAAACCTGAAAAATTGAAGGAAGGCAAGCTCTGTGTTATCGCCGGAACCGACCGAGATGTTGTAAATGCCTGGATAGAAAACAGTGCGGGGATTGTGATATGCAGGACCGAAATGCTTCCAAGATACAAGAAGACAAGGAAAACGCCAACAATTGATGCAGGTACTGCCTTCTGATTCCAGGCAAGGACAGTAGCCGATCCAAGGCCCGCCCAGGCGGCACTAGTGTCGTGGGTGGAGGTCAAAGATTGATCCATTTTTAGGCTCCGTCGCAAGGAGAGCATTTGTGTCACTAAAACCAATACCGCGGAATAAACCTGCCCAACGTCAATGCCATTCAAAAGACACAACAGAAATTGGGACGTGCTGTTCCAAAGCTGGTAGCAATCGCAGTGATCAAGAACGATAGAGTCTTTTGCTGTTCGACGGTAAAAATTAGCTGGTGCTCCAGATTTGTCCACCAAACGACGAGGAGGATTAAATGTATTCCGATAAGCGTCGAATGCAGAACTAGAGATAGGAAACGCAGAGTCGGCGAAGACTTCAGCCAGAATCTCTTGGGTGCTAGACGACGAGTGGTCAAACTATGACCCTGACGATATAATGATACTTCAAGTACGCTTTTGGGATCGAAGCAAGGTGGGGTCGGGACCGATGAGTGTCCCGGGTGAGTCCTTCCGCGCGAAAAGGGCAATGTTACGATCGTCGATGGGTAGCTCTGGACAAGAAACCGAATGAAAATGTGAGCAAGCCATCAGAAGGAGGGAAATTGGGAAAAGTGATTGGACCAGGCGTCGCCTTTAACTCGAACACCATTCTGCCGGCAGTGAGGCTGTGTCGCATCATCTGAAGGCGATGAAAATGGGCTTCTTCCGGTTGCAATGATTCAATATCCGGTCAACGTATTTAGCGTGGAAAGAAATCCCATGCAGGCCCACCCCAACTATCCCACTCTGCGACCCTACCCCATTGATTGACGGGTTGACCTTCGGAACAGCGACACAAAGCAAAAAAAAAGGTTGAACCAACAGGGAATCCACCAGAATCTGAATAAGGCTAGACGCCGAGATGAAGCTATGAACGTGTCCACGACAGCATCTGCTGTCAGGACACTTCCACCAAGTATTTGAAGCGCTTGCAGGCCCGCAGGATCTCATGTCTTGGGTGCGATAAAAGCATGCAATAACAATCGCTTGATTGAAAGTATTCTTGGGAAGCACCGTGGTTGCGTGGCAAGCAAGTGGCAAGTACTCCGATCACCAGGAAAAGAACCAGGTACTGAAAAACTGTGGGAAGACGATTCCATCTTCTCATATGGGGCAAGCCTTTATTATTCCTGCGTGGGTGAGGCTTCAGAAGTATGATGGAGTCACTGTCTGGTGCGACGAATGGTAAGGGATACTACCAAACAAAGAATGAAACGTCCAGATGATACCTGCTCCCTGCCGAAGTAAGAGAGAAACTTTCACTTTGAACGGACGAACTCACCCTTATTGAGGCAAGCACGCAGGGTGCACGGTCCGACGATTGAATTGCGGATAAGAATGTTGATGCTAATCAGCGAAGCACTGTTTTGATTTTGCTGCAGTAATTTTCTCTTTCCAGCCAGTCGCAGGATGGCCCACCTGATGTGCATAGGAATGTACCAACAACTTCTGGTAGTTTGTGTTGATGTGGAGCGCGAGATGTACGGAATAACCGGCCGAGTAATTACCGCGTTTCCCTCCACCTTCCTTCTTACCACCATCATCCATTTTCGAAAATGGCTGATTCGGGTGCCTCCCCACCTCTGCGCACTCAAAGAAGTAGCTGCAAGTGTTGGACTGCATTCCGCCAGCCATTCCCTTGTTCTGGATCGATCGTCGTAGAAGAGGACGAAAATAAAATGAAAACGACATCCAATTTTAATGCTGGTTCCCACCACCACCATCAAATCCCGTTACGTCGCTGGAACACGACTGGCGGCCGTCTGTGCCGCGCTCTGGCTCGGCATTTTCCGTTCGCCTATTTCCTTCCCTCTTCGATTCATTATATATTAATTTCTTCATCTGGTTCCCTATGTCTATGCCTCGTTTCGCAGTTTCAGCGGTAGTTCAGCGGTGGCGTTTATCAACTCATGCATACTCGTTGTCTTTGCTGGCTTGAACTTCGGAGGCCGTCTCATTCTCATCAAGCAATCGGATGGTCCACACACGCCTCCTATGCATGTGCATTGTTTGATCTTCCATTCTCTCTTTTGCTCTCCCGTTTCTGCGCGCCGCCATGCCCTGTTTATTACCCCACGCCCCGGCGACACTCAATTATTTAAGAACTGATTTGTTTCTCCAGAGTTCCAAATGGCAAAGAAGATTCCATCTCCCGGGTAAAATTCAATCCCAGAGTGCGGAGGGGCGAGAAACCCGAGAGAGTCCCTCCCAGCCTAGTTAACAAAGGGGAGCTGCTGTATCTTCGATTAATATAAATGCTGAAACCAACAACATGCGGTGAAATATTGTGGCTCAAAAAATTGCCCAATGAAATCAGTTACATATATCCTCCAATACCTCTGGTCAGAACTCTGGTGTCAATTAGACATTTGTGGGACCGGCTGGTGCAATCTGCTCTGTGCACCCGGACCCATTGAACATGATACCTGTAAAGATGGTCGGTGATAGATGACTTGGGAGGAAAAAATGAGCTTTACCAAGAAGCATATCCACGTTCTGCTTGAATATCCCTCTCACATGCGCTAGACTTCCCGGGGTAGCGTTGGAAAGCTGATCCCAATAGCCTGCACACCCCTAGTTAAAAATAAGGACCATTGGCTCAGAATTAAACAAGATGGCATATCGACACACCGAACTAATGTTGAAGGGTGGTGGTGCCAGAGGATCCGCCACAAAAACGCCATTTTCGTCATTGTGGCCCGGAGCCCACTGGGGCAATGCTGCCGAAAGTTTCCCGGGAATGGGCGACGCAGAAACGGGAGCGGCTGCACGAAACCAGTTTTCTGGGAAGGTTTGGTTCATGAAGAACGAACTGATAATTCGTTTAGTGGCTAGTTTCGTGGTTCCTATGATTAGTAGTAGGCATAAATCATCAGTCAATGGGTTTTCAGCATGGCAGTTTTATACCATTTGCAAACACGCTAGCGGATTCAGAGTCAGTATGTGTATTCGTATTAAAAAACTACTCGCGTCATAAGAAACGATAGTTCACGGTAGGCTCCGTTCAGGCGACGCTGCGGCAATGCAAACTAGTTTCATTTCAGCACAATTGGATGAACGGTAATCCGAGACGCACTGCTGGGTCCAAAGCCTGATCAGACTCGAAATTCTGCCTCTTAATTTCGATGAGGGTCTGCAAGTTGAATACTGTTGCCGGGCCATCGGGTCCGTCGCCACCGAATTTTGCCAGCTGTTGCAACTCCTATGAAGTATATGTACTCGAGATCATTGGCTGAATCAAAGTGAACGCACCATATCGAAAAGTGTCTGATTAAAGTTACGATTGTTGCCGATAAAAACGTCGGAGCGAGTGATCGAGGCGTCCCCTTCAAATGCGCTTGAACATCGGTCTATAGTACGACTGGGTAATGTCTAACCTTCTACCCGTCCGTGTTTTTGTATGCCTTGTGTCTTGGGACCATCAATTTTAAACGGCAGAGGAGGCACAAATGGGGAGACTCCGCCAATCGAAATCTTGTTCACGAAAGGATTTCCACGTGTGAGCTTTCACGAAAAAGATGAGTGAGAATTAAATGGAGCAAAATCTTGCGATGCGTACGAAGTTGAGTGCCGCCATGCCCGAAGCCGTGTCCCTGTCAATGTTGAATGCCTTTGAAGTTTAAGAGTCAATCATTGCAATCAGCCTCCACGCTTACCTCTCCAGTGGCGTGAATGATTTCTTCAAAACTAGTAATTCCGCTGAGCAATGGGATAAACGACCTGCACTTGGGACAGCAGAAGCCTCAGAGCTTACTTCCTAGAGATGTAGTCGTGGTTCGCGAGAGTATTCATAGCCGCTGCATGCAAATATCAGGCACAAACTAACCAAAATCTCTGGTGCAAGTACGAACGGCATGCTAAAAAAAGTGTAAGTCAAATCGGTCTCAAAACCTGCAGAAGAACCGCACGTCCACGCTGGTCGTTGGGCCCAGGTGCAATAAAAGGATGATAGACATCTAGGGTGGACGTCATCATGAGCGACTTGTATCTGAACCTGGAGCCTGGAGGCTCATATATATGTGACATACCCGGTATCCGCTTGGTACCAGTGTCCGTCTGTCGAGGTGGCAACACCATCAGAATGCCCCTCTGGCCGTCCTGAATCTCCGTGGTCGATGCATCGGCGCCAATGTTCGGCCAGGCATTGGCTGAGCTGAATAAAGCTCGGACCAGTAGTGAGAGCAGAACGAATGATTTCATCTTGATCTTGAGTACTCCTGAAGTCCACCAGATTTCTCACTTCGGCTTTTATACGCAGGCCATTACGACAGACCCTGACTGAGCTTCTCGTTTTCTCGTTCTTCCATCAGAATCGCTGATCTCTGATCAACATTTCACTGCTCAAAAGCCATGACAGTGTCATCGCCACGAATGTGAATACGGTAAGTCGTTTCCCAACTTGGAACTTCACTTACCGCCTAATATTTGGCGGGGCTAACTTTACTTTACGTGGACGGTATAAAATGGTATTTTTACCCGCCATTGGGTAGGCGTTTAAAAGTACGAGGAGGAGTATGGCAGATAATGTTGTCCAACAGTGTGTTCAAACCAACTTAACTCTACATAGCTAACTATGATGATATTGGGACTCCGTGGTTATAAATGGTACGGCACGGGCGGAAATTTGCACGCGTTACTGTTAACCATCTGCTGACACCATAATAGCGTGACATGGGAGGACCGGTGCAAGGGCAACTGCCACTATGCCAGTGTCAGGGACACTGCCATGTTGTTTGCCCACGGTGTTTCGGCCACCAGCGTCGTAAAAAGGTAGCGTACGACCGGCTGAACCATTGAACAAGCACCTGGTTTCCTTCAACCAGTGAAGGACTCACTGTCGAGCCTTCACTCCGGTGTACCAGTGGCCTATGGCCACTGCTACCCGACGGAGGCCTGTGTGGCCATGTTAGGCAGTAGACACCTTACGTACATATCACGGCTTGTCCTTAGCCACCGCTATACGTACCTGCGACCCCGTACGACCTCACTGGCCCACCAGGGCTAGTCCACCGGACTTCCCTTTCGTGACTTCCGTCTTCGAGATCATCGGAGTGCCTGTAGCCCTTATAAACTTGAATATCACCTCTTATTCTCCGAAAGAGAGCAGTTCCTTGTTGTTAACGTTTATAATCAACAGTATAAAAATATATGCCGCACAGGTGCCGGACCGATCAAAAAAAAAAAAAGAAGCAAGTTATAGCCACTCGGGTCAGGATATTTTGCCGCGGCCGCGCATTGACGCGGCACTGACGCGGCATTGACGCGACATGACTAAAATTACTCCAAATCCTGCGGAATCGAGGCGTAACATCTGTAGGTGTATGAATTTGGTCTGGAGGCACGCTAGAAGTCTTATGGACTACACTTTACAAGGCTAAGTAGAAATATAGTGCATTTTTTGGTCATATTGTTGACATCATTTGACATTCCTATTCAACCATGCACGGGGAGGTTCAAAAAAGCTATGTTGTGGGTTCTAAGTAGTTAAAGTGGTTCTTACAACATTTTAACTGCCGCGTCAGTGCGCGTCAACGCCGCGTCAGTGCCGCGTCAACGCCGCGTCAATGCGCGGCACTGCCGCGTTAATGGGCACCACAGCCGTGCCACCTCGAATCTGCTGTGGTGCTGTTTAAACTGTGACTGGGTCCCCAACAGAGAGTTAGGATCCTCGTTCCTGCATTATACATTGAATTTTACCAATTAATGGCTGCTTATGCTATGTAGGTGTGGCACTTGTGAAGAACATGTCGGAACCATGGTGAAAGGATATATGGACTCATTCATAGTCAACCTGAGAGGTTTTGAGGTCCAGTAGCCTGTCGGTTGGGACTTGTGCCGCATCACTGACTGGATTTGACTGGCCTTAATAGGGTTCCAGTTAGTTGAATACGACTCTGGTTGGATATCTCCATGTAAGTATGAGCGCTGGTAGTGAGTCGAAATTAAGTTTGAATTAGATTTAAGGTGGAGAACATTATTGAAGGCCTCGAGAATAAAGGTTCAGATCTATAAGTAGATTTTAATCCAAATATCAGTCAAATCTTAATCGTATAATAGCACCGGCAATTCAGTGCTACATACAGGTATGGAATCGAAATATCTCCAACTCCTTGTGATTGAATGCTTCAATTACGTGAACTGCAGCTTTAACAACTAGAGCAGAAACAGATGAAATCCGAGATGAACCACAACCACATTCACCTATTCAACAGTATATGTATGATACTCTGCTTGTTCAAATAATGACTTGGATCTGAGATCAAAGGAGTTGTGGTTGAATTTCAACGATCTCAACATGCAATGTACCCTCCCAACTGCTCAAGTGGCAAGTTTTTGTATTATCCCTCCTGCCCTTCCTCCTCAGTCAGTGCACACCATCTTTCACGATAACATGACCGACATTTTATTTCTGCCACTCCCTAAGTTTCAGAGTATCAATTCAGACTCACCACACAGATGAAATATGAAGCAAAATGGGTCTACAAGATACTTCCCTGATCCCGCATAGATCCGGCTGATGTGGTCGACCGTTTTCACCGTGTTCTTGATAATTTGAGCGCATTCAATTGACTCCAACAGTGTATATTCACGAAACGAAGTTTTCAAGCTACTCTGAGGGGCCAAGGAAGCACAGAACACGGTCAATTATCGAAAAATGCGCTGAAGAATCAGACATTTCATCAAATAAAATAAAGCAGAGGCCCAAATGGATCTCTTGAATCTATCGGCCGTATGAAGTAAGCCATGTATTAAACTACAGCACATATTTGAGATTTTTACAGTGGGTGTTCGTACAATATTTTGGTGTAAACACTGTCACATTCGAGTGAGGCCGCTGGAACAGTGCTGAAGATAAATGCACATTCAATCACTGTTTGATGGTCTTCCCACATTCTTAACATCTCTTAAGCAAAGTATTATATGGTTGACTTTGCCTGTGAAATCCCCAACTGAACCGAAGACGATTGGAACAACCTTAACTATGAGCCTTAGGGCACACACAGTCATTGTTTTTAAATGAATTTCCATTTAACATAGTGGTGTTCAAAGTGATTCCGTTAACAAAGTGTCTACTTGATTCTCAACGACATAAATCAATCAAACATTCAGAAAACCATGCATATTTTTGGTGATTTCCAAAAATAATACCAACTTGTGGACCGTTTACACTGCGTTGTATCTTGTTTCGATCAACTTGTCGGCTGAGTTGACCCCCATTTCTTTTTTATTTTGGGTTCCCGTGAACTGTCCTGTGCGCACCAACATGCGGTCCGGTGCATTGTGAATTCCGCTTGAATTCTGTGGATTTTCGTTCTCAAAAATTGGTGTTCCCATTGTTCCTCCTTGTATCCTCGACGTCCAGCTGTGTTGTGAAACTTTCTGCCCTCATATTCAAGATTTCACGTTTCTGAATGTTCCTCCCGCATGCAGACGCTCTCCAGACCTTACATTTAGCCATCCTGCAAGCTGATTTCAAGCTGCAATGCATCGTAATTTTTCTTCCTTCAAGCCTCGCATGCATCACAAAGAAAACACCCACAATTTTCGCCACCAACCCGCTTGCAAGCATTAAAATTGAACCTTGCACACATATAACAGGTGTGTTGACTTCCACTCCGCAACATTCTGGAGCTCCGTATATTACCTCATTAAAAACAATTCCTTGAATTGAACACATTGTGCACCTGTGAAGGATCCAATTTAATTTGCCTCAAGCTAGGCACACATTCAAGAGATATTGTGAGTGGGTACAGTCATGAGCACATGGAGTAACAGTATAACACTCCCATAATCTCTTGGATGCATCGCAAAGTGATTTTGAACATACAGGCACCTGAGCAGCACTATTCCCTTGCATTTACCACACAACCGAGACATCCAACTTCATTAGTTTGGCTGCTAGAAATGTTATGCTAAATACATGACCAAATATGCTATTGGTAGTATGCGTAGATGTAAATAATTAATTTAGAATGCAGGCGCCTCTGGATTTACGCTGCGAATCGTTCTGCTTTGGTTTCAGGGAAAACGGATAAAAGCTGGACGCACAATCGCCGTTATGGTGAACGGCCCTTTTTGAAAAAAAAAAAGCTCCCGCCCTAAGTTCCGCAAAGAGCAGTAAATTGTTTCAGGACGTGAATAGATGTAACTGATAAGGTGTTGCAGCCAGGGCAAATTTAGGACATGCCGCATGAGTGTGCAAGTTCCCGACACTTCTACTGGATTGACTGAACAAAAATCATGGAGTAATTTCTTCGGTCCAAACGATGCACTAGCATGAGAAAACCTTGTGGGAACTGGGCCCAGTGTACAGGGAGTGTTTTCTGGAGAGTTAGAGTCAGCGCGGTGATGCCGTGTCAATGACACAGTCACGCCACGTCACTTTACCGGATCCGTTCAAATTCTGAAGTCGTAGACATTATTCAACCTGTTTTTAGTCATCTAATGCCATGAAGAAAAATATTATCTGCTGTGACTTCAAGGTCTGAGGTTTTTTCAGCCATGCTCGTCCCGCATACCCTAGACTCGCATGCCGGTTGAGAACAGACGGTTCTGTGGATTGCATTGAGAATGGCGCAAAAAAGCCCTCCGAAAGCATGATGACTCGGGCCTGAGTCGAAAGGAGCCTTCTGCGGACTGGATCCATAGACTATGCACAGACAGGCAGTTGCGGTGACCTCCGTCACTGAGTTGATACACTTTATATGTGCCCCCAGTGAAGTGGGCTCATTTTGTGCAGCCACTTTAATTGGGAACACTCCAAAGCTCAAAGTTGGTTTGTGTACATAATAAATCATAAAGAGATGGTTGAACTAGGGTTGAACATGAGTGCATTAGTCTTCATCCCGGTGATCTCACTTTGTAACTCGGGCCCAAAAGGGCAGCTATTTTTTTGATTATTTTGCGACAAGGAGAGCGCTAACATATCACTTCAGATTTTTTCTTGAAGCTAGCCAACCTGTGGTTCAACAGTAGAAACTGATTAAGGGTGGCAAAGTTGTGTATTTTTCTTTGGATTTTTTGACATAAATTGAGAGTCAAATCACAGAAAGCGCGGCGGATGGGGGACATTTGTGGAGTCTTATTCACCTGATTTCTTGGCTATACAAATAGAGTCAAACTTTCCTTGATCTAGATTGCAGGCCAAATCCTTGGACGCTCTCGGACTAATCCCCCAAGTACTCTCCAACTCGAAATTTTGGACCAATTCCAGTTCTGCTGAGGTGCCTCACATTTCCCTTCCATCCTTAGGCTTGGCGCCTCGGGTTTACTGGCTTCACAACGGCTCGTTTGTCCTCATCTCCACGCTGTTGCGCGTAGCGCCACACCCGCGCGTCCCGATCGCTTCGTCGATGCCACATCCGAATTCCGCGGCCTTGAAAACCCTGGTTGCTCCATCGACGCTAGGTCCCGGCGGCCTCGGTACGTCCGTTAATTTCTTACCTGTTGTTCTGCGCTAATCTGGCCTACTGCATGTTTATCGCTGTCGTTTTTGTTTGGGAATTTAGGCAGGAGTGCAGAGGAGACGGTAGACCAGTTTTGGGACGTAGCGCTGGTTCCAGGTGCATAGTATGTACTCATATCCCCATTTTGCTCAAGTCAACGGCGGTTAGGTGTCTCCATTTTGGAGTCGTCGCGCGCCGCTGACTTGAACTGCCCCCGTTTTGCAGTTCATGTGCCAATTAGCACATCTATGCGAGCTATCAGTATGCTTCACAAATTTTTCTTGTTTTCTGTAGTCTGCCCCAGGTGTGTCGAATATGAATATTTTGTCTCTATTTGGCTCCTCCACCTGGTCACCGAGCGCCAGGGATTTCCCCGGCAGTGCCCGCTTACCACCATCTCGCGCGTACCGCCACTCCCCGGTCAAAGCTCGTTCTGCCGACGCATTATTCGGACTCCACTGTTTCGAAAAGGCTGATTGGCGGCCCGACGTGGGTTTGATCTAGGTTGGCCGAATACCGCAATTTTTTAAATTTACCGCTCCATTCTATACCGCAAAAAAGCTCCTCTTTTTTTTTGGTGGGTGGCCATTCCAGGACACTTTTGTGGTACAATACGAAGCGGCAAATTCATAGGACTTGAACTGTATATAATGCCCCGAATTTTTGTGTGTGAGGCAGAATGCCTCTATGAGGCGCAGCCGTTTGAGAGAGCTAGATGAACATCAAGGGCATAACAAATTTGAATACCGAGATCTTTCGAACGGTATGGGCGGCTGAATTCACCGTAAGATGTTCATACAATATTACATGAGGATGTGCAGGCTGGTCGTGGCGATTTTTGTTTGAAAAAAAACTGACACAGCTCATAATTTAACAATGCAGGGCAGTACATGATATATTGTCACCCATCAATGTAAGTCTTCCCAAAACAATGACACTGAAGTAATTCCCGGCTCAGGGTACAAATATCAAAACATCTAGCCCGCCGCCCTCATCACGTCTTTTCGTAGTTAATGGACAAATAACTCCTCAGTATACCGTAGGGTAGAACTCAATGTATTAAATACCTAATGGACAAATAACTAAAGTACGATAAGTAATGAGGATAAGAAAGCAGAAATATAGACGTACCTCCTCAGTATACCGTAGGGTAGAACTGAGGAGGGAAGACGTCGAAATGCTGTATATAAGGGTACCGGAGGTAACTAAAGAAGCAAGATGGAAACCAAAAGAGGTAAGTCATGGGGCGTAACTCCATCAGTAGTATGTCCAACTCCAGCGATCCCGGAAGACCTAATATCCCAGGGAGACCTTCCCAAAATCGCCTTTTGCCGGCTGCAAATTCGCTTTCACAAAATATTTAACTATGCATACACATCCAGGTGTTGTACCGCTACCCATTCATCGTCCTCTAAGTAGAACAGCGGGTCCAGATGCTCCGTCCTTACTGATGAACAAGCCTGAGCCGGCCTGGAAGCCGGAACTTGGGCCCGGCTTTGGTGGGCTCGGGCTCAAGATTTTGTGGACCCAAGCCCTATAGTAATAGGACGGAATGAGGAACCACATTCCCGGATCAGAAAGATAGTACACAAGAGCACAAGTTTTTTGTCATTTTGCTGATGGGATAGGGTGTTAGGGTTGAGGGATATAAATTTCCGCTGGAACGAGGCTTTAGCGTGCCAACCTGAGATGCCCCGGCTCAGGGTACCCTCCGAGCACAGCGAGGGAGGGGAGGGGCATCGAATGGTTGGTCCTCTTCATGCAAATGAAGAAAAAACATGTTGAAGGCTGCATTAATTGAAGTGACGAGCTTTCTCAATTATTCATTGAAATTACGAACTTTCACACTTTCCCATCAAAGTGACGAACTTCCGCAACGCTAAGCGAAGTAACTAAGTGACGAGGATGGGTACGACTCTCCCAATGGAACAGCGGGGAGGCGTCGAAGCGCGGCTGCTGGATACACGCCGGGAGGACAGGACGACTAGCCCCGCAGACAAAGAGAAGACCGTTCATGTGCCCCCGTCTCCCCGCTCGTGTACTCCATCTTCGGCGCAGACGCAGTGCAGCGACATAACGCCTAAGCCGCGGCCCGCGGCCCGCGAATCGTAACGGAATACCGGGGCATCGGAGATCTGAGGTGGCGTTGGAGCGCAGGAAAAGTCGAAGCAGAAGATATCAGGGCCAACAAGTAGCAGAAGGGCTCAGTATGCCGCCGAAGAGTAGTCCGAGAGACCAGAATTCAATCGCCGCAGCGCTTGATGAGCATGGTGCGACGTCGTCACGTTCGAGACCACGACGACAAGGCGGGCGGGCATAAGGAAAGACGAGCTTCATCGCAGGTAAGATGCTCGAGAGACCAGATAAATGTCGGTGGACTAACGAGAGAGGAGAAAAGAGGCCAAAAAGAGGTATGAGTTTGGCCATGTTTACAGAAGTTGGGATCAGTTGTGATGGACAAACAACTTCCCTTCTTGCTCTGATCCACCACCAGCAAGGACGACAGGCGGGAACACGGGGCAAAAACAGAGTCCCCTCCCACCAGATTGAGACACAAACCAGCTCCGACTGGTCCGAGTCACACGGTCGGGGAGAAAGAGCCCCAGGAGCGTGAGGACTGCGCCTTCTGTCCCTCTCACCGCCACCTCAAAACTGAAGTACTTCAAAGTACAGACAAGAGCTCAATCAGTAACTTTACGGAGGGCTAATTTCTTTTTTGCAGGATCAGCTCGCGGTGCTCATGACTGACCCGCACTTTCCGGTTTCCGACACGACACAAAGCGTGGCTCATTACAACGCTTAAAACGAGAAATGCGGCCGCTCAAATGTTCGGGAACACATAGGCGTTTTAGATGCGCGCATCCTGGCACTGGAGATGGCTCTCGCCAATGCCAGGCTTGAGCGGCAGCACCTCCAAACGCGTCTCGACACCTACAAATACCCCTTCCCACCGAAATCACCTCCGCCATATTTGTCTGCTCCCTCCCACCTTATCCAGACTGTCCAAACGCCATCGGATCCTGCTCCCCCCACATCCTCGCGCAGGTTTGCCAAACATGGCGTGAAATAGCGCTCAGCACGCCGCGACTCTGGCGCACCATCAGATTGCTCGTTCTCCAGAAAACTCGGGCCAGGGCGGCGGATCTACTCAGCGCTTGGGTATCGCGCTCTAAAGGTTGCTCGCTATCGGTTTCTCTTCACACCAGCATGGGGCAGTGTAACATCGATCTAACCCCGTTCGCGGAGGCCCTCATGCCTCATTCTGCGCGCTGGGAACAATTTGAGGTTCCCGTCCGATTCCTCTACTTGATTGGTCCGGATGTCGCATTCCCCATCCTCTCTTCCCTTACTTTGGGCCCCACCAGCTACGCGGCAGCGGCGGATGCGATATCACCGTTCACCAATGCCCCGCTTCTAAAAGAGGTCTCGCTTGGGTCTGGCTTCCACCCCTCGAGAATTCAACTGCCGTGGTCGCAGCTGACGAGCATCCGCGCGTTGGGTTTGTCTGTAAATGCCTGCATCAACATCTTACAGCACTCTACTGCCCTTTGAGAGCTGCGGTGCACCGTCCATGGCGATCCCAACCTCGACTCTCTACTATCACCTGTGGCGCCTCTGCTACACCTGCACTCGCTGACGCTCGAAGACGGGTATATCAACCGCGAGCTCCTGTGTTTGTTGACTACTCCCGCCCTCCAGCATCTCTTGATCCCAGCCCTCGGGTACGACACCATTCCCACCCTCAATGCGCTCCTTTCAAGGTCCCACTGCGCCTTGACATCCCTGCACATCATGCATACCAATCGGGCCAAAGTGACCTATGATGCCGCATTTCCTTCAATTCCTACTATTACTGTTGCCACCGCAGGTTCCTAGTCCACCTTCATCGATCTCCTTTGCCCGTCCCCCCTGCTCTATCGCTCCAGAAAGCCTGCCAATGCCTGTCCAGACATACATAGGTACAGTACAGCTGTAAATATCGACATCTAGTCAATATATATCCAGAAGTTTGCCAGGGAAAACTTTGCTCACGGCTTCTAGGACCTAGCCTCAATCGCGAATATCGGAGCTATTATTGATCACCTCATTTCACTCGCGTTTGTGCCATGATTTCATGATTCACTATATCAACGAGGCTCCTGGATGTTTTATTCCCTGCAAATTTCGGGATTCTCGCACAAGGGAAAATAATATTGTATGGATTCCTGGCAGTTCGGTGGGTATTGCCTATGAGTTTCCCATTGAACAAAAAATCGCAGAAGCAAGAGGCATTATCTGGATGAGGAGTTGTGCTACACTATTCGCCGTCCAGAATCGCGATGAAAATTGAGAGATAATAATATAATGGCACTCCCAAATGCAAGTGAAGATAAAATAAAATTGGGTACAGGGGAAATAATTAATCCCGCCCACACCCACACCGATATTTCGCAGGGTAATTAACGCGTCGTGTTTGGTGTGTGACGGAGGGATGTTGGGCACACTGCAGTAGCAATGTTCCACGCCCTCCGAGCCGCAGACGAGCGATATGGAATAAAAAGAAAGTGAACCGAATACAAGAGGAGGACCAAGGACGAAGAAAATAGGATGAGGAGACGGGTAGAGAGGATGATGGTATATAGGATGACAAAGGGAAATAAGCCCAGAAACTTCCTGTGCGCGTCGCGCTGCGTGCACATTCATGGAGTAGTCAGGCGCGCCGACGTTGAAAAGAAATGCCGCAGGCTCAGTGCCATCAGAGGGAGCAGTGTAAATTAAAATGGATGTGAAGATATTGAGACAGGGTTTAGAAGCGACAATCGACCCCGACCAGTGGGATGGAGGATGCACATGAAAGAACATGGACTGGAGACGATGGGAAAGAAAGAGAAGGGGCAACATGAGAAAAAATGAGAAGGGAGAAGTGCACGCTGTGGATTACCGGCATCTTCTCTGCATCGTACTGTGCATAGCTCGACTTATATTCGGCGGGGGAAGGTGCGATCTGCAACATACGAGGGTCAGCTCGCGTGTTCGTGGATTTGTTAGAGAAGTGCATCATTGGAGATGAGCAGGGCCGCATATAATGGCAATACAAACGCACGAGAAAACGCACGCTCAACTTGCCTTTCCTTTAGCGTATGGGATTCTATAGCAACGCAGCCAGGTGATTGTCGGTGGCGGTATCTCTGCGAAGGATGAGGATCAGCCCACGCGTATACTAATAGGATACGTTGAAGAATAATAATAAACAGAAACGGGGGAGAGGAAAAGGCAGCGCGCTCGTGGGAGAGCAGCACCGCCGAGCTGAACACGACTGGACGTCCGCGGGAGCGTGCGCGGCGCTCATACGATATCGCTTTGAGCGCGTAAGCGAGCGACCGAGGAGGATAACAAATAGAGGGGCCGCGGGACAATGCGCGCGGGAGAATATCCCAGTGAAATACGCCTCCCGTACCCAAAATAGCGCCCTACCCACAGCGCACGCGCAGCGATGACGCCGCGCACCGTGCTGGTGAGAAACACTCCCCCGCGCAACATCTGATGCGCGCGGTGGCGCGTACACGATGTGCCGACTACGGCTGATACGCGAAAGGCGCGCAAGACGGCGGCCAGCAAGCTGACGCATATATGGGTGGCGCCGCCGAGTTTGGAAGCATGCGGAGCGCGACGCGTGAGGAGGGCCGCCTACGCAGGAAGACGTGTGGGATCGAATATCAGATGAGAGAAGGGATGCGCGGCATCCCAGGGGGGCACAAGGGCGTGGAAAGAGTAAGGGTTTGGAAAGTAGAGTAGAGAGGGAGAGAGATTGGGGAATGAGATGGAGGGAGGTCATCGAGGAAGACGTATGGCGCTCACAAATCGAGAAGCCTGCGGGCAGCAACTACATCGGTACAGACGGAGCACCGGGGCAAGAGCAAGCGTATTCGGGGCGTGCGTTCAACTCGCGAGGCACACCACCAGTCGCCGAGCGCACGGTAACCGCGCATAAGTGGGCCCAGGTGCGGAATGGCCACCCCCGTCAGTGTCCGCGCCGACACGACATATCCAGTTGGCGTCCTTGGCGTTGGGGAAGGGCCGACCAATGCGCTAAGCTTAACCCTCGGAAACAGTCTTGGGACCGGACAGCGCCATAGAAAGAGGAGAGAAAAAACCAGAAGAAGACAAAAGGGACCACCCGAAGAACGCGCGTCGCCGCTGTGCCAGGTCTCGACGAAAAGCCACGACGTGACGAATCTTGCCGCGGCTTGCCACGCGTCTGTGTAGCCGGTGCCCGTCCGCAGTCGAAGGTGCCGGTGAAGTACGCACGCGCAAGAAAGCCAGAGTTCCAGAAAAAAAGCAGCAAGCGCCTACATGAGCGCCGAGATCAAGGGCGGCTTGTTTGCACCGTCTTTGGTACTGTCTTTTTCAGAAGGTGATGGCCAAATACAGCGCTTTTTCCTCTTCTAAGTTACCACGTCGCCGTTTTGCCATTTCAGCCTCGGAGTTTTACCCAGGACCACGCACGATCCAATCTGCTCAATGCATGCATAACTCACAACATCTTAGGGCTTCGACCCGTCCGTCCCGTCAGCCGGCCGGGCACCAAGACGGGTCTAACGGGTTGATGGACGCTCCCACCCGTCCGTCAGGCTTCCAAGGGCGATGTGCTGACGGACGGGTGCCGTCCGTCACGGCCGTCGACGGGTAGTTTTGAAGTCATAACTTTTTCAGTTGACAAAATTGACCCAGAATGGATAGCATATATTCCAAATTGTTTGAGGAATCATTGCTGGAGCATGCAACATATTTTCCTGTGTCAAAATGAGATGCTAGAAGGATGGAAAATGACTTTTCTCACTACACATATTCCCAAGACACCCAGAAGTTGTGATTTCGATCCAGAGATGAGCTGATGAGATGCAGGTGCGCGATTTGCGTCGAAGATCGACTGAGGTTGAAATGTTGGAACGTGAAGGTCGAACATTGAGAGGTTGTCAAGATGAAGGGTTTTGATTATTCCCACGGTTCTTGATCTGGAAGGAGGCGAGCTAGCAGTAAGGAAGGAAAATCGCAGAGAAAACTAAGAGTCGGATATTTGGGTTCTTTGACTCTTGTACCAGTTTATAGAATTTCCCTGAATTTTCTGCGCCCAATTTCTGCGGCTGTGGCACCGTTTAATCCACAGGACCCGTCACCCGTCGACGGTCGGGTACGGGTGACCCGTTGACGGGTCCACCCGTCCCACACCCGTCCGTCAGGGAACAAGATTTTCTCGCTCGTCGGACGGGTACCGACCTGTCGCGACGGGACCCGTACCCGTCAGCGACGGGGACGGATCGAAGCCCTACAACATCTCTGGGACTTTCGAATGGGCCCGTCCAAGTTCGGGGACCTCGACTCATGCTCGCAAAGGCCTCGCCAGACGACCGCTCCGACGATTTCCGATCCCCTCGCTTCGGCTTTATGCTCTCAGATACGTGCTCCAGTTTCTCGGATTTTTCTTATGGATACAGTCCTTAACCGGGAAGCGAAATGCTCAAGCGATCCGGGGATTTTCTCCGTGATGAAAGGCGATAGTCACCCAAACTTTTTTTTCACTCAATGTATATACTAAATGGCTACCTGGATATCAAAGAGTTGGAGTGAATCCCTTCAGTATTGGTGGAGAACGGGCCCAATTATTGATACCATCAAATTGTGCCATAAACCATGAAGCAAAACACTACAGTAAGATCGGCGCGATGGAGGGTCTTTGAGGTCCTGCGGTGGCCATATTCTAATTCTAAGACCCTGAAAACCCCCAATACATGCCATAACTGTGTAATTCCTGCACAGCACTGAGGGACAGTGGCTGTTCAATTGCAATATTGGTGACAAAACTGAGCCAAACAGTGATTCAAAAGATTTCTTTTTCTTGAGCTCTTGAGCCACTACCTGCACAATTCCTTTTGTGAATATGAGTTTTGGATACTCTAGAATGCGCTCAAAAAGATCGGGCCCTGGGGGATGCTCACATGATGCAAAACACGTGGTGTTTCGCTTCACGGTTTGTTTCGCTTCCCGGTTAAGGACTGTATATGCAAGTTTATGGAGTCCGCGCCATCTTCGTCACTTCGTTACTTCGCTTAGGATCGCGAAAGTTCGTCACTTTGATGGGATTCTGTGAAATTTCGTGAGTTCAAGGAAATTTCAGCGAAGGTTCGTCACTTTCCCAGGATCAACGTAACCCCTGCTTGTCGGCACATCGCAGAATCACGGTGTGCCGAGCTCGGCCGGTTAGGTTCGGGTCAGCTGGTTAGAGTTAGAAGTTAGCGGTTACTGGTTTTGGTTCGGGTTAGTGGTTCGAGTTAGTGGTTTTGGTTTTGGTTAGCGGTTAGGGTTAGTGGTTAGTCACTGTGTTTCAAGGGCGGATCGGCAGAGTGGGTTGACTTGGGCTGACGTCAGTGGACTTCTGCCGACCCGGCGTGGCAAACCCTGCCGAGTCCTGATCGGCAGATCTGTGCCGACCTGGGTTGACGCTTCTGCCTACCCTCTGCCGACTAGCTCCACACAAAATATTTTCTGCCACTCTCAACCTCCAGATTTCCACCAAAATTGGTCCCCAGACCAAATTGAGCCCTCCGAATGCATTGAGAGGGGTTGCGAGACGTAATTTCTTACGGCAGAGGCTTCCCGGTGTGCCGTAAATCAGGGTCGGCCGAGCTCTGCCGACGGGGCTCGGCAGAGGCTCTGCCGACGAGGCCTTGAAACGCAGTGAGTGTTAGGGTAAGGTATATGGATGAAAAAACATGTCCAGGCGTTGTGTGAAGTAACACTGATGGCCGATGTTCCGGGTACTTGAACGTGCCGAGTTGAAACTACGAACTTTCACAGAAACCAGCCAATGTGACGAACTTTCACACATTCCCATCAAAGTCACGAACTTTCGCGGTCCTAAGCGAAGTAACGAAGTGACGAAGGTGGGTACTACCCAAATTTATGGCCAGTGGCAGCGGAAAAAAACGGCGAAGTTAAGTATGTTAAATGTGCTCCTACTGTATTCAAGCCTCTATCCTCCACGCATATCTCATACCATACTAAATCACTTCTGCGCCGTCCTGTGCTTCTCTTGCTTCCGAATCTCTTCACTTCTCCAGCGAAATAAACATTTTTGGTGCCGTCCTATGATATCGGCTCTGGCATCGGATAGATGCCCGGAATATCGCTTCGGCTTCGTTCCGCCCACTCATAGCAACGCTTTCTGCTTTTTCTCCTCCCGCCACCATCCCAATATTCCTCTTCTACATATGTCCCGTACTCGCGCGCGCACCGATATCGGTGTGGCTCCTTCCCCTCAGATCCGAATCTGCGGAACGAATATCTGCAGCGTCGAATACTGCTCGCCGAAAAGCTTGCCCAAGATCACAGGAACAAGCGACCTCTATGGTAATTGTGACTGTGAAGTCGACGTCTCCCAGCATAATATATACGAGGACTCATTTCCCGCAGTTATATCATGGTCAGTCTCGCAACATTCCTCCAGGCCAGATTGAGATTCAACTACGGATAACAGGTATACACATTCTCAGAGCTCCTGTCTTCTGCGTTCTCCCAGTGGGTTTCGAATTTCGACATTCCAATCTTTCCCGGAATACTTCACGCAGCGCTTCACAGAGGACCTTCAAGGTCGAGGAGTTTCCTCGGTCCTTGAGTCTTGCTGAAGTCGACCATACCGTATAGATTTTTTCACGGGCAAATTAAATCTGCTGATGGCCCATGAACATGCTGTCAGGGCTTTCGTTCTTGGCATTTTATGACTGGGCTTCAAATATGAATGCTCGGTTCTTAACTGCAAATTTCCGCGGTGTGGAGAGTACCTTCAACAGCAGAACCTCGCGAACCCAGGTTCAAAATGGATGGAAGGAAACGCCTCGACGGTAACTCCTACTCTGAAGCGGCGACGGCTCTGCGTGAAATTAAACACGCAGAAGGATGTTTGCCTAGTCTCGGCGGTCTCGTTTTTAGCGTCCTCCCAGCACTGGGTTTCGAATTTCGACACCTCCGTTCTTCTCCAGGATTTTTCAAGCTGTGCAAAATACCTTCGGCCTCGAGTCTTGATCTCCAGGAGACCCTCCCACATCTCCAGAAGACCTCCTACGTCTCTTGTCTTAGGTCCATCACAAGCACGATTCCGCGAACGATGTTGGTGCTCGGAAAATCTCGTGAACACGGTCCGAATTCAAATACTAGTTCAATTTTCTCTAAGGTTACAAAACAACTGTATTTGGCCGCTGAAAAATTCGAAATCACAACGTCCGGGGTCCTGAGACCACGTGTCCCGCATTTTTCTACGTGCCCTACGAGTTCTCATCGAGTCCGGTGGTTGAATCTTCACCTACCTCCACTCCATTCTGAATACTTTTTTTTTACAAAACATATCTACGGACAGTGGTTGACCCCAGGCTTAATTTTAATCTCCCCTGAGACGCCGGTGCATGTCTCATGCGCGCGCAGCTCACAGCAATTAGACGCCCATCATGTTCAAAAATAAACAAGATCACGTACAGCCTTGATGTGCCACTCACTTCTTCTCCACCACGACCTCCCCACATACCGCTCCTTAAGCCATGCCCAGGAAGGCCAGATCATCTCCACCGACTCCGGGGCCGTCGCCAAACCTAACTCAGCCACAAACAGGGCGGTATGCCCCGCCTCCTCGTGGCTCTCGCGGCGCTGATATATAGTAGGCGCGCGGTATTCGAGAACTGCCAGAATTTCACTGTCTCAGGGGGCACCTTCACTCTACAGGCAAGCCATGACGAGATAGATGAACCTGGTGAGTTCTCACGTTGTTCTGGAGTATCTGAACCAACCCTTGGCGCGCTTCGGTAGATTTTCGGCGTGTGAGACTGGGTGATCTGAAGCTTGTGAAAGAAGTTGCAAAACAAGATATCATCGTATATCGAGATATTCTCCACAAAAGAACAGGTGTTGTGAAACGCCGCATGTTGGAGGTAGTGGGTGTTCGGAAGGTGCATCAGGCACGCATCGTTGGGTTCCAGGAGGATTTCACCGCAGTTGTGTACGAAGGTTCTGAATGTGAAAAGGTAGGGGCAGTTCGGCAATTGCCTGTACTATTCTCACGTCTCGTATATAGCATCGGGACTATGCAGAAGAGCGTGAAGACTTTCGGTGACCTTTTTTTGCAGAGGTTTGCCTCTACATTTTCTTACATGCTGCCTCAGACATCCTTCCTTGGTTCAATTATTCGGTGTGACTTCGAGCATCCGGCTCAAGGCATTAATCTACAATGATGGTCAGCAAGAGATCACAGGTCTGATGCCACTTGATGAATTTCGAAAAATACATCAGCAATCTCCACTTATATCAGCATATGTGGAGTATGAAATGGTGTGGCCCACTGTGTTCAGCTGAATTGGTATCTCAACTTTGCAACTCTCTAGGGAAGGCACTTGTTGGTAGGCTTAGCACGGCGATATTGTGATCTTTGACTCATGTTTTCAAGGCTGCATTAGAACACTGGGCCGAAGCTACCGGAATACGGCTACCGGTGTTCGCTGCATTTGGGAATGATAACCCGCTGCAGCAAAGACCACTTGTGTGGATCCGGATCTCAACAGGCCAATTGTGCATCGAGGTCAATGATAACGAGCGGCAAGATCCAGCATCCCTGCCCTGGATACAAGCAGGTAGCTCGACCTCCGAAGTTGTTCATCTCACACTAGACACCAACTTGGAAGAAACCCTTTTTTCCAAAATGTCCCTTGATCCTATGCACGCCATATTTTCTTCTTGTAGAACCGGACATTGGATGGCTATCTCTGAACCTGGTACAAGCATCCTTGGATCCCTTTCTTGGCCCGCACCTAACTGCACACATGGGGTCAATCCATGTTCCGAAATGTCGTTGTCGGACGGCCTGGGATTCGTCGCAGATGTGTACGTAGGTGATTGGGAATATGTTGACTCATATATCCAACCGCACGAGGGACCTCTCCTACTGCCGAATGGTTGGATACGGTATGACTCCCCATTGTCCAATTTTCGACTTGGCTGACAAAAACGACGTAGTGTTGCACTGGCAGATTTACCCACTCGTGGAGAGTGTCACCTGAGAAAACACATTAATCTGAACTTGAAAGCAGAGGAACAGCTCATAAGAGTTTGGCTCTCCCAGGCAAACTATGTCATGGACAAATCCGGCGTGCATTCAGGTAGGTTCCTTTCAAAAGTGATTACACTTTTTTGCTCAAAGATATATGCTCTCAGATCATTGTTGTAGGTGACAAACCCTTAATTCGCCCTTGTCTAATACCTTGCAGACCTGCTGACGGATCTTGTTTTCCACATAACAATATCATCCAACATGGATGAGTTTTCATTGAACGGAACCTTCATGGCCGACTGCCCCACTGATGATGTCTACCTTTTTCTATTCCCCGTCAATATTGAAGACTCAAATGGCCATTTGTCTGTCATCCTACCACGACAGGGCGAAGCACACTACTGGTCGTTTGATTCTGAAGGAGATCACCGCGTGCCTCAGGATTCTGTGGATGACCTCAGTCTCCCACGCGTGACGTTCTCGGCCGCGCTAATTGGCAAACAATGGAGCCAGGACGTCTATGATTCAATTGCGGACTTGCATCGTGCAAAAGGCTTCGACCCCACCAGCCACGATGTCGCCATAGAGCTAGGGTATCCACTCATTGATGTGGATAGGATCAATCAAGTCAATTCCCGAAACAAGGTGGTACACGCACCATTTAGCCCACAGAAAATTTAAGCTGACGACTGAATCCTCTGTGTTTCTAATCTTCCTTCAAGCTGCTGCGGACTCTACTAAGTTTTTCCTTCCGACTCCAGAGATGAGAGCAGAGAGCAGTGTGCAGTGGTAGAACCCGTGTAACCGGTGCAAGGTTACTACCAGTTTCGGTTTATCCGATTGGCTTGGACCCGCCACCTAGGTCATCGCTTCTCAGCAACTACCCCAGGCAACGTGAACTCGAACCGGCACAGCAACCACGGATCCGCGGCGTCGAACGCGCAGCTCAGGATGCCGCAAGTATGTACCAGAGATCTTGAGTGTGTGTCGCTCTTTTCTTATTATTTTCTTGAAGTATTCAGAGTTGAAGTAAGTCACGGAGCCAGGACCCACAGAAGACGCTCATTAAATACTCTGCGGCAAGCGCGCTACGTCCTCTTTATCCTAAATGCAGCGATGTATTGTCTGCAGAATATCTACGAGAAGGTTTCGAACAGTTTTTTTCCACTTCAGAAGGTGCGAGTTCGTCTTCACTTACAATACCACAGGCTTCGATTTAAAGGTCACCGCACAGGTCGCGCCACCATTCTAGATGAGGATTACTTTGGAATGGCGTGTTTGCACCTTTTGACACTTTGTGTTGCCACAGTTCGCTTCGGCTTGGCCGCGACGAGCCAACCGAAGGTTGGCGATGAGTGGCGCGGTTATTTCATTCAGAGAACTGACATCGGGGCATCAGATAGTTTTTAACGGGCCATTTACATTTACTTCAAGTTTCCTGTAGCGTAGCACGGGCTCCTGCTAGTAAATAAAAAAATAAAAAAAGACCGGCAACAAATGGGCCGAATGGAGCAACACACATCCATGTGGGGCCGCAACGTGAGGATTCAAAGACCTCCGTGTTCCGATAGCAATACGTGTAGTCCGGTATGTCTGAAAATGAAATTATATAAGTAACTTAGGTGGGTCGCAAAATCTCGATGCGTTCCCGATGGGCCTCATGCCGCAGAACGCACCAATACTGACACAGAACCGCGATAGGCCATCAGGCGCCGCGGAACCCGCTCGTCTCGCAAATAACGGGCGTACATAGACGGGTGTACCATAAACTTATAAGTTACTTTTATTTCCATCCCACAGGGGCCCACCGAAGCGGGAGCTGTCGTACGCAAGTGGGAGTCATCTGCTAGAAAATCCTGGGTCCGGAAGTGCACGCGAGCATGGTGAACATAGCGATCGCAGGGGAAAGGAGAGTTTACCGGTGCGCAAGAAGAAATTTTTGCGTCTTGGGCTTTTGCCGGCCTCTTTGGAGGCATGCGGAAGAACCCGGAAAAGCGCGGGCGTGGAGTGAATTAGAGATGGGTCCGGCGCGTAAGCAGCTGAGGACAGTATATATCGCGCCTCGCGGGACCAGAGATCCACCGGCGCCACGGCCATCCACCACGGAGCTCGCGAGGAGGTTTCGACGCGGCATTGTAGCACAGCTCGTGCATTAGCGAATTGGCTATGGGAAGAGCGGCGGTGAGAGACGGTACTGTAGGCAGGCAGTAAAGACAATTAGTGAGGATTATACCCGAAGAAAGATGTCCACGGTAAACGCACCTTGCTGCGCATTAAGCGCGCAGCACGAGCACAAGAGCAGTGCTGTGGGAGCAGTGGAGCACATCGATGGCTGCGCCTTGGGCTGCGCGCAGTTAGACGCTGTGGAAGACGCCCGAGATTCCGCATGGACAACGAGTTGAAGTAGTGTGCCGCCAAGAACATCCACGAGATTGAGGGAGGAAAGAAGGAGCGCGGGAGTTGGTCATGTTTGCATTTGGATACCTTGTGATTGGACGCTGATGGACAACCATCACGGTTCGCTCCGTTTCAATCTCCCACGATGTCTGATGGCTAAGGTTGAAAATTCGACGGAGATCCGCTTCACCGCAGACATGCCACTGGTAGACCACGAGTCCCGTTCTGCGATTCCCCGCGCATGAATCCGGTTTATAGCTGGCAAACTCGACAGATTTCGACCACCGCTACCGTAAAACGTCCTTCGATCTTCACCTTGGCTTCACCCTCAGCATTAGCGGGCTCAAATTGAGATTTAGATGTCGCTCAAGCTTTCAAGGCGTTGCCTCGCCCCAATCTCTCGCACTTTCGACTCAAGAATATTTCAGCAATATCTTACATCATGTACATGTCTAGCCACTTCCCTCCTTCCCAGTCTCTCCCTTTTTGGCTCCTTAATTCCTGCCCCAGTTCCAGCCCTCTGTGTGATATATTAGCTTCGCAGCCCAATTCCGGGCGTTTATGTTCGCAGATGTACGCCCGACTCATCTGGTTTTATATTAGTCCCCTCCCTCCATTCCCTCTTTATTTTGTACCTAGCTCAGGAATTTCTTTGCAGGCGCAGTAGAATCGTGGTCGGTTTCCGTTCAGGCTCAAAGTTCTATGGCCGCTCCAGAAATTCCCGTTGTCAGCGGGCTGACATTTTAAGGACTAGCGCTCTAACTCATCTTGCCTGACGTGGTCTGCACGATCGTGGTCGTTTCGTTCTCATTCCCGCAGAATGTTATTCCTCAGCGCAGGAGGCTATCTTCATACATCTTCCCCACGATTTACAAGTCTCCTATTGCTCATTTTTGAGCCCATGCAAAGCCCGCCGAGGATAAATCAAGTCTGCTGAGTCCTCTGTTCGGATTTATTTTTGTTGCACAAATGCGAGTCTTAAATTCCAGCTCAGGGAGCCAGATATTCGGCTGGAATCTTTTACGATATTGAACCACCGTACAATTTGCTTCTAGTAACAAAGTTTACCGACAAGGGCCACGGAACTGGTTAAACTCCAATTTTTATAACAATCATCACCCTTACAGTCCGCTCAATTTTCTGAGCTGATAGTCACGATAAGATCCCCATTGCCATTAGCCGCATTGGCCCCTAGAAACACGGCTCAGCATAGTCGGGTCAATATTTGAATTATAAGACCCACCGGACACGAGACCGTTAAGCTGACTGCATCCGAATATGATTGTAGCTCCTCCAGTAGCGACGTCGCTGCTATAAAGCGGTAACCAGTTCAAGTAAGTGAAGAAATCTTGAGGTGTTGGAGGGTTGATACACACCAAAAGGACGACACGGACCCGCCCCCCTGCTTAATATTACCGCCGAACCAGTGACATCCGCCTGCCGTGCAGAAGGTACTTGAACCACCGACAGGACCGGGCACAGTACAGGCTTGATGCCCCAGCGCGTTGAGAAAGTTGAAGCATGCCGTAGCATCGGCGATTGAACACTGAGGCACTTCGTTGCAGAGGAGCGGGAAACGACGCGCCAGGCTTTTTTTGATATCTAAGTTTGTTGCATATGAGAATTGGTGGAGCGTCAGAAACAATGAGTTCTTACCCTGAGTCGGGACGGTGCGGTACAGCTCCGCGGACGTTATATTGAGAGAGGCAAGGCTCGGGAGGCCAGGGCCCGGAATGACTTCTGGGTACTCCTCGGCAGTGGGAACAGCTTTGGCGAAGCCGACGGCGCAGAGAGTGAGAGTGAGAAGGCGACGGAGCTGGGTGTTCATGTGGAAAAAAACTTGAGGTCTGCTATTATCGTTGAGTACTTAGCATTTATACCCTACGGACCCCGTCAGAAGCGGACATTTCTCGCAAGAGTTGTTATTTAGAACCATAAATGCACAGCACGGCAGCGAGGACATCATACGGGTCAATGGAATGAAGGCTGTAAAGGCGCTGATTAAAAGCCCATACCATAAATATCTCATGGTTGATCTTTCAACGGGCCGGTTACGCCATGGTTATTCTGGACCCGCCGCATATCGGTAACCCTGGGTATCCTGATTGCTTCGTGGCTTCCGATTTCGTCGAGAATGATCTATGAGTCGAGGACATCGAACTTGCTTCTGTGAACAAAAATTCGAACCGAAGTGCACGGACTATATGTCCCACAGTTGATAGAATCGGTATTAAGCGCACGTACAACCAGTCCTGGCTCCCCCTAGAGAGTACTTTCAATGCGAACAGGAGCATTTTGTTCTCGGATTTTCAAAGATATTTTCTGAGATTCAAGACTGAGTTGCGAAATCATGACAATTAACAGCTCGACATTGTCTGTAATGCTCGGGAGATGGGGAAATCAACATGGGAATCATTCACTGCGTTCCAAGGCTGTGTCGGCAGCCTGTGCCGTACAAATACTGACGTGTGCCGACCTACGTCAGCACGCGGTTGACAACGGCCGATCTGTGCCGACGCCCTCGGCTAACCCTGGTCGGCAGTTGTCAGGCAATGTCGGGCTGTGCTTTCAAACGCTGCCGACAATGCCACGGAACGCAGTGATTGAAAAAAAATTGAACCACGCACAAGTTGACTTTTTGAAGGTCTTGAAGCCGAGCCCTAAGAGATGGCTCATTTTGGGCTTATTTTCCCTGTGCCGGCCATGAACGCGCTTTTCTAATTTAAAACCAAGGCAGTATTTTAAGTCCAACCCGATGCCTTCGGTCTCGAAAGATTTGTATCGGCTCATTTTGGGCTTATTTTTCCCTGTGCCGGCCATGAACGCGCTTTTCTAATTTAAAACCAAGAGAGTATTTTAAGTCCAACCCGATGCCTTCGGTCTCGAAAGATTTATATCGCCAAATTGGCTCACAGCAAGGAACCAGGGTGAATGACCGAGGGTAGTGCTGATTCATGCGAGTCGCATTCTGTCCGTGCTCGATGGGGTCGGTCCAAGGGGAATGTATAGGGATAAATACCATGTGTCTTCAACATGTCGAATCACCGAGACTGGAGCCCAAAAATCAATCCCTACACAGTATAAATGAAGATCCACTTCGCCCACCTTCTTGCTTTTACCATCTGCGCCGTTGACGTTGCTCTCGCGCTCCCCACTGCGGATGATTACCCTGAGGTCATTCCGGGTCCCGGCCTACCCAGCTTGGCCTCCCTCAATTTGACTTCCGCGGAGCTGTACCAACGCGTTCCAAGTCCCGGTAAACAAAATTCATTCCCAAATGTTACCGCACCACTCACCAGTACGATCTCAGATATTGCAAACGGCCTCGAGCGCCGTTTTGATCTCCTGTGTAACTAAGTCCCGCAATGTACCCTCAGCGACGCAACGGCATGCTTCAACTTTCTCAACGCACTGGGACATCAAGCCTGCACTGTGCCCGACCCGTTCCTTGCAAACATTAAATTCTGCACTGCAGGTGGATGCAACTGGTACGGATCGAATTTCAAGCCGGGAGGGGGGCACGTTTCTTCATTTTGGTACATCCAATCAGAATTCGCAAGAGATGTTTTCACTTACGCGGTATCTGCTCTGATCCAATAGCAGCGACGTCGCTACCGGTGGAGCTACGGTTCTGTTTGCGTGCAGCCAGGTGAATGGTCTTGTGTCCGGTGAGTCGCTTACATTATTGTGATTGAACCCCAGCTGACATGCCTCACTAGGATCTAATGCGGCCAATGGAAATGGGGATCTCGTCGTAACTGTAAGCTCAGAGCAGTGAGCGTACATTGATGGGGAATGTTGGTGCTTTAATGTTTAAAAAATAGTTTAAATTGTCATTTAAGCTGTTCAGAAAGAAACCAGAATCGTTGTTGGTTTCAATTTGACACTTCCACTGAAGCGCGGCTGTTTGGATGATAAATATTTGAGTGCCGCTGTATCTTCGTATTTAGTGACGCGGTAAATTAATTCATCGCTCCTCTTTATTTAATTATTTGTGGACCGCATTTAAAATGGTCAAAGGATGCCATCGAAGGAATGTTTCACCGATCCTCCATATTTTAGATGAGGCTGTTCAGCCTATCCACATCCAGGAGAGGATAGCCCAGTTCAAGTGCAACATCTTGACTGATGGGATCGAAGCCCTTTGCGCGATGAAAGTCGGAAATTGTATCATATACTTCCTGGCTCCATTGTCTGCCAAGTAATGTGGCGGAGAAACTGACGCGAGGAACGGCAAAGTCATCCACGATGTCCTGAGGCAAGTGGTTGAGTCCTTCAGGATCAAATGACCAGTAGTGTGTTTTGTTCGCCGGTGGAAGATGAACAGCCAACTGGCCTCCAGAGGCGCCCACCACGGTGGGGGAGAGGAAGAGATAAATATCGTCCCTCAGTGAGTCCGCCATGAATGTTCCTTGCAATGTAAATTCATCCAGATGGGATGATATTTTCAAGCCCAGAGGAAGATATGTCAGCAGGTCTGCAAGGGATTAGGCGAGGGGTAAATCTCAAAGGATGCAACATACAACATTGAGCTACCTTGAGATCAGCATTGTAATTGTCTTTGAGCATTAGGGCTTACCTGCATTCAATCCTGATTTGTGCATGACATGATTCGCCTGTGAGAGCCAAGTCTTTCGAACTTGAGCTTCCGCTTCCCATGTTAACTCTATGCGTTTTTTCAGCTGACACTCTCCACACATGGGTAAATCTGCTAGTGCAACACTACTTTTTTTCGTCAGGCATAGTCAAGGCTTGAAAAATGGACAGTCATACCGTGTTCAGCCATTCGGCAACATGACAGGTCCCTCGTTCGGTCGGATATATATGTCTGGGTATTCCCAATCGGAAAGTTGGTGGGAAGAATGGGCGAGTCTGCAACTTGAGGGTACGTCCCTATTTCTCCGTGCACGTCTTTTCTTTCGTTGACGGGCGAGTGTTTCTGCAGTCCTCGCGCTGCACAGCGCTTCAACACCAACGGTACCAGCCCTCAGGATTAATCCTGATGGGAAGTTTCCCGGGGCTTTGGATTAAATCCTGTGGGTCTTTAGAGGGCTAAGAATTTGGTAGTAGATTACTGTGTAGGATTAATGGTACGCTACACAAAATAATAATCATGCCTCTGCGAGATTAATCCAACAGTGGATTTTTTCTAGGATTATCATATGGCTACGGTTTTGAGCAAGGGAGGTTACGGAAAAAAAACAGGATTAATCCTCAAGATGAGGATTTTTCGCGTGTGTGATTACTGAGGAATTGTGCGGTGGCCGATTAATCTTGCTGGATTTTTGCGGGATCAAGGATTCTTTTACGGCGAATAGCGTGCGAGATGCGGCCTCACAGCATGCGCCCGGGCGATGCTGCGCCAGCCATTGACGTGTGGCCGGAGCTGGGCCCGTGCCTGCCACTGCGGCGAACATGGCTCGCCGACTCGGATGCGAGTCTGTGGGGGCGCTGGCGCGCCGCGCACGCCCGAGCCGTCCGTCGCACGCGCTGCCTATGGTGTTGGTGAGCGCTCTGGTGGACGGGGAAGCGCCGCATACTTTAGCAAGCAGGGCACCGCGTGCCGTGACTCACGAGAAAGAGACAGATAAAAAGATACTTAGCAAAAAAGGTGGCTCACTCCGCTGTTGGGCACCGTGCGCGCGCACTCGGTGGCGTAAGGCGATCGGCAGGGCCGGGGAGGTTGTGTGTTTGCGAAAGCACGGGTGGAGAGAGTATATTCATCTCAGTATCTACAGTATACTGGGGAAATTAGCAGAGAAGACTGAGGAGGAAGATATTGCAACGCACTACTATATCACCCAGAAGCAATGAAAGTGGCACTTTGAGAGCTAAAAATTTTGACTGCAAAGAGTAGAACCATCAGAAGCGAGGTTTTATGGGTAATAACGGGGATACCAGCGCATCCAGGCAGGTGAGTGGCACTGACGACGCGACGTTGCGTTGCGTGAGAAGACTGTTAGAGCCGGATGAGAATAAGGTTTCCTGAGTGCGCACCATGGGATGTTGGCCTTCATTCTTCAATAATCAGTAGCGGGGTAAACCACGACGACTTGCTGCAGAGGGTGGTGGAAGAAGAAAGCGTCTTAGGTCTTCCAATCAATTGGTCATCAATCTCTTTGGCAAAACAATGATGGCCCATTGATGCCAAACACTGCGTCTCTCTTTCGCCTCGACCACCATCTCCCAAGCATCTCATGCAAGGAAGGAACTCTGTGGACCATCGTCCTCTTCTACTCCAGGCCTCAAGCTCAGTGTCAATGCTTTGGCCTGACTGCGTGTCAGGACAGCTTAACCTTCACGGCCACTTCGCGTGGTGCCACCTTTGTTCTTCAGTGGCGCACTTCTTGATTGGTTTTTAGCATCCCTGCAACTAACAGTACGTCCGTTTCATTCACATATCATGTTTAGTACTCACAGTTATTTCTTGATGCATTTGGCGTATTCCTGACATATTCGCTACGCGCCGCGCCGCGTACAAACCTCTCTTCATCAATAATCCTCTCCACTTCCATCGAGGATTAATTGTACACTATAATCCTCGACTTGAAAAATCGGAACTTCCAATCAACCCATAATCACCCACCGAAAAATCGAAAAGAAATCCTGGGCGACATCATCCGAGGATTAATCGCTCACTCACGTAAAAAATCCTGCACCTGACGATTAATCCAATCCTGTACTCAGCACAATCCTCCACTCTCGCCGATATAGGATTAATCGTTGTGTTAAATAATCCTCTGCTCCAAAAAGATCCTCGCTCAGATCGATCTCGCACCCGCAATTTAGTAGCCTTATATATCATTTTGGATTAATCTTCCACGAGTACAATTATTATTTTGTGTAGCGTATGATTAATCCTATACAGTAATCTACTACCAAATTCTTAGCCCTCTAAAGACCCGCAGGATTTAATCCAAAGTCCTGGGAAACTTCCCATCAGGATCAATCCTAAGTGCTGATATCACTGTCAACACACCTGCAAGATCGATGGATATTCGAGCGACATGTGCGCCCGCCTTCTTTTCGCCGTCCCCCTTGCGCGCCTGCACAGGGTAGCAACGCGCGATACCTCGTAATCTGCGTCTCGTCTCGTTGTCTCTGGCGCTGTCGTGCCGAATAACACGCCTCGTTCTTGTGACACGGGGAGACGCTAGCGCTAGGGCGAGGAAATAAGGACCTCGGGCGTCGAGCGTATGTATCTACCCCCGCGCGTCTTGTTCCTCCTGACGATGAATCTCTCCAGGCTCGTTACCCACCTTCTTCGACAGCACGACACAGGCGTATATCACCACCGTCCAGACCCTCACATCTCGTCTCGGAGGCGACTCGCTATCACGGCGTCCCGGCGTCGTCTCCGTATCAAAGAGTCCCGCCTCCGACATGAGGGAAGAGGCTTCCGAGGAGGAAATGAGGAGCCTCTGAACCTCGAGCACGTACGTATCTACCGCCGCGCATCTTGCTCATCCTGACCATGAATCTGTCTAGGCTGTCTTTACCTGCGCGCGGTTCTCCCCTCTTACATCTTACCTATATCATCACCACAGAAACCCTTAACACCCCCGCACGCCCTTGTTCCTCGCTCCCTGGAGCTCGAGCGTACGTACGTATTCACTCCCCGCGCATCCTTCCCCCCTCCCCTGACGAAGACTCTTTTCAGGCTCCCGTTGCTCGTCTCCTGCGCGCGTTTCTCCCCTCGGCTCCTCGCACTTACCTGGTTCAATCCACCCAAACCCTCCACGGGCCCGCCCGCCGTCATCCATCTTCCCACTCATCCCTCCTCTCCTCTTCCCGTCTCTCGATGCTGCTGCCCTTCCAGACGGGAGGTTATGGCTCTAAGGCGTGATTACGTAAGCTTATTTCTTGCTCTTTATCTTTCGTTCTTTGAGCTGATACTAACCCTCATTCCTAGTCCTCTTCAACCATGGGCATTCCGTCATTGACCCGTCGCTGGTCCAGAGATTTCAATTGTAGTCCGCGACACGGACATTTGCCCCCCTCCTCCCTACGCTATCGATTTTTCCTCCTCGTCGCTGTCTCTTTTAGTGAAACTTAACTTTATCTCTCTCTCTGTCTCGAACGAACGGATGAACAAAAACTGGTTGTGCTAATATATAGAATATACGTATGTAATGAATGGCCCACTGTATTTGTGTATTGTATAATGCACACACACCAGCTATCGTCGCCGTCGGTACGTCTGCACAATTTTTATTCTCATATATCGCCCTGATTTTTGGCGATTACTAGTTCCACTCTTCCACTTCACATCAGGTGAGGTCTCCTCCCCCATCTTATCACCCCTCCCACACCCCATCGATTCATCTTCACCGCCCTCTCCGTCGCGCTCGGATGTAGTACGAAGCCGGGCCCAGCTTCCCACCCTGTCGATTGCACTGCGGCACCGCACTCAAGTCAACGGCAGCTACGGGCCTCTATATTTTAGAGTCACCGCGCGCCGCTGACTTGAAACGTGTCCGCTAGGGCATCGTGCGATTAATCTGGTTACCTTCTTATCAGAAGCACCGTCAAATTCATCAGACGTTATAATACGCCGCTCGAATGTACTCAAGCTTCTACCTGTCTACCCACTTGACTAGTGGACAAGGTCTCCTCTCCACCAACATGTCAATGAACGTTGTGAGCCCCACTTCCATCAGGGAATTCCTTGGGAGGATGTTCTGGTGTTGAAATCCATTCGCAGACCACGATCCGACAGATGACACGTCCAGCTCACCCTGTGTGTTCTGCAGACGCCACGCGGTCTAATTGGATTATACAGCTTGCGCCTCGAACGGCGGCTTTTCTTGACACGGCCAGTTGGATCATGCAGCAGCACCAGGTATGACTCTTTGGATCCGCATCCTCGAGTGCGTACAAATTTTCTTTTCTATTCTTCCTCCTGTTCTCGACGCACACGCCAGAACTCACTATATTATCCAGGCTCAGCAATCATGTCACTCTTCCGACGTAGTCTGTTGCGGGCGCGCGCAGCAGCTGCAAGACGGTTCGACTCCCCGCGTCCTAATGAGCGCGATGTCGGAAAAATATTTGATGGCATGTATTGCCAAATATTGTCAGATATGGGGATTTCAGGCCGTCAGGTAGGTGGGCGTCATATCAGGCTTGGAAATGTACTTTATGGCAATATCAGAACTATGAGCCTGATCTGGCATATCATTCATATCAGACCAGATATTGTATTTTCCGGGAAACTGCCAAAAGACTACTTCCATCGTGGCCCTCACAGTTAACATTGAAGGGACTCAATTGAAGTCATTGTAATGAATTGGAACAGTACTAGTAATGGTTTTATTTCAGCACTGAGACTCACTTCAAATCAAAGGAACATATTTAATTAGAAGAAACACTGGGAGTCTCAAAGTAAAGATGTAAGAGGCTCATATAACCTATGGAAAATATCGGAAGGTCACCAACACAGTTTTGCACTGTGCTCGAGACGCCTGGATGCCGCAGCACTTCGGCTCCACAGGACTACACGGTCAATGCCGCTTGAATTTATCCCCATATCAAAACTTCCAAGGCAGCATGGTTCTCCGTGAAACGGCATTCTCGGTGTGTACTATGTGTTCGGCAATACTGAGGGGTGGGAGGGTTGGGTATCCGCTAGGCCGCTCCAAATCTGGCCTGGCATTGTAATATTTGACCTGATATGGGCTGCGGTCGTGCCAGATATTATAGTATCAGGCTGTCAGAGTCCGTCAGGCAATATATGCAATCAATTATTTTTCCGACAGATCGGTATGCACGCCATATTTTATTCCTCCAGATCTTGCTTTCAGTACGCATCCCACTGAGGTATATTGGACCATACGGTAGCGTGGACAGAACGCGCTAGATTCAAGTCTGAGGGTCACGAGATCTGAATAGCTATTATAGAACTAGCTCATGAGCGGCGTCACATCCCTGAGGTTGCCTGATAGGATGGTACGAGCGGCGGCTATTCCTCCCTCGATGTCCCGATTCTGTATTTGGACTGGGACGGAGAGTACGACGTGAAGGCGTGCTTCCTGAAGTCCTATTTTGATGCGTGTATGTGTTGTTTCAATTTTAATTCATATCGCTGTTGTGAAGTATTTGCAGCAATATGCTGCGCTTATTCAAGGACTGAGCGCGGCCACCGTCATGCTGGAAGCTGAAAAGAGTGCCTCGGACTCTCCTATCGTCTGCGTTCCCAATGCAGAGAACAAGGTACAAATTGGGATTTTCCGACATTGACATCTTTGCATGCCCACAATTTTAACCAGATTATCTCTCTAAACGTCAGTTCCGCCCTATGCCTCTGGGACCTATTCCACCTAACAGGCTCCTATCAGATGTTTTTCTACTTCTGATTCTCCGAGTGCGTTTGTTGCCTGATCGCAGGAATTCATCAGCTTCATTTTTCAACTACTGAGCCCCTTTAACTGGATGATATTACAGTGGAACCGTTCGTTACATTAATATTCCCCTCAACGGCCCCGGCCAATTAGCTGACGTTGGAGGTAACTGGAGGCACCCCCCCAGAAAAATCTGCAAAAATCATCTGATCTCGGATCTAGCTATATGCGTAGTTCATTTGGGTACCCAAAATGGGGCAACATGTGGGTATGAGGATCAGATTTTTCCACTGGGTATAGCATATGCAAATATTATTTTCCACAAGATCCAAATTTGGGTCGCCGATATTGCTAGGCAGAACAGCATTTAATAGTTCTTCTTCATGGAACTACTTATATTTATATTTTCATTTTAGTGTTCCAGCAAGACGCGGTTTTATTACATAAATAAAGGAAATTGAAAGTACAAAGTTTCTGATAGTAAAATGTAAGAACAAAACGTCCGTTTTTGTATTCAAGTTTATGCGGCGAAAAGAAGAGCAAGGTCTTACTTTCAGATATTGGGGCACCCAGATTAAAACGAGGCAGTTCACTTCAAGTTCACTGGTCATCGAAGGTAGATCTGATGGAAGTTCTTCCAATCGACTCCACAGTCGCCGGCGGAGCTTCGAAGGTGAAGCGCTGAAGGCTGGTATGTAGGCTCGGTAACGGTGTTTGTGGGCATCAAATTCCCATAATTGGAATAACCCGATTGGGTTATTCCCAATCCGGAATAACCCAATTGGGTTATTCAGATTTCTATCACAAGCTTCCGATTGGCTGAGTGTAGGGAATTCGGAAGTGGCCGGGCTTTGATGAGTAATATTTCACGTGCCTGATTTAATGTGTGCACGCCCCTGTGTTCAACTTGCTGCGTTCTCCGTGAATATTGCAGCTATTGCCACAAAATAAACGACACCTGGTTTGTGGGCGCTCCAACCTACTAATACCAGAAATTCACATTTTTCCTGTACTGTGCACTGGTACAGCAAAAGAAATGAAATAACTGTATACTAAGGGTTAAAAAGCAGCTAGGGAAGCAGATTACGTTGATTTAATGAGTTATAGATCTTCTAAAATTAATTTCAAATCTTTGAACTTCATTCTATCCAGCATCTAGCCGTCTGTTGAACCGTAGCCATAGCAGCACCTGCTACTGAAATAAATGCATTCCGGTGGCCGAACAATAGAGGCTATGTCGCAATGACCTATACAAGATGGTTGATCATCTACTACTTCTGAATCATTAAGCCTCCAGTCCCTACTGGCTCTCAAACTACTTTTATAATAAATTTTTGAATCAGCACAAAATCTGTCATTGGACAGGCAAGAGTAATTTTAAGTGATCAGGGTGTCTTTGAAAAAAAAAAAGAGACCTCTCATAAATCAATTAAATGAGTGGTCAAAAGTCTACACCACTGACAATGTATGCAACAGTATAATTCAATCTGATCACCCTCAAATCACCATATGACCTCGTAGTCTGGGAGCCAGCTTTGTCAAACAGTTGCCAATGCCCTGACTGGTTTGAATAGACTTTTGTTCTGTTTCCATCCACACAAATAATACCAGACAAATTATTCCGTGCATTCTTGGCTTGGGAACTTGCTCCGCACTGCGGCAGATTTTTTTGGATATGCCTCGTGGTTTCGATGGTCTTCGTACTATTTATATGGGCCTCGAGAGCGCTGGAATGTCCCTTTCTCCTTCTCTTTTCTTTCTCTTCCTTCTTTCCTTATTTGGTTATTTATTAATTATTATTCAGCCCCCACAAACACCGTTACCGAGCCGGTATGTATGCCTCTTAGACTTCGATCTTTGAGGTCCCATCAATCATTCTACCTTTCAGTCAAACGCTTGTCGTTGCGCTTGATCTTTTCCCGCCTCAATGCCGGCCTGCAATATCTTCCCCCCGGAATTTCAATAGAAAGCAAAATGAAGCAATAACCGCCACCCGAAAACGAAAGCGGCGATATTTTTCTGAGTCTACTATTTGAAATCCGAAATCCCTCGTTTTTCAATGATCGGCATGATGGCGGGCATTAAACGGCACTTTGGCGCGGTTCTTTCGCTAGAGCCGGTATGTATTCTCTCTGGTTGCCATCTAAACTAATATGTTGCTACACTGGTGTAGCTCCGCATAGAGTTAACTCGGAGTCAACCGATCGGAAACGAATGCCGTTGTGCCGAACAGCAAGCCGGCCGCTCGGCATCCTCGGAATGCTGGGACTCTCTAAGCTGCAAGCTTGAAGTACGCGAAACCACACTCTTCGGCAGCATTTACAGGCATTCCAACACCACACACAATGCCGCGGCTTAACTCGATCTCCCTGACACCCAGCGCAACTCCTCATAAAATGGAAACGCTGGCGCCCTGCACAGTGGCATCGTGACGTCCTCGATGACAAGATCTGCCGTCCCAACATCTCAAAATCGCGCACACCATTCGTAGCAGTCACTTCATGTGCGCTGGTCGGCGACTATTCCCGGCGGCATTTGACGGCGGCCTCCATCGACGGCATTTCGTGGACTCGTAACCAGTCTGTAACCAATTGCCTTTGCAGGCCGCTATGGCCCATGTGGAACTGGACATGCGGCCTACTATTCCCAAATAGCCAAGGTCATTGGCTGAGGCTGCAACTTGGAACCGAAATCTTCTGATGTTCCCTTGGCCCTCAGGAGTACCTGTCAACTCACTAACAGCCGTTCAGGTACACTTTTGACAGCAGTGACAGTTGACGTGCCTGCCAAAAGAAAGCATGGGAAGACAAAGCCCAGGCATAGATCACACAACCCATGGAGCATATCTACACAAGTAGACTGGCATCAGTCTTTCGTTGCTTTTTGATGCGCTAGCCAGCATCCTCGAAAGTATTCCTATTGCCACGAAGTCTAATTCAGCGTGCCAATTTTGCGTTTTAAATTCGCTACGACTCTCATATAATGTTCACATGTCGTTCGAGATCATCAGAAGCCTTCCGACCAGCCCCATGTCCTTGCCGGTAAACTCGATCACGTTCATCACTGTCCGCTTATTACTTATTTGTGTCTTTCTTCCAAAGAGCGCCCGAACGGCGCATTTTTATTGAGCAACATGGGTAGGTAGGTAGGTAGGATTACACGGCACGGTCCCGCTGAGGAACGCCGGGGCCAGGAAGTATCCCGGTGTACTAGTTACAGGATCTATGTACACCTTTGTCCCTGACTTCTATGTACCTTCTAAGCCGAGCTCACGAGTCAGTTACCTGCCCGCTGTAGAACCTAGCCGATACACAGAAGCAACAAACACGTAAGTAACAGAACAGAATCAGTCCCTGTCAAACATCTATCCTAAAAACCGGTGTCGCATAGAACACTTGAAGGACTTCATATGCAAATTTTCCCACTAGCCCAATTGATGCGCGTTCATAGAGCATAGCCTTGAAGAATTCGACATCGTCGAGTTCGGCCATGAGACGGCGTAAGTTTGGTGCATAGCCGAAGAGGTTTTCCAAAAAGACAGTCCTGAGTGCAACAACATCCGCAGATGTACTGCAGACTAACAGGGCATGCTCGGGAGTTTCAACTTCAGTTTTGCAGAACCTACACACACGTCGAGAGCGCTCAATTTGTGGATGCATATGATCTCTGTATCGCAGAACTTCAACGGCAAGTAGATGAGTGGACATCAGAAGAGAAGTCAGTGCTTCCCGATGCTTCTGTGTCTTCACCATGAACAGGTAGTGCCGTAAGCGTAGAGTTTGCGGTGCAGATGGCTTGTCCTTTTGTGGCTCGCGTCGGCCTTGAATCAGATAGAGTTTGTCCGATGAGTCGACTTCTCCTTGTAACCATTGCAGCATTAGAGCGTCCACAGATTTCGCGTATGCCAGAATAGAGTCTGTTGATGCATTCACGAGGTCGGGGGCGGAGCATGCGAATGGCAGCTTGGATGATGCCAAGATCAGATCTCTGGCCCAACACTTCTTCTCTTGCGCCGCTAGCTCCAAGGAGCTGTTCAGTGCGGCCCGTGCAAAGTGCGAAGATGGGAGGGAAAGGAGGTACTGCAGGTATCCAAGTGCAAGGATAAAACGCCGAATTCGGAGAGGAACTATGCCCGTTTCTGTATATAGTGGTACTACCATGGATCGGCCGTGGACATTGAGGATTTGACGGAGGAAATTGATCTGAACGTCGCAGAGCTGTTTAACGTGTACATCTTCACAATCCGGAGATATTTCGCATCCATGTGTAAGATGGCAATCCACGCGTGCTAGATATAGCATCTTCAGTTCTTTTGGAGTCAGTCGTCCCGTGGAGTCTTCAATGGCCATGATCCGATGCACGCAGTACCGAGCGGTACCTGCTTTTGCTTTATAGTGTGCCTGGAGAATATTCTGAGTGTCCGTGCGGAAATTCACTCCGACATATCTTTCTTCATCGGTAATAGTCAGAGTTTGATCACCAAGTTTGAACACGGGCAGAGGGTAGGGTGCAGTGCCAAAAATCAAAATCACTGTTTTCAACATATTGATCAGAATGAAGTTGGCAGCACACCACCGTTGGAGAGTGTTTAGCTTAGCACGAAGGCCTCGGACAGATAATGATATCAATAAGATGTCATCAGCTTGAGCCATTATAGCCATTCGCACATTGTCGAGATGTACGTCGTCGGGGTCCGGCAACATCACCAGGTCTGCCATGAATAGGTTCCAGAGCACCGGGGAAGCAGGATCTCCAGTTAGGAGTCCAATCAACGCCTTAAAGTCGCCCGATTGGGAGTCACCGTGTCTGACGTAGTAGCCCATCCGTAAATATGTTTTGCGTAGCCAATCCGATACAGGGCCTGCCATTCCCATTCTCGCGAGTTTCAGCCAGAGGGTGCAGTGGTCCGTTGAAGGGAACGCGTTCGTAGCATCAATTGCGGCAACATAAAGGGTCACACCACCGTGACGTGAGCGCGACCAGTCACGAATGCATCTCAAGACGAATGGATTGTTGTTAGTGCGGTATTTTGCTCTGAAGCCGTTCTGCCAAAATGTTCGGCTAAAGACGCGCCAGAGACACGCTGTTTCGCAAGCGTCTCGCTTCCATCGACATGCGTGAAATCCGCCTAACGTAAACATTTCGGACCGGTCAGCAACCTCCCACACTCAGTTCTTGGAGATAAATACGGGATGTGTCTGCTTCAGCTTCAGCAGTGCTCTTCCACCAGCCATATTCCCTCTCATCGTAGCCCATTCTCGGCAGCTTCGGGCTCTGAAAGTCTCGCTCGTTTCCACGGATGTTCAGATTTGTAATGGCATCCTCGGCCCCTTCCCTTTTCTTCACCATCTCACGATAACTTCCAAAGACCTCACGAGCGGCGACCGAGTGGCTATCTTCAAAGACGCCCCCGAGCTCCTCTACCTCAACATTGAAGCTCCCACGTTCAATCTCAGTGCATTCTCCCTGCTAAACCATCTTGAGCTCCGGGACATCTCGGTTTCCCAGTTTTACGAGGTGTTGATTTCCTGCCCGCAGCTGATGTATCTCTGGACGTCTCTCGACTCCGAGGGCAGAATATCCGACTCGCCGGTGCCCATAATGTCTACTTACCTCGAAACCTTGGTACTCTCCGCAAACACCGGACAATACGGGAGAATCTTCGACTCTCTTACCCTTCCACAACTCGTATGGCTTCGGCCAGTCGATAACGTCCCATTCGAAGTTTTCCAAACATTTATAGTCCGATCCGCTTGCGATTTGTATTTTCTCCATCTCGAGGTCGATGATTGGACGCCAGAGCAGTTCAGAGAATTCCTGGACACCATCCACTCTCTCAGCAGGCTGTCGCTCAATATCCCTCCCTATAACAACCTCCTCCTCAAATGGCTCACATCTGCAACGCGGCTCCCGCACCTGGAGGATCTATTCATTGTTCCGAAGGGTTATTCAACAAAACGAGGCACGAGTTGATACCTTGTTAAAGTGTCTGTCTAGGAGAGACTAGGGGGTGGGTTAGTAGTGAGCGCCGAGGGCATCAGATCAGCGCCGTGTTAATAGGCGCTGAGTTAATGGGGTTGTGAGAGCGCCGGGCGGGAGGAACGGGGAGCGGCCATCAGCACAGAAATGGGGTGTGGCGGCTCACCGGTAGAGGGCGGGAGATCGTTCCGCTGGGTAAGAAAAGTACGAAGAGTGTCTTTGAATTCACCGGATCTACTCCAAGATTTACACCTCAACGCGTTTGGTTTACGAAAAAAAAGTCTTAACGTGACTGCCCTTCATAATCATCACCAGAACCATAAACATCCGCTCAGTACTGGTGTCGTCTCCCAGCTCTGCAGAGGAGAGCACCAGAGCCGGAGGTCCGTTTTTTCGTTCCTCTAGACGTGCGATATCCGCCAACCCATGCGTCTGTCGTGCCTGTTCATATACGCAAGTTAGAAAAATTTGCGACGAAGAATAAGAAATAAAACAGAGAAACGGGTATGTACGGACGGTCCATTCCGCATAGTCAGTGTTGAGGTATAGCGTATATGGTATGTCTCCCCAGGTCCATTCTTCCTTGCTGCATCACAGGTTCATCCCAACGGCGCAAATGAGCACACATTCATTGCCATGCACCCTAAAGGTATAGTGGCAAACGCTCGCTGTCCAAGCGTGCTCCACGGCCGCTCAACGCCACCAATGGTCAATATCTCGCTCTCCCAGCCGATGATCCCTGTCAAGTTGGGCGAGACCGTGACGACGGTTGTGGCTCTGTGCTTCAGTCCGTTCCACTTGTTCTTGCTCGTGGTACTGATCGTGTAGCGGATGGCACCGTTAGGTGTCAGGAGGGAGCTGTTGAGGATGTCGGTGCTGGTGAAGGTGAGGTACGCAGCCATCTGTGTGAGTGAGTGAAGAGCGCTGATTGTCCTTTTAGACAAAGGAGGCTATGCGCGGCTATGCGCAGATTCTGATCGAGGCAGTGTGGTATCTTCTTCCCCACTGAAACGAAGGGGGTGTTTATAGAGGGTTGTGGAGGTGTTTTGCCCACGGGCCCCCCCGGAGATCGCATAGCACGTCCCGCAGAGTGCAGTTCCCAAATAAGTATGTTTATCTGTGTGGATTTACGAAATTATATTGTAAATCATGTAAACCCTATGATAAGATGATGCGTTATTTTTAGTTGTTCGGAAGCTTTGGGGAGCGCGCGCTGCAACCGCTTGCAGCGAGCACTCCTAGACTAATACCGACAGCGCCTAACCGTCAATTTCTTCTTTTGGAAGGGAAAACTGACAACAATTATTTTTAGTTTAATCGCATCTCGATTTATCGCAGCCAATCACTACCAAGGGAAGATGACTAGGGAAGGAGTTTTTTCTCAAGCCCTGGTGGTCTGCTGACTACAGGGAAACACCGCCAGCCTATGCCGCCAATGCACGTTGATGTTGGCGGAGAGTGTGTTAACATCAATGTGCATTGGTGTCATAGATCTCATAGTCCGATGCCTGGAAAAAAAAATGAGTGCATACATAAGTAACAAAGGGACGGTAAGGTGAGTAAGGCAAGGCAAAAAAAAAGAACCGCAGAAACTGAAGGGCACCTCAAATTAATTGATGCACATCAAACATAGTTTTCGCTGCAGGCCTTTGAGGTAAAGCATCCTTTGCTTCCAAAGACAACATTTGAAGTTTTAAGTAGACAAAACTCACTTGAATTCATTATATAACAACTTTATTCTGTAGCCACTAGCTGTACCTTCCTACAGCCAATATTTTGTCCAGCCTCACCAAAAAATAACAATCTACATTAATATTCCCCTCACTGGCCCCAGCCAATGAGCCGACCCCGGAGGTAACCGGAGGCACCCCCCAGAAAAATCAGCAAAAATCATCTGATCTTGGATCTAGCTATATGTGTAGTTCATTTGGGTACCCAAAATGGGGCAGCATGTGGGTTTGAGGATCAGATTTTTCCACTGGGTATAGCACATGCAAACATTATTTTCCACAAGATTCAAATTTGGGTCGCCGATATTGCTAGGGTGCATATAACCCGGTGCTTGCTGCGGCACGAGGACAGCGGGCTGCGGCTGGATGGCTTGGGCAGACCCGCGGAGGTTGTCGAGATGCCTCAGGGGTATACCGCAATGTGAGGTGCGCCGGCAGACACTTCAGCAGCTGCGAATGTTTCTTCTTTTTTTTTCTTCTATAGTATTTGTACTATCTTCGGCAAGAAACAGCGTATTGGATTCGATCAAGGTGCCTTGCTGCGTTTTCAGGCCTTTTATGAACCAGATTTGCCTTATTATTTCACCCCGCGCATCGTCCAACTACTGAGAAGTTAGAACTCGGTGCAAAGCAAGTTTCTCATTTCGAGAATCGATTTTGATGTGTCAAAACATCGGTTCTGCTGCCAGCAAGAGTCCCAAATTCTAGCATGATTAGAGTACTGCTGTCTGATCTAATTCGTTCGTTGAACTTGGGCAGGAAAGCAAACAGTGCGCGTGGAAGATCGGGCCGGTGTCAGAACACCCGACATCTAGTTGTCAGGCTCTATGTTCCAAAATCTCGTAAGAAGAATGCACCCTGACTGGCACAATCATCATTTATCCTCTGAATCCAAAAAATCAATTTGCCTGGGAAAATGTGATCGTTATGTGTATTTAAATTCCCGCTGCCGGAGCGTAGCTAAGGCATGGCATGTCTTGTATCTTGGAATTGAATCTGTGTGTTTCCTGGTCACAAAGCGAGGCTGTATCAGATCCCTACTAAGTTGCCGCTCCATTCTGTGGTACAAAAATGGGTGGCTATGCCCAAGACAGTCACAGGTTTTTTCCCATAGAACGGAGTGGCAACTTAATAGGCCGCATGAGGATTTTCCAAGTGCAGTACTGGACTTTCAGGAACCAAATGTTGAGCTGGCGGCGCCGCTTGTAACAGGAATCCAACAGTTGCGATCTTTCCGCGGTCTGTGGGGACATTCCCTCTCTCCTTAACTCACCCACGAGAGACTAGAGTTGCAAGAGAGGGAGAAATTCTTGTACACTTCAAGATGACAGTGAAATTCTGTGTAGGGCTCCCCACCGTACCCGTATATACGGTAGTCCGTTTACAGGTAGACGGGGGAGGGGATTTGCGGAAGAGGCGGGGCCGGAATTTGCTGGCGCGGATTTGTACGGCCAGTCTTGAATGGAATGCTGCGTGAGTTTGCATCAAGGGCCGGCGCGTTCAGTAGGGCCTGCGCAGCGGAACTTACTGCGTGGGTCGGGCCTGCGTCGGGGACTGCTGCATAACTGACGCGCCGGGGGTTGCGGGGAGGACCGACGAGATGGCACTCACACATAAATTTGATGTGAGGCACATTCGGCTGAGAAGGCGCACATGATGGCAACATGATGCTAATTTAGGAAGATGAGGCACATTCTCACGCGTTGAATATCTCTTTATTAGCTTTAAAATACCCCTTTCGAGCAGTTAGGGCAAGCGCAGCGCGCCCTAACTGCGGGTATCGACTGGTTAGAGGTTCGGGTTAGAGGTTAGTGGTTCGGGTTAGAGGTTCGGGTTCGGGTTCGGGTTAGGCAAATATCTGTCCCGAAAGGGACAGATATTTACGTGGAACGAGGCTTTAGTGTACCAGCCTGAAATGCCCCGGCTTGGGGGACCCCCCGAGCGCAGCGAGGGAGGGGAGGGGCATTGAATGGCTGGTCCCCTTCCGCAAATGAGGAAACAAGGGTGTAAATTTCTCTGGGTTTCATAAGCAAGTGAGGCACATTGCTATAAATGTGCCTCGCATTGGCCTCGCATCACATGTGTGTGTGTGTGCCATCTTGTATATCCTCGGTTGCGGGGCTACGCAGGATTGGGGAGACGGCTAGCGTAGCTGCGCAGCGGGAGTTTCCGGGCTACGCAGGATTGAGGGGATGGTCTACGTAGTTGGGGTTGGCTGGCGTGCATAGCACTGCGCAGGAATTGGAGGGGGGTCTGCGCAGCACGTGGTATGCGGAGTGGTGAACAGCGTGCGCAACAGCGCATCGATCGGTCACCGGCACGGCTCCTGCCGGCTGCGCAAAAATTGACACCACATTCTGGAGGTTTCCAGCCCGCTCCTGGATTTCATGTGCCGTTCCAGAACGGATTGGTGGAATTTTGCGTGTCTGGGCTCATCAGGAACGAGGGATCGAGAAGATGGGGCCGCTCAATTTTTGGGGAGAAAATGAGTAGATACTCGATGTGTTGAGCATCGGGAAGGTTAAATGGACGGCTTTTGGCGGTGGCGGATGGAATCGAAGGCGGGGGTCGAGGGGATGGGCTGAAAAATCCGATTTCTTTCGTGAGGTTGAGCCCCGATACTCCCGTACAGTTCTAGGTGTTCAGAACTGGAGGGACGGACCCCGACGATTAGTGATGCCCACGGCCCGGCCCGGCCTGAAAGCCGCGGCTTGGGCCCGGCCTGGCAGGGCTTGGGCTTCAAGAATCTGAGGCCCGAGCCCGAGCCGGCAAGGAGGGCCTGGCCCGGCTCGGCCTGGGTCCAGGCCGCGGCCTGCTTACCAAATTCGTACAATAAATGTTTTTTTTTCTAACTAGTTACCTGCTACCCTCATCGTCGCCAATAAACCAATCCCAACTTGATCCCAACCTCGTTTTCGCTCAGCCCTATCCACAGTTGCCGTCTCCAAATCATCGGCCTCCAGATCGGCGACAATTAGACGTGAATTAGATTTAAAACAGCTTCATATAACAAGGAAATAAAACATACTCGCATTTCATTGAAAACATTAGTTGTTGTTGTCGGTATAGGTTCGCCTTTGGGTCGCGTTGAGTGCTAAAAGGAGGAGGGGTAGGAGGTTCTCTGGGCAGGCGCGCCTCGCCATTGGGAAGCAAGTGTCAAAGTTGTCGAGAAGAAAAGATTTTGATAGTCACTGTGGATGTGACGATGCAAAATCTACAACGACCCGCCGAGTTTCCGAGCTATACAGGAACAACTACGGCAGCTCCGCAATGTTACGAGCAGTTACGCGCGAGATTGTATTAACAATTTCTCACGGTTCGAGGCCGCGGCTCGCCGGCCTGGCTCGGGCCTCAAAAATCTCAAGCCCGAGCCCTGGGCCGTCAGAAGCCGTGCATCGGGCCCGGCCTGGCTCGGGCCTGAGCGGGCCCGGCCTAGCGGGCTTCACGGCCTGAGGCCGGGCCACGGGCATCACTACCGACGATACTGATCGGGCTCTGCGTAGCGGGCCGATTCGGGGCTGCAAAATGTTTGTGCAAGCCAATTCTGCTGCTACCGATGGGGGCAATATCGAGACAAGTTTTACAGGGGGGTTGGAGTGATGGGGGTCAAAATGACCGTCAGAGGGGGGGGGGGGGGGGTACAACAATTTCCAAATGGGGTATCTAAAAAATCTGATGTATAACCCCAACTACGCAAGAGCGAATTCAAAGCCGGAATTTTTGGAGAATAAGCTAGCATTACCCGCCAGTCAGGCGTCCGGCCGTTTCAGACAGGCTCTAAAACCCAAATGGGGATCAGCATACTAACCGGGGGCAGATATTTTTATAAAAAAAACCGCTACTATTTTTTCTCATTTTTTCCCCCCGATTGGCCTCCTCAGAATGTCCTCCCGGAATTTTGATGGGGAATCCGGGGGCGGATTCCAGGTATCCTAAAGATAGGGAGCAGGGTGTGCGGTGCAAAATTTTGGTGGGAATCTGCGGAACATCGAGTTGTGGCCATGGGTATTGCTATTTATGGAACGGTGTATTCAATGGTTCCCATAATTGGTGGAGGCATGGGACCGATGTGTAACCTTCAGAATCCGAAAACACCATATTTTAATTCATGGTCCATGATATCGCAGTAATGGATGTGCAATGGAGGCTCGTTTTTTTTTTTGGAAATAAATTAGAGACGCGAACCACACGCAAACACCGCGCAAACGGCCTGCCTCCGACAAGGAAACCTCGCTTCAGCTGGCGGAGACCTTGATTGGTAACAAGTCTACCCGAAATTCTACAGAGAATCTACGCCCCAGCGGATTCAGTCTTCTGCTTTCGACTATACACCTTTTAATCATTTAAATCAGCTCTGCCTGGACTACTCTATTGTGGATGGTGATCTTCAACTTGGACATATGCATTGAGTCTTAATGCCGAACCGAATACTTTATCTGTGTCAGATGGTGAAAATTCTAGTTATACTCCTTTCTATCATTCTTGCTCTCATCCCTGGGGTATTTATTGTGTCCATCTGAGCAGGCAGCATTCACTCAGGCTCAGCCGAGTTGCATACAATCTCGGTTCTTTTTTATTTCTATGGGCTCTCTTCGTCTCAGGCCAGACTGCCACAGAGTTCGCAAATTGGGATGTCGGGGCAGCCTGGTCTGAGACTAGGGCTCCAGTAGGAAGCCGCACCAGGTATGTCAGACTCGGTGCATTGTAGGTTGATTACAGCTCTTTGCGGTACAACAGGCGCGGACTGTTTTTTTTCCATTTTGGGCATTTTTTGATCGTTTTTTGATCGAACACTCCCTCTGCTCTCAATTCTGGTCCGTTTACCTTAAAAGTAGGATCATTCGAACGGCATTGAAAATGCGCAGACAATGACCTCCTCAAATTTCCCGTCTTGCATTGGAAGCTGCTTCGTGAGCCATGAAATCGGATTTTTGGTAACTTTTCTGAGAATTTCCCACTAGAACAGCTGTTCTGCCCTCAGTTCTTCGAATTTTTCCTTGAATATAGGCTCAATTTCTTCGTGTTAGAAATGCGCACACAATGACCTCCTCAAATTTCCCGTCTTGCAGTGGAGGCTGCTTTTTGAGCCATGAAATCGGACTTTTGGTGACTTTTCTGAGAATTTCCCACTAGAACGGCTTTTCTGCCCTCAGTTCTTCGAATTTTTCCTTGAGTATAGGCTCAATCTCTCCGCGTTTCAGATTCAAAGCGAACCGCCACCTCAGATTCATTATTCTGACCCCAAATACCCCGACTCAACACAGAAACTCCGCAACAGATCATCACATGTGATCAGTGGTTGGTAGAATGGCCGCTGCAGACTCGAAAGTTGCTCAATTGTTCCCGCCATAGGCTCATTTTCTTCCCCTGACAACTGTACACGATGACAGATCTTCATGTCCCTCAGAATGTGCCCACAGGCCATCTGTGACAGAAGTCTTCTTTGCTAACCATGCTTTTTTTGCTAAACGGCATTGAGGACCTTCTCAGATGCCCACTAACCAATATCTGTCTGGATATCACAGCTCAGGCCATTTTTCTGGATGTAATGTATACTTATATCGACTGGATGCATCCTATTTCATATTTCCCATGTATTTTCACCTGGAATGAGGGAAAAAAAAGTGATTTTATGAAGTATGTGATTAGGAATTCTGAGGAGACAGTTCGCTGCGGATTTGGAACACGAATCAAATGAGCATAGAAACGAGGGAAACGATGAGGATTCGAGACCGCAGCAACTGTTCGACTGACCACCAATCAGAAGTGATGACCTGTGGTCAATATCGTGTCCCCAAGTGTCCTATTCGAGAACAGGATGGAATTCCGAGGAGGCGGTTCGCTTTGAATCTGAAACGCGGAGAGATTGAGCCTATAATCAAGGAAGAGGGCGAAGAACTTGGGAAATTCTCAGAAAAGTCACCAAAAATCCGATTTCATGGCTCAAGAAGTGGCCTCCAATGCAAGACGGGAAATTTGAGGAGGTCATTGTGTACGCATTTCTAACACGGAGAGATTGAGCCTATACTCAAGGAAAAGTTCGAAAAACTGAGGGCAGAACAGCTGTTCTAGTGGGAAATTCTCAGAAAAGTTACCAAAAATCCGATTTCATGGCTCAAGAAGCAGCTTCCAATGCAAGACGGGAAATTTGAGGAGGTCATTGTGTGCGCACTTTCTACACGGAGGGATTGAGCCTATACCCAAGGGAAAAAGCGAAGAACTGAGGGCAGAACAGCTGTTCTAGTGGGAAATTCTCAGAAAAGTCACCAAAAATTCGATTTCATGGCTCAAGAAGCAGCCTCCACTGCAAGACGGGAAATTTGAGGAGGTCATTGTGTGCGCATTTCTAACACGAAGAAATTGAGCCTATATTCAAGGAAAAATTCGAAGAACTGAGGGCAGAACAGCTGTTCTAGTGGGAAATTCTCAGAAAAGTTACCAAAAATCCGATTTCATGGCTCATGAAGCAGCTTCCAATGCAAGACGGGAAATTTGAGGAGGTCATTGTCTGCGCATTTTCAATGCTGTTCGAATGATCCTACCTTTAAGGTAAACGGACCAGAATTGAGAGCAGAGGGAGTGTTCGATCAAAAAACGATCAAAAAATGCCCAAAATGGAAAAAAAAAAACGGTCCGCGCCTGTTGTACCGCAAAGAGCTGTAAGGAGAGGTACTCGCTTGGGCATCTATTTTTGAGCTCATGACATGCCGAGGTTGAACGTTGAGCGTTGAACCGAGACCTTTCCATATGAGAGACCCAGCTTCAGACAGATAAAACGCTCGATTTTGAAAAGAGGTGAGATATTCGTAGGGCCGCCGGCAGCCCGCCATGCAATGGCTCGATGGATTTTCACAGTTTCATTAGAATAAACTGTTTACAAACCATTTAAGTATTTTCGTTTCCGTTTAGTGTAGGTTCAACCGTAAATGAAAACTAAATGGTTGCCTTACTCGGCTGCTCTTGCGAAGAGCAGCTGAGCCGATTTCGGAATCACTTCGGCTCCGACGCAACGGACAATTGAAAACTCAACTGCTTTGCTTTCATCATAGCAAGACTTATTCAGCGCTGAGCCAGAAGACATGCGACTCAACATGTTCACTGCCAATTACAGTGCTGCTGAAGCTCAGTCGCTGCTCCAACTGCGTTATGTGGTCTGGATTGGGGTGGGCAAGTACTTTGCGCACCTCGCCTCCCGTTCTCCTAATAGTCATGCCCTTCTCCAACAGGCTATGCGGCAACTGTCCTCTTGTATTGCGCTGTGGTCTACCCCCGTTTCTTTTCACCCCTGCGTAACATCCCAGTCCGTCGATGGAACCGCTGTTCGGACAGCTATTCGCCATCCTCAAGAATGAGCCCTGCATTTCCCATACAGGGCCGGAAGACAACATGCTGCTGCGCGTTTCGCGCGTCAAAGCATGAAGAGCACTCTTGGCATTGTATTACTTTCCCTACCCCACCCTGCTGTTTCATTTCGGATACTTCTACATGCTTCAACGAACAATTCAACAAACCTGCTAATTATTGATTTGCGAAGATTAGCCTATGTTCAAATGCATTCGGCACTTTCGTTGGACGAGCTTTCCTCGATGACAAAATTTGTCCGCCATTTATCCCGGCTACTCATTCTAATTTCCTTCCACATTGTCACTCCTCGATGCCGCAAGGACTTTCTGCGCAATCATACATGAGTCAAACACTCTAAGCTACCTCTCTCTTGACCGACGCATCCGTCTGAATTGAAGTCTGTTCGTTACCGCGTAAATTACCCGTCACACCCCCTCTCGATTTCAATGGGGAATCCAAATAAAGCGAGATTTGTCGGCCTTTGTGAACTAATGGTGGCTCCATTCTCTGATAAACTGAATTTGTAACGAGCTCTTTGTTCAGGGTCGAAATGTACTAGGTATACGGAGACTGCGTAACTGTTCACAATTTGACGTGCTGCTGAGGCGTTTACCTCACTCAGCCTCCGTTAGCCCCCAACTTCTTCAGCGCGAACTTTTTCGGCAATGAGTTTTGATCACCTGGCAAAGATCGTTGCTGGATCGTGGTCATGCAGTTTCATGCCCAACGGTCCCCCGGCGTTTGCGAATTTTCTAGAGGTTGCGTTTGAGAAAATGCCAATCCTTCCAACCAAAATCGGCAAATATAGTGTAGAACAGGAAAGCGAATTGGGTACACTGAAACGCGATGTCGTCGGGTATGAATTGGGAGATTGTGCGGGCGATATAGTTTTGTGTACATGCGTGGACAGGGCCGGTGGACCCGTTCATGCAATGGAGGAGGAGATTCGCCGCTAAGTCAAGGAGAAGTGCGTCCAGAATGTTCGTGCCGCCGCAGAGACGAGATACTTGCTGTCAGAACGAATTCAGGATCATCCCTGAAACGTCCAAGGATGGAGACTCGCCGGAAAAATCACCCGATCGTCTTCGATTGATCGGACACGGCGTTTGGCCTCGTTTTGAGCCCTCTACGGCCCAAACGGTCCGAAAACCCATAGAAACCCAGGGGCACTGGGTTATATGATGGAAATTCCCAGGAGCGACCGCAGTAAAACTGGGGGGTGATTCTCATCCCTTTCCTGGTTTGGTCCGACCGATTTGATCAAGGATCCGCTCAACTTGAGGTTGCGTCTGAAAAACCATATCTGAAACATTATTCTGCGGCCTGAGGTCCCCCGATTGCTCACTCAAGTGCAACACGATTCAGACACGCCCTTCGCCCCAGCACCGGATCAGCGCCTCGGCGAACGCTGGATGCGGATCCTGCAACGGCTTCCACGTGTCAAGCTGGTTGGGGCCGGGACAGCGATGCCGTGGTATGTTGTCGCGTTGCGGCGTTTGGCTCAGCCTGGGCCATTCGTTCAGACGGCGAATTACTCCGTGGGATCGCTCGATGGGGTGTGGTGGGTGTGGGCATGGTTTGGGCCGGAGATCCTTGCTCTACGAAATACGCTCCCTATTGTTTGCGTTCTTACGGCGGTGACAGTGGCGGTTCTGCTTGCCCCATCAATATAAATATGTGTTCCGCAGACTCGGTACGGGATCGAGGAACACGTCAAAGTTGAGAATTGTTGTCCCATATTTGGGCTCATGTACTATGTTAGGAGAGAAATCAAGACTGCTCTGTCTTGTAACCGAGTGGACGTTGACTGGCTTGCGAGTCTAGATTAAATTGTCCGAGCTGTGGCACAAATATGGGACGACGACCTTCACTTTGACACGTTCCTCGACTAGTAGTAGCCTTGGCGAAAACCTTGACAAGAGCATTGTAAAGCAATTCGGATAGCCCCAAGTGGAATGCATTGATCTGAGCTGCAAGGCCCACATTGACGATGACATCAGCAATGGCGTCGGCAGCCATAGCACGGTCGGCAGGGCGATCGCGTCAGATAATCACTGCCGCCAGAGACGACACTTGCACGGGTAGGTGAAGGTAGGTGATTAGAGAATGCCAAGAAAAGAAAGTTGTTGCGCACTAGAGGAGGTGATGGTGGTAGCGGATCAAGGTGGCCCCCTTCGTTCCTATTCTGAAAATCAGATTTGGTCCAAAAATTTTGGCGCCTCAAATTTCTCGTGAGAATATTCCCAGATTTGTTTCCTGAGCTCTTTCAGACAATCTGCACCTCGGAAATTTATTTTCAAGCCCAAAATACATCAGGATCAGGCTATATTTAATTGCGGGCTTTGTTTGTCCACAACTTGAGTAATAATACTTTCTCGCTTGTTATGTTATTGGAGTCTGTCTAGGAGAGACTATATGAAAGCCCAGTATCAGATATTGACAACGTATAAATTCCACAGAACCCACGCACGTACAGTCATATGGCCAGCAACGTCGACCTTTTGCTTGACAAATACCTGTCTGTCATCTCTATTTCCTCCTGAGCACTGTTATCGTCGGCGAGGCTTCTGGTAGACTGATTATATTCAGATGTTAGCCGCGCGGAACAAGGTTATATATGTGTTACTCCTCACGCTGCTTTTGAGTTTCCCCGTGTGAAAGTTTAGCCGGCTCTCGATGTTCATCTGAAGAGTAACCAAATTACTATGGATATACAATGATGGGCAAAGATGGCGAACAATGGACGTGGAGACGGTGCGGTGCACACCTAAATTTTGTATGCAGCTGCTCGGATAGAAAAACTGAACTGAAACGACGCACGAATACCGCTGATGTCACCGGTGCCCCCAGCGGCGAAGGCCACTGACTGCGTCGCTCGCTCGCCGCTGCTCCCGGGCCCGGAAAACATTCCTTTTGTTGAGAAGGAATTGTCCCGCCCGCGAATGTTAAGATTCAACAGCTGCGGACGGTCAAATAAGTGTTAAACTGATACAGGTGCGAGAAGGTACAAGCCATGCTGATGATGTAAATGTGGCCGAGGCTGTACGAGATGCCGATGGGAACTGATGTATGGATGAGCCGGGGTGCACTTCCACCAATCCGCCCCACGCACCATTGCTCTTGTTGTTCAATAGATACCTCAATTCTCAGTTCTGTAAGTGTGTTGGAGTCTCAAAACACATGCCATGTACTTACGCGACCAGAATTGCGACAGTAATGAGTGCACTGCCCGTTCCAGTTTGGATCGTCAACACAACCAGCCGATTGAGAGTGTTGCTCATTCTGCGGTGCCATGACCAACTATGTGAACAGGTACGAACACAGTATAACTTGCGCACCTGCCTGCTTCTCGGTCAATCAAGGCTGCCTTGGCTTTCCTCAACTCCCAGATGAGGGCCGCCGCGATGCTGACGTCTGCGACGACCTCGGTTACATCCCACATCCTGACAAAATCATTCAAGGGATTGAGCAGCAGAAGGGTGCCACTAGCAGCACTGGATGCTTACGCACACGGCGGTGACCTTGACCTTTGTGCGATCCTTGAGCGAGGAGTCCAGCGCGATCGCCAGGCCAGTTGCAAGTGAGCTACCGAACTACGGAACAGGGCCATGGGAATGAGTGGATGCCCACAATCAGTTAGGTGCGTACCGTGACAATGATCAAGAAGACCAGGATGGTAGTAATGATCTTGTTTTGGGTGCTGGAAATTTGTATAATGTGGATCATTATGAGAGCGAACGGATAATGGACAGTGATGAATGACGCACAACCTCCAGTATCGGAAGACCAAGAAGCTCTGGACCAGGGCAGCTACTATGGCAATGGCACACATATCGAGTGGGACAAGCTGAGAAAGTAGTGGCTGGCACATTAGATTGAAAGATACAGGTGCAAGTTGACGTACCCAGTGTTGGTTGGCCAGAAACGCAGGATCTCCTGCAAGAGAAGAGTAGGTGATGAGCCGCGCTGTTAATACATCTGGGATTTACCAGCATGAGTTATCGTGTACTGTGTAGGCATTGAGACCAGACGTGCGAAGGGCGGATGCTAAGCTCTCACGAGATATACGCAGGCGTAGTTTGCAATGGCGCCGACGGTGTCGATGAGAAAGGCGACCGTGACTAGCGTCTGCGAGAAATGCAGTCTGAGAGGCGCTGGATACAAGCTGAAAGAACATACCTTCAGCTTCCAATCATCGTGTTTGAAGTGGTGGAAGTAGTAGAAAACCTCAATAATTTCGACTGTGTACAGATTCTGGAGTCCAAGGTTACTTCACATTGAGTCGGAGACCATCAAATCTGCTCACGGTGCTCGCCCAGGTGCCAATGAGAAGTGCACTAGAAAATCAAGCTCAATTGGCAAGCGAGAGAGAGCGCAACACAAGAGGCACCCAGTAACGATGTCCAGAGTTGGGAGCGTCATTGTGGGGGACGGACTGGAGGGCAGTAACCGGTTTTCGTGTGAGTTCTCCGTCTTCGATTTCATTCTTTCTATCGCGACGGCCCTGTGCGGCGTGTCCTGATTTGGTTTCGCCTTCATTCCGGCTGTCGATCAGTATTCAATTACATGTACACACCGTCAACGCTAACGATAACGATCATCGCAGACTGAACGCGCCGATGCGGCGCACGGTCAGGCACTGCATTGTCGGCGGTGCTGCGGTGCAGATGGTACATACGTTCGTAGTGGTTCCCCCGCCTGGGTTCAAGTCAAGAAGCCAGGCCAGCCAAACCAGAGTTTCAGCAAGCCAGGCCAAGCCACGCCATGGCCTTCTTGGTACTGGCGAACACGTTATCCATACATATATCTAGGGTTCAAATTAGGTTAAACTGCTCTTCAATAGATGAAAAATGAATCTCAGCTCAGATCTATCCAGCCTAGCCCAAACTACGCACATGGTAGACTATTTGCGAAGCTCGGTCTCAATTAGGATGCAGTGTTAGATTTCATAAAGAGGGGTCCTCTCCTGGACGTCTTAAAAAAGCCCAGTATATTTTCTTATCCAAGCCATGGCTCAGGTCACTGGCTTTGGCCCTGGCCGTGGATTTCCCAAGCCTGAGCCAGGCGAAGCCAAGCCACGGTTTCAGGGCCAAGCCAAGCCGGGGAAACACTACGTCACGTCCGTTACCTCATTCCCTTGCTTCGCATGCTGACTCCACCACCGCGGCTTCCCGTTACCACCATCATCTATTTCGAAAATGGCTGATTCGGGTGCCTCCCCCACCTCTGCGCACTCAAAGAAGTAGCTGCAAGTGTCGGACTGCATTCCGCCAGCCATTCCCTCGTTTTGGATTGACCGTCGTAAAATACGGAGAGCAGAGCAATTTTACCATCATCAGATGCCCATGTGTGCTGTGCTCTCAGCACTCTGCTTTCAGCGACGCTGTACTGCATATGTCCTCAGAGCCCCACTTCCATAGATGCAGCATAGATGCATAGATGAATGGCGATACCCCCTCCCTCTCTCTCTTGAAAAAAAAAAAAAAAAGCTACATCCACTCTGCTGGATGCGCATCTGATCTTTCAATGTACCCCAACTCTGTTGTTTTACGCCGTGCGGTACCGCCGCTGCCTGCATCTACTTCCAATCCACCCTGCGCCTGCGCGATTTGCACTGCCACTTTGCCGATTCTGATCCGGACGCCAAACTGGCAAGTGTTTCGTAAGCAGATGCAAGTGCTCGGCATTCCGTAATTCCCACAGTCTTGGGTGTCGCTTCATTCACTCTGTCAACGCTCGCGTCCCTTGGCCCAAATGCTTTTGCTTCGGCAAAGTGCGCGGTTTGATGTGGACTTCTACGTCAGTCAGCATTTGGTTAGTTTGAAGTTTGAATGCTTGCGCATGCAGCTCGGGTAGAGAAATCAATGCCAAGTTTGTGTATTCACCACGGAGACTTTCAATCCCACAACTCCGGACTGTCATTCTCTGTCCTGGGAATTTAGCACGCACAAGCCGCCATCATGGACGCCGCGCAATTGTCGTGACAAAACTATGTAATGCCAAAAGAACTACTATAAGCTGCCAAGTAGCACCGAACCCCGTGTAAACTGCCGCTTGATTCATGACTGTGAATCATCACTGGACAGAGATACACCCATCGAGCCGGTACAATTCATAGTTCAACTTTGGCTTCATTCATTCATTTGTCAACTACTCAATCTCATCGCCGCTCCATTTCATTACTGGCACAGGCTGACGACCTGCTTATTTTCTGCCTCTCCACTGGTAGTCTCAATACCAAATTAGCCACTCTGGAACGATGGTGCGCGAAGAACTTTAGTCTCGTCAACCTGATCAAAAATATAATTTTGATCTTTGGACGAACAACTCTGCCACCCCCAACATTCCACCTCGGTTTAACGGAACTCAGCATCAGTACGGAAGAGAAATATGTCAGGGTCAATCTGCGCACAGACACTCAGAATATGTTTAAAGACCATTATAAAGCCAAGCACACACAGCGCGCTATTGTGGACATCAGATCATGGGAATTGAAGACATGACGGGTAGACTGACGCCAAGAGAACTTATACCACTATACATGGCTCGCGTTGACTGCCAGCTGATCCATGCGTGTGAAATATCACCGGACAGTGAAGACGTGCATGTGAAAGAGTTATCTAAAGTTCAAGTTAGCTTCATACGTCAAATGCTTAATCTCCATCGCCGATCCATGGTTGCGCCGCTGTTCACCGAAACTGGGATTACGCCTCTTCGAGTTCGACACCTCCTTCTTAGTCTCAGCCACTTGATTTACTTGGCCTAAAAACAGACTCTTATGCTCGTGCTGTGCTTGACAGTTCCTTTGAACTTGCTGCCAAGGGTAAAAAGTCGTGGGTTAAGGATATTATCAAAGCTACTACGAGAATGCCATTCCATCTGCCAGACCTTGATCTGTCCCGTACTACCACAGTCATGGACATTGAAGATTATATAAAACTGGTTAAGACTTTAATGCTGGAATGGTTACAAGAGGAAATTAACTCGTCCAAAACACTCTATTTATTACACGGCCGTCGTGAACCCCAAAAGGACAAGAGCCCAGCCCAAGTTACCTCCTGTATGCGGCATTATTTAACACTTGTGAAAACGCAGAAACACCGCGAGGCTCTGACCTCCCTGTTACTCTCAACTCACCTGTTAGCCGTGGAAGTCTTGTGTTACGTGGATCATGCGTATCAACCTGTGCCGCGATCGGAACGGTTGTGTAGGTTCTGTAAAATTCAAGTGGAAACACCAGAACACGCGTTAATCACCTGTGAATCCTCCGGGACACTGATAGAATTACGCGGCATATTTCTTGGCAAACTGTTCACTGATTTACCGAACTTACGACACCGGATGGCGGAACTTTCCGAGACGGAGTTCCTGAAAGCCATCATTTATCCGAGATCCACGATTGCCCTGGTTGCAAAATACGCATTTGATGTTCTTGAAGTCTTTTATGCCGCTGCCGTGTATCGATTGAGTGAGGCTAATCGTAGTTGAAGTGCTGACTGTTGCTTCCTTAGATTCTTTTAGTTCTACCGCGGCGAGTCGGCGTACTGCGACCGTGAGCTCGGCTAACGGAATTTTGGGGGGCCCAGGGACGATGTTGTAATAGCGTGTACAGCGGGATACTTCCTGGAAACCGGCGTTCATGAGTGGACCGTGCCGTGTAATATTACCTACCTACCTACCTACCCATGCACCAATCACTCCGGAAAAAGCGATGTTTCGGGGCTCCCGATACTGGATACATTAAGTCTCTTATATCCGGATATTTTTGCGAGGACTAAATTGATCAGAAGATTGAATCCGCTGGGGGTGGACTGTCCACAGGGAATCCGGGTGGAATCGTTGCCGATGAAAGTGCGGGTAGACTGCTGGAGTTCCCCGTGTCCGGCAAATTCGGCTAATGACAGTGCATCTCACTGTTGTGTCTCTCTCTGCTCTAGACTTCCACCGCCTCATCGTGCTCGGTTCGCTCGACTCGATTCTGTTTTAGGAACTACTACCGTCTACGTCCCAGAATGGTATTCAAGTTCACTGGCGCTGTACTCCATAGCTTTGCTCTTCCTCTTGGCGCTGCTGCCGATTATATCGGATTCATTGCCCGACAATACAGCCACATCTAACCGAAGCCGACCCTATCCCCAAGACCCGAACGCCGCTCTCAGTCTGCTGCTCACTCTTGTCCTTTGGTGCTGGATATCTAGAGTACACTCCGTAATCTGGTCTGGGAGTGAAAAGTGTAGCACATGGCGCGATGTCCTGAAACATTTACTCACCTTCAAGAGAGTGATCCCCGTCGCTCGTTTGAGCGGCCTATTCAATCCTCAGACTATAAATTATTGTGCATTTTCACTCGAGAAGAGCGGTTCCATTTCATATCTCACTCTACAACCCCCACTCTCCATCCACCTTCGCTTTTTCGCTCCCTTCCTTTCTCTCTTATCACTTCTCACTCGCTCCTAATACCACCCTGCCTTCCGTAGCATTCATTACTTCCCATTCCTTCTTCTCTCGTTCCATCATGGACTCTACCAACATCCCGTCGTCCTTTCTATCTCCCCGCACTTCTTCAAATCCTCCACCTAAAAGATATCTGTTTTTTTTTTTTTGGGGGGTGGAGTGTTTGGAGTAGCTTCCGCATGTCGACTATGGTGTCGCCTTCCATGGCCCGCTAATTGATTCCCGAGGAATTTAAACCTCGGGGTTGTGAAAGTAAAACAAGTTGAAAACCGTGAGGAAATGCCTTTACGCACTGAGTGTGGGACTCATGACTAAGATGCTGGCGACTCCGCGATCACCCCCATACTTACCTATCGCGTCTCCCCCCAATCCCCAGTCGCCGCTGCATCTCAATACCCACTAAAACCCCATCTTCTCCTGTCCAATCGTCGGGGAGGTACTCCTCGTTGAGGAGTGTGCCTTGCCAGGTTCGTAGGACCGTGTCTTTTGGCAGTGCTTTCTTACCATACTTTTTGCTTGTCATGCGACAGTCGGTGTCGAGGCGTGTGTTCATTGCGTGGACCCATATGTTCCGTATCTCTTCGTCCGTTGGATACCTGCCTTCATTTTGGATCAGTCGCTCACATCGCAGTTTCCAAATAAGGTGGGCGGATTCGGAGATGACGATCCTGTAAAGGCGTGCGTCTCCAGCTTTTATTTTACCATCTGACGTTTTGAATTCAGCGGTGCAGCAGCCCAAGATGTTCCCTATCCCCAGTGTTGGCCACTCCTCGTTCCTCTTCGTCCAGAGGCGCTCTGCAAGGTCCCATATCTGTGCTCATCCCGGAACCTCACATTGTGTGAGTATGTGTTCCATAGTTTCTATTTCTCTACAGTGCTTGCACTGACTCCATTCTTGCAGTTCTGCTGAAGCATTTGGACGATTACAATTCGTCCCTACCATGTATGCATCGTGCGTTGTCATCCAGAAGAAGTATCTTGCTGTTCTCGATAGGTCTTTGCTCTTCATGGATCTCCAGATTCTACCTTCTGTCGGTGTACTATCATCCCCCTAGAACTCGGACACCTAAGGAAAATATGTGAATATCATTTTATCCACAAGGTCTAGGCTCAAGCTGAGTATCTTGATCGTCAGTAATTTGTCTTTTACCCAGGTTACAATCTTTGTTTCATAAGAAACGGGCAAGAATTCATCAAACGGCGCCGTTCTTTCGGGTGCGGTCCAGTGTTCGAGTTCTAGGTGATGGCCGGATTTAGGATTGATCCCATCCTCTTGCCCTCATTTCTCAACCGATTTCACTGTAACCTGGTATACTGCTTCCTCTCCATCTAATCTAATGTCTTGTACTACATCTAACCCTAAAAATCATCTTCAAACTTCAGTTGGATGATTTAGTAATTCTGCAGGATCAGGATTTATGGTTGTTTTCAGCAATATGTCTGTAGAAGGTTCACTTGGAGGGATATGAACGAGATGAAGCTCTCCACACATTTCCTCATGTCCATTTGAACTGTTTCAAATAGATTTTGCGCTGTTCGAAGATTTGTTCCACTGATGCCAGCCTCATTGCGGCACCGACAATAAACCCAAGTTGGCCACATCGTCAATTTTCATCTTGGCATAGATTTGAGTCAAAATTTGTTACAAAATTGTGCAGAAGTACTTAGCCCGATCTAATAAACCCATATGTATGCATTCCGGCCCCCCCGTAGTACCATCTTCCGTGGAACAGGCCAGACCCCAGATCTGGAAATCCCTGAATTTCAAGATTGTGATGGAACCAGTTTGTTTCCTACCATAAAACTTGGTATCAATGTTCATTGACACTGTATACACATTATATGGTTCGTTAATTCGTATCTGTATCACCACAGGATCTTGGGTGAATGCATATATCTAAAAATAGCCCATACACCAAATCGTTTCGAATTATCCATAGGGTTCCACGGAATCTTGGGTGCATCTCTTGGTATAAATTCATAAAGGGCCTACTGCAGATTATATAACACCAAAGATCAAAGAAAACGACCAGGAATTGAGCGAGATACACTTGTTTGTCCGAGTACTAGGTTTGTCCGGGATGGTGGGGGACGATAGTACGTCCAAAGGCTGCCTGGATTTCAGCCTTGATCCGCTCTGTGTTGAGTCTGCTACGTTTTCTTTTCTTGAAACTCCTCTTCATTTTATCTACACGTATTGCTTTATAGGCGAGGACTTGTGTCATGGCTGTCAGTTTGGCGCCGGTTACACGCAGTTTGGATTCAATTCCTAGGCTCACATGGTCTTCCTCTTCTCTACGGGCACCCTCATCGGCCATCTTATCGGCACCCTCGTTTCTCGGATGTCCGTTATGTCCCTTTACCCATTTGAATCGGGTTGGAGCTGTACGCTTTCTCAGCTTTCCTATGGTGGCTTGTATAATCTCCGTATTATTGATGCCAATATAACCCTGATCTTCCCATTTTTGCCTGTTTTTGGTCAGCGCATTCATGGCGTATTTTGAGTCGCTCTCAATTTCAAGAGTCGCATTTGGCGGGGCACGTTCGCTTGCTTCCTTGATGCCTACTACCTCTCCGGTCTGGTTTGACTGGGTGAGTGTGGATGGAAGTTTTATTCCTATATTTCTGGCGTCGTCTTCATAGAAGATTCCCGCTCCAGCTATGGCGTCATCATCGCCGTTGTTTAGGCATGATCCATCTGTGGCCACTCTTATCTCTGGGCCAGGCACATCGCTCAGTCGCATATTTGGGAGCTCATTTGTCGTGTTGCCTTCTATGAAGATTCGGAAAATATCTCCAAGGTTTCCGGTTGTAGTTATTTTCCTGTCGAAGTTGGTCCATTCATCGTCGGGCTGATCAATCACTGCTTCATAGTCTTCCGGCAGTTCTTGTCTTGGGTCCCATTTCGGTGGCAATGTGTCCATTCGTTCCTTAGCTCTTTTGAAGCATGCGTTCGGGTTGGTGCATCCTATGTATTTTATTCTTCGGATGGGGGGGGCCATCTGTTTATTTTTGGAGCTAGGCCAAACGCTCCGTGCAACCAATTAAAACTGTTCCCCCGGTTTTTCCGGACCTGCCCCCAGGGTTGCCGGGAAAGATTTCCGACACCGGTTCACTGTCCCCCCCCCAGTGAAGGGAGAATGTCTATAGGATGCCGTGGGCGGTTTCGGGCACTGCCCCAACCGCCCCCCCCACTCGGGGGGGAATGTCTATAGGTACTCCCAAGCTATGCATTGACATGTTATATCTTGGTGAATATTCTTTGTTTGGTTTCAAGACACTTGGCATGGATTTAACACTCAATTCAAACTCCGAAGTGCGCAAGCCATTTTGTCTGATGGCATCAAAGTCTACGCCAATTTGTCGCCTTGGCCCACAAAGTCAATATCATGATTTCATCGGTATAAAAAGCTACCGGGCCCCAAAATTATATGTGACCACTTCTGGATCACCCCTCCTATGAACATTAAGTGACTAGTATCACCATTATCACTACTTTCGTGATTTAGAGGCATAGTTTTTGGGCATGCAAAAACGGTGTGCACAGACGCAAATTGGCATTTGCGCGTGAGCATAGGCTTTTGGTGGGACGAGCAAATCTTCTCATGCCCATCAAAGCCCTCGCCGCTTCATTGGCATAGCCCGCCAGCACCTAGTTCAGTTGGTAACTTACCCTTTGCAGCATAACAGAGCCAACCACGCTACCGCTGCGGCTCTGCAACTACCTCATGTAAAGACTAGAAGACTGGCAGCAATTTAATAGTTTTAATATGCCAAAGCCTCAGGTATGCACCGTATGCTCAAATCAGTGACTTTTTCGTTGTGAACCTTCCTTTAATGGCTACAAGATTGAACACCCGTGCCTTCGGCGCGGAAGTTCGCTGTGAAAACTGGGATGCGACTCAGAGATGGCCGCCGCTCGCTGGCGCTCGCGGCGGAAGTTTCCGAAGGGATCACATGATTTTTCATGTGACTTTCTGTCAAGTGGCTGTGAAACTGTCTCTTAGTATAAAGGATATGAACATAAGACTTGGATTCTGCGGTGGTTCAATCTGTAGAATGTCCAGTAACAAGGAAATCTGTCAGTGTGGGTGCGGGCACTTGCGGTGGTGGGAGGAAGCAATACTAGACATCAAGGAAATTACGAGAGCTTTTCAGTGGTTCGTTTAAACATACCACTGAAATTAAATTCGACAGGACAAGCCGTGACACTGGGTGGGCTTGCGCCGCCTGTGAGCACGCCCACGCTGTAAAAAAATAATTCACACAGGAATAAGTAATGTGGTTGCATTTCGCAGCTGAGAATTAAAATAATTGGAAGCTTTGAATAGATCTAGTGAGCGTCGACTCTGACAGAAGACAGAAGCCGTATTATTAATGCACTGTGTACAACTATGTTCTTTTTTGTGCATGAGCAGAACGGCTTGGGAATACGCACAAACTAGCGTGCCCCCAGCAAATTTAACTGCTAAATTGGCGTGTATTCAGATACTGGACACCAGATATATATTAGGCTTGTCCTGGAGAAACCGGTTTGCGGGAAAGCCAATTCTGAACGAAAATTCCTTGACATAAACGATCTGGCTTGTGGTAAAAGCGAACAAATATAGCAACTGAAAAGATCCAGCCAACCACTATTTTGGCTTGCAGCTCAAAATTGCTCAATACTCCCTCACTTGCGGAGAAATTGTGCGTTAAACATTTAAGGTTGGGATTTCCGGCGTCACTCATCAATCTCGAGCACAAGAAATTAAACCTGCACCACTCACACTCGAGGACATCGAATGGATGAAGCGTCATATAACGGAGCACGGACTGGATACATCTGTTGGGGTTGATGACTTCTCTCATGAAGAATGCTTAGCAATCCCCAATGAGAAACTACTGGAGTTCTTCCTATACTGTGTCAAAAACCGCGATATGCCACGGCCCTGGTGGATATCTCTGCTGATTGGGATCCTAAAGAAGGACAAGGACCCTTACCTACCACAGAACTATCGTCTTATTGCCCTGGAATGTTGCATGTTAAAAATGCTTACCCTTATCATTGACCGCCGCATCCGTGAAGGCGCAGAGGACATTGGAGCAATTCCAAAATCGCAGAACGGCTTTCAAGCGGAACTTCGAACCAACGACAACCCCTTTGTGCTCCTTTGCCTTATCGATACAGCAACCGCACTTGGGAAACCTCTGTACGCCGCTTATCTTGATCTCAAAAACGGGTTCCCGGGGACCGACCGCCCGACATTGTGGGTGAAACTGGCGGCACTCGGGATCTCTGGCCCAATGATCGAATGGCTGAAGTGCCTTTATGATCGAATCCGATATGTTGTTCGATTGGATGGGAGTTATGCGCCGGCGTTCACATCTCTTCTCGGAATATTAACTGGCGACCCAGGATCTCCCCATCTGTGGAACCTATTTATGTCGGACTTCGTACTCGCACACCACCCCGAGGATATGAAATTGAATGGTGTACCTTTAACACAAATCGAACATGCCGATGATATTATGACGGCGTCTTCAGGCACATCCGGCTTCCAAATGCACCTCAACGGATCCCAATCCTGGTCGGACAATAATGGCTGTGAGACTTCACTGGCTAAATGTATATACCAAATCTTCGGAGCACGCCAAAAGTCATACCCCGAGTTTCACATGGGGGGGAACGTTATCAAGCAAGAACACAAGGCATGCTACCTGGGCATATGGTTCGAAACGGGTACCAAATTCATCTGGCATGAACAATACAGAGTAAAGGCGAAAAAAGCCGCTACCGTGGGCTTGAGAACTCTCCATAACCCTCAATCCAGTATTGACGTACAGCCACGCACCGACGCGGATCATTCATTATTCCCGACTCTTGCACTTAAGTGTTCCAGACTGACGGATGTTTCTATCTCCCTGGGCGATTCAGCACTAGCTCACCACACAGCCGCAGTCTCTGCGTGTTTGCCCGAGTTACAATGTGTCGAATCCTTACATGTTGATGTCCTAGAGCCCTATGCGTTGGCGCATATGAGAGGCGGGGTTCGGTAGGAAGCAGCAGCTAGCTCGTTTCAACATATTTCCTCATTGCAAGGGGCAGCTAGGCAACCCCGGTGATGGCAAATCGGTCGTCAGACCGATTAAAACCGAAGCTGCCGGGCGGTAAAACCCTCGCTATTTCCGGCGAAATCAAACCCTCGGTAGGTAGGTAGGTAGGTATCGGAATGACCGATTTTGCTCTCAGGGAAACATGACAGCGGACATGCGGCGGCGTTCTTCTTTGACATTCGACGTGGCGCCAGCACTCTTCGTTTCCACCACCATGGACGTCTACCAATGCACCACTGGCAGTATCCCCCCCAACCCAGACGTCTCGGGCATTGGCGTTCGCGCAGCCATCTACGCCCAAAATCTTCTATGCTTCTTGCCTGTCATGATGCATCTCCGGGATCGAAAGATTACTAGGGACGAGCTGCAGGGCGTAAAAGACGAATCAATCGGCATGCTAGCAGTCGCCTTCGCCATCCTCATTAGCACCATTATCCTGGCTAAAGGGGCTGGAGGCGAAGAAAATATCACCAATTACCATGCCGCGATCGTCCTCGATCTCAGCTGGATGAACAACACCAGCACATGGATTTGGTTTATTCTCTACGTCCACCATCGAAGCAAGCACGATGACCGGCCCATTCAAGCGAGCTGGAGCGCATGGCGCAGATTTCTTCTTGCACCTCTCTGGGTGTTGCTGGGGCAAACTAAAGGAGCTGACGCCAGCACGGAGGAACCTAATGTCGTCGAACGCACTGCGGGCATCGCCCAGCGCATCTGGTGCATTGCTAAACGCATCTGGCACTAGTGCCCCTCCCGCACGCCGAACACTGACGTATCCCGTTGCTCCATCTTTGACGATCAGGCTGTAAGTGCCGCCATGCCCCTCCCGCACGCCGAACGCTCACGAATCCCGTTGCTCCGTCTTTGGTGATCAGGCTGTAAGTGCCGCTGTGCCCCTTTTGCACGCCGAACACTGACATATCCCGTTGCTCCGTCTTTAACGATCAGCGTGTAAGTGCTGCCATGCCCCTCCCGCATGCCCATCACTGACGGATCTCGCGCTCCTTCTTTCCTCCTTGGTCCACCAGCTTGTAAGTGTTGCTGCATCCCTCATGTATGCTCAGTCAAAGCTGAGAGACTCCCCCCTCCCCCCCTTCCTCTACCAGGTTGTAAGTGCTGTTGTGCCCCTTCCACATGGTGAAGGCTGACACACCCCCCCCATCTCTTGTGTCAACCAACAGAAAGTAAGTGCTTCACAGCATGGAGGTCTTTGATGCAAGCCCATTATTACAGATCCAGGCTACTCTGCGTGAATATGTATCAAGGGTTAGAGCCGAGGGATAGGTGCAGCAGTGGGCGCAAGGGGTCTCACTATAAGTGTCAGACAGTGGGCTTTTTTTGTCATCCTGGCGCTGCCGCTGAGACATGACAGGAGGATATTCCATGCCCGAATTCTGCAGCCATTGCATACATGTGTGTGCGCGCCCTCTATAGAACAATATTCAAACATTTTCATACTTCTATCATTGATTATACTCCCTTCACTCTCCATCCCACCCCTGAACCTCAATCCTACTGCTAGTACACATCCCGCATAGGCCAGGCACTTATTTTGCCGTGCCGTGCCAAATTCCCCAGAACTTCCAACAGCGCACCCGAAATACGAGTGTTTCCCCGTCGGTTCCAGGTTCTCCAAAAGACTTATTTAGTATTTCCTCCTGCACTTGACATCCTGCTCACTGTGAAGGTCTAACACCTCCGTTTGGACATGATCAAGTTAAACGAATATGAACCTCAGCTATGCATGGGCGGAACTGAGATGTGTTTGGCCGTAGAAACAAAGTAAATAGACTGCGCGGACAAACATGAGTAACACGTTAAGATGGAAAGAAGCCGGTGATGGCGTGAATGCCAACACTCCCCCTCATGCCAAAGCGGGGAATTCTTCGACTAGTACCCTATTTCGTACTGTGAATGTTCTGTTGGGCTCCAACCAACTTGCCCAATATTCTGATTATTTTTCAGGTTGTGGGCATGTCAAACGGACCCCCGGGTGGCCACCCACCCCAAATAACCTTTCACAAGATCCCAGTGGGACTGTGGTGAGGTCGAAAAAAAAGTTCCACCATTTCTGGGCTGCCACCCACCACCCCGTACCGCCGAGATGACTGGTTTCCCGTCCGTTTCACGCAAATCTAAGTACCTAGTCGGATAGACCCCACTGAAAAGAGATAGATCCAACAGTACTTTCGAAGCGAACAAGTATTCAAAGAGATATTGATTTTTCTTCGCAGAGTTTCAAAAAAGTAAAAGAATTACCGAAATGTGCTGCCTGAGAGCTTGTCTTGATATTCCATTGGATGCCGATTGCGCCAGCCGATCCGCCCGTAGTTGAAATGACCATGTCGCTGATCTCGATGGAGACGTACGATCTGGCATGGCGCCAGACCATAGTCCAGACAGAACACGCAGAACGGCGTGATGTGGTCAAGAGCAAGCAATATGATGATGTCTGCCTGCGGCCTCAGGCCCAAACAAGCATCTACAGTACGCAAGTGCAACCAGATGCACTAGTGCATGTTCCCCCCCACAAACATAGCGACGCCCTCGTCGCGATCCAAAAACAACTGATGTCCCCCTCCAAACCGAAACCACCACCTCCATCGTCCCCCGCAGGGCGAATCCAAGAGAAGGTACCCGATCGAAAAGACCCCTGCTGTCTAGAACCACAAGCCCCCAACCCAGGTCCCCGATCAACCCGCCCAGCTGCTACCACCGCTATCGTCCCCCGCAGGGCAATCCGACTCACGGACGACAACTCCAGCTGGCTACCGGGGGGTAAGAGTGAGGGTGACAATGATGTGTCGTAGTGTCAAGGCATCCTGCCCCAAGTCAAGCCTCCCGTGTTCGAACGGACCGCCTAGATCCATCGTGGATGAACCGGAATATGCCGGAAGAGTCGATAAAGGCGAAATGAGAATTTAAAGGATGGGTTCCCACGCCAAGAGGATTCCCACGCCCCTTAAGGCAGCAAATACGTCTCAGAGACCAGTATTGTGCAGGGCGGAAGAACCGTTGGGTAGGAGTATGTGAAACAGCTGGTGTGGGTTGGTGGATAGCGTAGAGGATGCTGAATGACAGAGAGGATGTTTGGAAAGGTCCACTGAGCTGGATGCGTGAAAATGGTCCCAGATGACGCAAAAGAATCCAACAGAAAGTCGGTGCGGAATGGCGCTTCAGGGAACGAATGACACTCTCATCACCAGATGGAGACGTACGATCTGGCATGGCGCCAGACCATAGTCCAGACAGAACACGCAGAACGGCGTGATGTGGTCAAGAGCAAGCAATATGATGATGTCTGCCTGCGGCCTCAGGCCCAAACAAGCATCTACAGTACGCAAGTGCAACCAGATGCACTAGTGCATCGACTGAGCCAGTATCTCCAGGATTACCCACCTGCACGAGTTGAGTGGCCGTTGACGCGTGCAGATTTGTGAATTAACTTGCCTTGAGAACTGGCCTCGGATTGTTCTGATCCGCAAATTTGGGACCCGAGCCCATGATGAAGGAGAACATTTGCCCCACGAGAATCGTACCCGGTGGAACAAAGATGGTGTCCGTGACCAAATAGGTACCGGTGTCAATGACTGCATGAGAAGCGTTAGCGGGTGCGAGAACCAGTTAGATCTCACACAAAATGGCGCATCAAGAATACTATCAAGGGAGATGTGTTCGTTGATTATTCATTTCAGATACCACAAGAGACACAGACCTTTGACAGGAACGTGTTCAGTGCAACTGTATCGTCCTTCACTCCGTCCCCGGCGGCCCCCAGTGACCCCAGCGACATAATGTTGAGAACCTCTGAGATGAATCGTTAGATTCCGGACCGGCGGAGTTTGAAAAAGGATGTGCAGCGGCAACCCCGCCATACCAAGGGTGATGGCAAATCGGTCGTCAGACCGATTAAACCCGAAGCTGCCGGGCGGCAAAACCCTCAAGTTGCAATCTTTGTCAACAATCATATGCGGCACTCATTAACCGTCAGCTGGAGTCATGCATCTTGACACCAATTTTGAAGCGGCAGGACTGGGGGCGGAGGCGCGCGAGGCAATGATGCGAAGTGTGCGCGCTAAGCGAACCCTAGCCCTAATCAGTCGCATGCAGCTAAGTTTGAGGCGCTTGTTTCGGGATGCCAGCACATCGCATCTCACGTCAAATACTTCGGTATTACTCTTGGCTTGCACAACACCAGGACCATCGATTTTGCTGCGGCTGCCAAACTCCTGTGCTTCCACAATTGGTGTACCTCGACATCTCTGCGAATTTTGTGGAAGTGCAATGGAGCCCAGCCAGCCTTTTTCAAAACTGCCTTCCATAATGTGCTCCGACTCCCCCATTTTCTGAGTCTCTCTCTTGAGCGGTACATTTTCACAATTTTATGGCGCTCGACTCCATCTTAAGCCACGCAAGCGGCTTAAAAGAGCTTACTCTCCATAACTCGTTAATCCGTCCAATAAGGCTGATTGGGACAATTGGAAGTATCTCGGATAATCAAAGTAAACGTCCGTATCTGGATTGCTACACATGTGCCAGCGTAGTTGTCCTTCAAAAGCAAACAGCAATAAATATAGTGACATCCACCAATCCTGTGGTAACTAGGCCACAGAAAATAGGGGGAAGATACCACAGGATGCGGCTCCAATTTCCCAGTCACGACATGCGTACTAGGCTGTTTTTAACTCGGCAAGTACGGCAAAAACGGAAGAATAGCAGTCTGTATGTCAAGGATCTGCAGATTTGCCGAGCCCACGCACATAGCAAGCTCTAAATCTGGGTTGTCATTTTGGCATCAGCCGATGCAATATGCAATTACGAACAGGATAAAATCTCCGAGGAAACGTAAAGGTGGCATGACATCAAAAGTTATGGCGGTAACATAGCCCTCAGTAAATCAAGCTAAGCTACAAAAAATAAAAACACCCATGTTCAGACAATGTATTCATTTACTCGAGTACAACGAATTTCGACCTAGTTCTTAGATGCTGGCTGGAAATTAAACTGGTACGCTGACACACGAGATGGCACTGGTGAGGTTATCCATGCCGACGTCTCTGAAGTCGGGAATGTTGCCCGCAACGATGACACTGTTTAAAGCGCATCCCGGGTTCCTGTACCCCTACTGTAAGAAGACAGGCTCTTTGGAGACTCGAGGTACTCACTGGTAGAAGGTGCATTGAACCCCAAGAACGGCCTGGGCACTGCTGATGGTGTCTTCGAGTGCCTTTGACACGGCGATACATCCCGTGGGAATGTTCGTAGCCTGGAGGGGGGTGCAGTTCCCGAAGTTGATATCTGTGCAGACAATGACAAGAACGACTTGGGCGGCGTCAGGGGACTAGCGGGAGGGTCAGATGAAGGCCGTGCCAGAAACTGCACAATATACTATGCCGCCAATGCCGCCGATACTGGCTTCAGCGCGACTGACGAGCTGCAGAACCGTTAGCTACATTTTGGGCTGCGTTGCGGAGGTACCTACCTCAGTGGGGACAGACACGGCCGAGGCAGCGACAGCGAGAGCCAGGAATTTGAGCTTGGAGAATGGGAACATTTTTCAAGGAGTGGAATCCTACTGGTGTATAAGTGACTGGGCTGAAAGACGCTGTATCGATCTGTCTTTATACCAACTGCGTTCAATCGTGCGAATTGAGACCCCCAATTTGGCGGTAAGCCTGTACCGCGACTGTCGGTGTTCGTTGTCTGAAAGGGGCCTTTTTTTCAGGATGCAGGTTGCGATTTTTAGATCAAACGCTCACGAGTCTTACACATCAAAACGCTGCATTCAGGCTCTCCAACCTCTATTTTAATTTCACTATTCATAATCTCTACCAAACCAACAGGAACCAGCGGACTTCATTATCTGCTCCCCGTGGCCAACGCCCTCCCCTCCAATCACAACCCGTCCGCGCTGTCCCCGGCTTTCCGAATGGGTGTATGGGTCCTCACGGTCCCTTCGATGTCACCGTCAGAAGGGATCGCCGCCTCAGTGTTGCTTGCGCAATGGAATCCAGACGTTGGCTCCCAAGTGCAGATTCGCGTTTGTCAAATAACGTTCGAGAAGCCAGCGCGCACGGAATTCGCATAGTATACTCATTGATTTATGTATTTGTTTTCTGAGTTTGGTTGTACACTGTATTTTCTCACCGCAACTCGGAAACCTGTTCTGGATATCAATATCCTGGTTTGAACGAGGTGCATTTATTTTTTACAATGAATGAAGCCTCTATCCGAATGCGGCAATGCCGGAGCAAAGGATTCCGCGGCCGTGTAACGCCGGACCCCGGGTGTCGGCAACATCCTGTTGCCGCCCGACGTTGATTGATGGAGCGACTCGCCAGTTTTGGAACATGGCGTGCTTTCACTCTTACAACCCCTTTGGTTAGTTGGAAACGCTACTGCCTGCTTATACACAAACCGGGCCATTCAGGCGCTCGCAGTGGACACGGCGAACCCTCTGAACATCACCTATCTCATCGTGATGTGGGAAGTGATGAGCGATGGATGATGCCCATTGCGTCAGCGCGTGCCCACGCTCTTCCGCACCTAGGTATAGAACAGGCGGGAGGACATCGCGAAAAGCAAACAAGTGAGGGAGGTGAGGCATCTCAAGCGTACGAGGCGATTCTCCTCTTTCTGAGCAGACGTCGAGCAACTACGTGTCTCGTCAAAAATTAGTCCACCAATAATATTACAGTCGGGAACGCAGCGACGCACGCTAGCCCATAGTGCCTGTTTACATGCATTACTATTGTTCCCCGTTGGTCTGGAACTGCCCTATGTAGCTGGAACGACTTTTTCATATTTTCTTCTGTAAACCTTTACCCCCGGTATCCTCCGGCATTTATTAATATACGGACGTCTGATGCATGTACCTCAAAAAGAATTAAGTCTTGACCTATCCCAGCCGTTTCGCTAGCGCAAAAGAAAAAAATTACGGCACCTACAGCAATACATGAAGAGACTTGAAATTGATGTCCTCTCCCCCAGAAGCTGGTCACCTCTCGGAGCCTTCGATCTTCGAGATGATGAACCACAGGACAAACAGTGTTCTCTCTGATGTATAGTACAACTCATTCAATAATATATTTGATGAACTCAGATAGTATTCACTGTGTGATATTCGGAATAGCCTCTGGAATCACGCAGAAACAATTGTAAACTATGAGAGCGCCAACAACGACCGTATAGCCACTCATAGACGGAAGGCATGATCCAAAGACCGTGAGGGGCCATGAACGACCGCCATAACCACCACGTACCTTCATAGCATTTCGGATTTTGCTGATGCCCTACCACAATATAATATCCAATTGACAGGTAGGGCTTTCGGCAGCCTCCTCGCTTCCCCCTCACCGATACGGAATCGGAGGGGTCAGATGAGTCCACAGGATCTTCGATATGGGCATCTGGGAATATTGTGGAGTACACAGGAGTGTTTGTAATTAATTAATCTTGAACAGCTTTGTTGGCCCATTCCCCGTTTTTTTTTGCTAGCTATTCAAAAAGTTATGAATGTAGGCAATCGCAAGGTACGGCTCGGATTCCGCGTCTCCGCTAGTTTCTACTTGAGATGGTGTTGCAAGGAGTGTCTGAGCCATGCGAACATATTTAAATATAAAGGTTTTTCTTAAATTTGTTTCAGTCCGATTACTTATGTAGTCTTTATTTATTTTACAGTTGGAGAAACCGGCAAGGCAAGCGCCAAAACGACGCATCGGTGCTCATCTTTTTTTCCTTGTGAACTGTCATTTTTTATTGGTTTGCATGCTTTCTTTGCTTCGCGGGAGTCGGGTAGTGGAAGTTGGCATTAGAAGGAGCAAAGTATGGACAGGTTGATAAAATAGAGCATGGACTGGTTGAGAAATCGAGGCAATAAGGCAGGATTGCATGGTGGTCCTGCAACTCCTCTCAATAGCTCACATTGCACAGACTTACCCGTTCGACTCGAAAGAGATCTCGTCCTCTTCCCTCCATTTGCTTTGTTCGCAGATGCATGTAGGCAAAGTCAACTATGAGTTGGAAATCAACCAGGGGAGTTGGTAGCAGAATAGCACTAGGCTTTCTCGTGATAGCTCGCGAACGAATTTACTAACAGTTACAATTGAGAATAGCACCGTTTGAACCAGGACTGGGACACGCCAAGGAAATCGTAGTTTATTTCATATGTGAAGATGTATTGTTAACATTTATTGCAGCCGCCCGACGACCAGTATGTAACTGTGAGCGAAACCGGTATCACGCGGGATACGGATGTAAGTAGCATGCGCAGTTGTAGCACGTGTGAGAAGATAGCAGCGTTGGTGTTACACGAATGCAACACAAATATCAAGCAAGCGAAAGTATTAGGATCAAGAACCCTTATACAAACAGTCAACACGGGGGACTTTCACCAAAAGAAGCCTTTAAACGGGATTCGTATCTCCGTTTAACGTGCACTTGGGATAATTCACCAAGTACTTAGGACCGCTATTCTAACGGTAATGTAAGCTCTAGTAGTTGTTACACTAGCGCTAGACAGTAAAAGTAGTAGATAGTTTAGTGAGCACTTGGCTTCACTGAAGATCACACGGAGTAATGAGTTCACTTGGAAGTTGTATTGGCAAAGATGTAAGATATCTCACAGGAGGGAGACAGTCCTCTTATACTCATAGCCTTGCACAGCTTATGCGGGTGCGAGGATTTGAGTTGTGAACCGTGAGAATAATGGATCAAATGTCAATCACGAATCAGTTCGCAGCACGAAATGAAGTTACAGAGCGCGAAAATAAATACATGGGGGCTCGAAATAAATATAGTCGGTCAGGAAGGTAATAAATAAGCCCAGGAATAGATAATATGAATATCCATCACAGTACCCGTTGTTGTGGCTTCTTTGGTACCTCACGTGCGACGTGCTTCCTTCCCGCCAACCCCTGCCGCCGCCCAAGCTCTCTATCCCGCTATACCCTAGCTTCAACTGCATCGCCAACAAACACGCATCTGGAAGAAACTCGCACCTCGTCGTATACACCGGTGACTAGGACTGTTTACAGATATGGAGCCCCACAGCCGTCCGACTTCCCCGTCTCTGCCGACTCTCAGCAGCCGCCCCTGACGAGAGCCCAGACCGTGCCTCTGCGCTGTCCGCGATCCAGCGCCTCTGCACTCCGCGTTCTATGTCCTCCGCATGCGGCCGCGCGGTTGTATGCGACGCCTTTGCGTCCACTATAAAGCCCTGTAAGTATTTCCCAGCCAATTAAAAGCGTGTATATATACTTGGTATATATACAGGCCGTATATATATCTGTATATAAATGCTGCACCTAAAATACCATTTTTCGGCTTCCTCGTCCCAGCTTATTTTCCCCCCACTCCGTGTGCCATTGCCACCAGAGTCGATGGCCGTGCCGGACCAAATCGAAAGGCTGGTGACCTTATTGGCACCGTCCACAGTTTTGTCCGTTAATAAATCCCTGAAAAATGGCAGTGTTATGTCCACACCATCACGCCGCAATGGAATCGTTGCTTCCACGTCCAAGTCGTCCAAATCCGATAAAGCAGAATCACCGGAATCATCGGTTAGGGCAGAGTTGAGGGCTGCCAGGCCCGCCTCGCATTCTGGTGTGAAGGAAACCTGTGGTTCTTCACCCTCCGTGCCCGCACCCGGGACAAGCACTGATGTTAATGTTGGCGGCGGTGTGGGCGGAGCAAAAAGCGACTTGACAGATCCGGAATTATGAACAGGTGTGGAAGGTCCGCCTGGCCAAGCTCCCTACAAAGCTTCGTATTACCTGTGCTATCGCATCCAATGGAAGCAAAGTGATCTCGGCCAATTAAGTCCATTATCTGAAGAATGTTAATTTTTGCCGCAGAGAGAAGAAAGAAAAGGACGCACCTCCATCATGTTCTTGTGGATATGTGCCCCAGTATGCGAGAACCCGGATGCTTCGTCGCCTTTACAGGTAATGTCAGTACCGAAGGCGCGGCGAAAAAAATTACTGTTTTGGGAAGATTTTGATCCTATTCAAAGAATTGCCCATAACTCAACGAGTTTTGCATGCATTGACCTAAAAGTAGGATAGAATTAACGGGCTAATTCGTGCGCAACTAATGATGGAGCTATAATAAAGAAATAAATCATATCTTTAGGTGTCCTGAGAAAATGGGACTTCTGAGCAAGAATCTGGGCTGGCATGCCCAAATCACATCCAAATGAGTTGAAATTTTGGGAGGGGGTGTTTATAACTGCTCCAGTAAATTTAATAGAGCCAGAATTGTGGATAAAAAATTCTCCCAGCTTTGTAGCCCTCTGGCATCAATTTCAGTTCAATCAGAAGAAATTGCTGCTATCAACCTCAGTCTGTGGCCAAACGGGCTGAAAGAAATACTGGAGACATCCTAATCGACGTCCTATTGGTGCCTCCCCCCACCGCGACCCAAAAACGTGTGTACAAACACTAATTAGAGCAGGTGATGGCGATATGCAGAGATGTGATGTGACAGTTAAATCAGAACAAATTGCTGCTATGAGTGATGGTGACACTAAATTAGACGCGACGCGCTCTAATTAGTGTTTGTACACGCGTTTTTGGGCCGCGGTGGGGGGAGGCACCAATAGGACGTCGATTAGGATGTCTCCAGTATTTCTTTCAGCCTAGCAGCAATTTGTTCTGATTGAACTGAAATTGTTGCCAGAGGGCTACAAAGCTGGGAGAATTTTTTATCCACAATTCTGGTTCTATTAAATTTACTGGAGCAGTTATAAACACCCCCTCCCAAAATTTCAACTCATTTGGATGTGATTTGGGCATGCCAGCCCAGATTCTTGCTCAGAAGTCCCATTTTCTCAGGACACCTAAAGATATGATTTCTTTCTTTATTATAGCTCTATCATTAATTGCACACGAATTAGCCCGTTAATTCTATCCTACTTCTAGGTCAATACATGCAAAACTCATTGAGTTATGAGGAATTCTTTGAATAGGATCAAAATCTTCCCAAAATAGTAATTTCTTTCGCCACGCTTCGGTACTGACATTAGCTGTAAAGGCGACGAAGCATCCACGTCGCGAAGCTTTGTATCGATTTTGATGATCTCTTTTTCCTGGGAGGATCGTTCGTAGAGCTGCAATAGGTCGACATTATTTCTGATCTCTCTTCGTTGTTCAAATATTGTGGCCATGCGGACCATGCAGTCGGCTCTGGAGTGACGAATGTCCATGGACGTAAAACTGTTCAATGCGGCCATGAACAGGCTGAGTGCAGCGTCATTGTCCCCATCAATCACCAAGTGGTCCCCGATGCAATGCAGGGCGTTGGTAGTGGCCACCCTGTTCGTTGTGGTCATCCCAAATGCAAGGTATATCACCGCCTATCTCTGTGATTCCCGGTAGCTGGATAGGCCATGCTGAATATTGGACAAGATTAACAGACAATGTGCAGTGATCTCTACATCCGTGTCTTTTTGGGCTGAAGCGAGACATTTCTCAAGGGTCTTGTATAAATAATGTACAGTGCCCCGGGTCATGAATCTTATCCTCGGCTCCTCCGCACCGTGGCACCTTCGATTCAAATGCACCCAGTGTTGGGAAAGAGATATAAAAAGATGAAACGCACACATACACTTCCTAGCCACGATCTATCCGGGGCTGGAACCGGACTCCGCATTACAGGCCGACCATGAATCTTACCCATGCGCGGTGCCTCAAGGCCATGGATCTCGTATGCATACTGATTCCCATCGAATATTAATACCTACCTAGGATATATCTCCTGTTCAACCGAGTTCTGTGCCGTCCTGCGAGGTTGCGTGCGTCGCAAATATAGAGTTCGCAGCATTCTTATCCGGCTTGGACAAGGATTTTTGCCTTCCATTCATCACGATCTTGTCGCTGGATTAAACTAGAATTATACCTAGGAATATCGACAACCGAAATTTGGAGCTTCTGTAAAATAATGTTTGCACATGCTAGTCAACCTTTATGTCATCTAGGGCTTTAACTTGCTTTTGGATGAAGGTCTGAAAGTCCTTCCAGCTTCCTTCCCAGATCTTGCTCTTTGTGTCTTGTCCTTGAGATACTGCAATAGTGTAGAAGATGGGGTGACACAGCAGGGTAACAAGCACCTGCAACTGGGTTTAGCTACTTCTATAATCACCTTTCTCCCTTCCAGTAGCTATTTGGGGAGCTTGATGCCAAAGGCCTCTAGTAAAAATTAGACCACCACTTCACAAGTAGGCTAGTGTCACCAGGAAGGGATGCAGACTGTTTTCATAGTGTTTCTGAGATGGTGTCTTTCTAGCTAGGTAAAATATGATTCTGCAAAACTTTCTTCATGGCACATTAGACCAGAAAGAAAAAGACAAAAATTCACTGTTATAAATGGCTGCTAACTAGATACAAGTGTCTGCCAATCCTTGTTCAAATTCACTTTTGATCATAAATGTCTTTTGCATTGCAATAAAGAAATTGTTCAAATTCCTTGTTCATGTTCACTTTTAATCATAAGGGACTTAGTACTTTTCTCTAAGCTCCTTGTTCAAATTCCCTCTTCACATTCACTTTTAATTGTAAAGGACTTAGTGCCAATTCCTGAAATCACATTTAATTGTAAGTCTGGCACTTACAACTGGAACTTTGTTACAATCAATGGATCACTGATCATGGCACTGGTTGAACATTTCAAATTTTTCAGTGGAAAATTTAGCGAAAGACTTGAATTTTTTTTCACCTATTTTTTCACTGAAAAAGCAGGTGAATAATGTGAAAGATATTTTACATTTTCACCTTACTGTTGGTTCAAGTCAGAAAGAGGTAAATATGTTTTACATTTTTCACCCCTTTTTTCACTGTAAAAATAGGTGAAAAAAATTCAAGTCTTTCACCAATCTTTTCACTGAAAAACTTGAAATGTTCAACCAGTGTGGTATTTAATCTTTGACATATCATGTTTCTTCTTCATCTTGTCTTACACTTACACTACAACAATCTAGATCACTGTTCCTGTCATTCCATCTGAATCAGTGAGGACACATCACTGGCATCCTTTCATTAATCAATATGCAAATCACATTTGTGTTTTCAACTTCAAATTCTTTTCAGTCAATGAACATATTTCAACTTCAATCAATCACAATAAAGAAATTGTTCAAATTGCTTCTTTACATTCACTTTTAATCATAAAGGACTTAGTACTTTTCAATAAAGAAATTCCTGAAATCTCAGATTACATTTCTTGAATTAATCACATTTATGCTTCATTCACTTACACAAATCCTTGTCTTTAACACTTTTTATTTCCTTCATATTTGTTGTTCCATTTTTTTTTCACTTTTCCTGCAAAAATGAAATTTTCATCTTTGACATTGTTCTCAACATCTGTTTGCTTTATTCACTTTTTTTTCAAAAATGTCAGTTTTTCTTTTTCACTTAGAGTGCAACAAAGAAATTTGCCTCGGTTTTCTTTTTCTTTTTTGTTTCATTCACTTTCTTTTTCAACCCTCTGTTCAATAAAGAAAATCCTCTAGTTTACATCTCTTTTCAAAAATTTTACCAGTCCCATCACTAATACCGCCCTCCCCATCATGACTCCACCCTCCCCATCATTACTCATCGTCATTTTCCTTTCTTTTTCACCATTGAGGCAAAAAGAATCCGCTTTATAAGCTGAGAATGGCGCCATCCTCAGGGATTAGATAGATCTGGGTATTTATCGTTGATATCACAACACAGAATCGATGATGAAGCAGAAAAAAAAAGGTTGACCATGGGTTACTATTAAGATTAGCTACCATCAGGAGGTTTCTCATTTCCCATCCTTTTACCTTCCCTCCTGCTCCATTAAACTACAATCACACTGGAGGCAAGTGCCATGGGCATGAGTTCATGGCATAGGACCGACACTTGCCATGGCACTTGCCACGGCACTGGATCCGCATGGATGCGAACAAAGAGAGGATAAATATAGCATTGGACCGATAGCTTGGCCTCTCGGAGATTTCCGTGGTACCAAATATAAATATTACCACAGGGTGCCTGTTCCATCAATGTTCCATCGTAAATTTAAGGCTATACATAAGGGCAAGAATTCACCCAGCACCCTCATAAAATTAGTTTTAGAATGGGGGAACCTCATTAAATTGCAAATAATTCACATGGTTCTCGCACTGGCCCCACTGGACTCCAGTGATGCTGTGTGGTGTGTCTTACAGTATGGTCACCAGGTGCCAGTTCAACTCTCACATCAACATTTTATTTGCATTGTGTACTGACCTCGTATCCTTTAATCCGGGTTGATGTAGCCCACATGTAAACTTCATACTGTGCTTGCCTGCCTTATCTCAGATTGCTGATCTTGTCCCTGCTTCAGGGTGTTGTGTGGGCCAGTTACACTGAGGAGTCCAGCCTAGATCACTGAGGTGACCAATTTCTTAGGAATTTACCTCAGCACGAGTCCCTCAATTGATTCTTCGATTCAGTCCTCGCCCGCAGTCTAGGATGTCGCCGATGCATTTTTTCTCGTGTCCAGATAATCTATTTTATTCTGTATGTGCTACTAACTCGGCCTCTACCCCAGGTCTCTTCACAACATCCCCTTGACTTTGGGTAACGGCAGACCCTGCCTCTGCAGGGCGGCACATGGGGCAGACCGGGCACACCATCCCCGCCTCCGTCCCACTGGAACACAGTGGTACTCTGTGCCTACTGGCATTTATTCCGGTGGCACACTGTGCTGGACTCCTTCAAGCTCCGATGTCATCAGAACGAGTTTCGCCTCACTGATCCTGCGCAGCCATATTTTTTGTGAAGTGTGTTGGATACTCGGTGAGTTTTTCTGCTTTAACTCATTCCAGCTGGGTCTAGTCAGACCACGACACTTACCAATTGAAGAATATTATACCTGTTTATTTTCGCAGCGAAAATTTATGGTGCACATTTATTTAAGTTTGTTGCCTGTCTCAAATTCGTAGATACCACATGTCTCAGTGTGCACTTACACTTGCACAAAATTTGATGGCATATGAATTTCTTCTGGCCCTCACAATACAGTCCCGTTTACCTGCAGCTTGCACACCCGAGGTTGTGAATCAACCCGCACGAATCACTTTCCTTCTTTTCCCTAGTCTGCTGAGTCAAACTTGAACTGTGAGAACAATACAATAAATTAACTGCACCTCTGATTATTGCTGGACTAGGTAAGCCATCCATTCGCATTCGAGTGAGGGAGCAGAAGTCGCCATCATTTCAACAATTTAGGTACGGTGAGGTTCTCTCGGAACCGACTAGTACGTTGCAGAGCAAATATGACAGCAACTTTACTGTCCCATACCCGACACTGAGACGGCACGATCTGGTTCAACGAATTGTCCACGCAAAGGCTGCCTTAAATTTACGATGGAACATTGATGGAGCAGGCACCCGTGGTAAAATTTAAATTTGGTGACAAGCCGCTACCACGGAAATCTCCGAGAGGCCAAGCTATCGGTTCAATGCTATATTATCCTCTCTTGTTCACATCCATGTGGATCCAGTGCCGTGGAAAGTGCCATGGCAAGTGTCGGTCCTATGCCATGAACCCACGCCCACGGCACTTGCTCCCAGTGTCAGATATTCATAGAATTGTGTTAAACCAAGAGAGACTAAAAATGCAGGTGCAGAGAAACACAGGAAGCAACTCTCAACATACAGTCTTTGATGCCCCAATGGGACACAACCATCCAATGGGACAAAGCACTATTGCACAATGAGCCCTTATCCACTGACCTCAAAACTTTCAAGTAGATTTCTGAATATGTTGGCTTTGATTATACAAAGTTTCAGGAGAAGAGCATCTGTATGCTGTGACCCAGAGAGAAATCAATTACAAAACTACCTAAAACTGAAATTCTGATTTTGAATATCTCGCTTGTTGTGAATGCAAATTACCCCAGAAAATTTCAGGAATGTTAGAATAATGTTATTTCCATGTTTCACCATTCTACTTGCACATACAATTGCTGAATTGACTCCAACTCCATTGACTGTGAAGATCTCAGCGCAAAAGTGAGCTGTGACACAATGTGACATACTTCACTTTCAACCTCATTTCTCCCATTTGCATGGCACATTGGGGTATGGAATTTTGCACATGTATTCTGCAAGTTAATTCAAACAGATTCCCAAATGGAATGAGATCAATCGGAGAAGAGAAAGCCAAGATTGAGCCAGCGGTGGCTGTGCATCCCATTGGCCCATCTTTGGACTGATAACAAATTTTGAGATAGATAAGTCCTGATCTCGACCACTTAAAATCCAATCGGCCTGAAACTTTGCAAGCATATACATTGGACCTCAAAGAAGGTTTTGGGTGGCTCAGTTTGAGAGTAAATCATCATAGATGTGTGTGTAAGATCGAATGAAATTTCATTGTCCCATTGGGGCATCGAAGACTGTAAATCCAATCGCTGAAAGCCGTGTTGTATGCCCTGCATTCTAAATGGGATTTTTCAATTTCCCAATTTGGCGATGCTGTGCAACAAAAACCATCCAGGCCCTCTTTCACTCCTACCCCAGCTCTCAAGTAAGCGGCTAGGTTATCAACGTTCCGCCATCTCAACTTATTCTCCATGACCCAGTTGAAGACCAGCTGTCTCCACCTCCTTGTCGCACATGCCACCCTGCCCACGCTTCATCGGCCCCGCCACCCCTTACTGTGTTCAAGGTCCAGGTAGCCGAAGCCATTTTTCGACGCTCTGAGCTCCGCGTAGCCTCGTGTAGCCCCGGCGAGGCCGGCTAATCACCAATCACGGTCACCTAGACCACAGCTAGACAGGGCACTTGCGAGCTGCTCTGAGATCCGTGATGTGCAGCTCGGCGCAGCTTCTCTAGCTTGAGTCGCATGACCTCGACATGGGTTTGCTACTAGAAGGCCTGCTCGCCATTCCTCGAACTCAAGCCTGGCTAGCTACGAGATGGTATTGCCCCACACAATAAAATCTTATTTCAACTCTACTACAACCACTGCCGACCTTGCCTTGAAATTAAGCATGAGCCTTGAATCAAAGGATTTTTACTTGACTTCTTTCTCCCTGCATAGTTGGCCCGATGCGCACCGCAACCTGAGGATCCGGATCAGATTGCACTGCCACTTCATATGGAACAAACATCCACTTACACTGCACACAACTTCATCTTAACGTCATCGGCAATGAACTCAATATGCTATGGATATCCAGTACTCTGAATGCTACTGGATGCTTTGAGCATGGCTAGAGGTGCAGGCGGGACAAGGTCCCTGGCTAGGTCGGGTTAGCCAGCTAACCACGGCTAGACACAGATCGGCGAGGCGGCTAACACAGCCTCAACATTTGGCGTCGGCTACGTTCCGGCTATACGGCTCGCCACGGAGTCCTGCTACCTCAAATAGACCGTGATATGGGGTCCGCCGCGGATTCCGCCAATGATGGCGGAATTGATGGCGGAATCAATCCATCAGTTCTCTCCACCAGATTCCCTCCACTCGAAACCCCCGAGGTGTCTCTGGAAATCCATCCACAACCTATATTTCTGCCCTCTCCACAGATTCCACTCCAGGAAACTCTGTGCATCAAATCTAGTCCACAGACTCCCTTCCTACTTTTCTCTACGGAATTCGGTCCACTGTATCGTATCTGGCTGAATATCTGTGCACAGAATCTTTTCAATGCAATATCTGTTCAGTGAATCCCATCCACCATCTCTAGCTTGATACCTGTGCATGGAATCCTTCTTTTCAATACTTGTCCAACACATTCATTCCACAAATCTCGCCCGATACCTGTACACAGAATCCTCTCCTTCAAATACCTGTCCAGCGGATTTGTTCCACAAGCTTTGCCAGATACCTGTGCACAGGATCTCCCCTTCTCTTCCAATAAATAAATAATATTCAGACTAGAATCTACTCCAAGGAATCTGTAAAACTGCTTGACAAAATTACTCTCAACCCGGCGTTGCTTATTTGTTCAAAGGGTCCATTACACTCAATTCCTACCATAACACTCTTGGCTGTTCCCATCTTGGAATGTCTACTGGCCCACCCCAGGCTATTAGAAACCCTGCAATTTACATAATTCCAGCGTTTTCTGGAGTTCACCAAACATATCTAGGCCGAAATTGTCGCCAAAGAGCTGACTGTTCCCATAATCCTACCCTCCCATGTCCGCGACTTCTTGTCATCTGTCTTCATCCTTGAACCTTCTTTTGTTGAGCTCTGCTGGCTAGCCTTCAGCGACTTGGCAACAACTTTTCAACAAGATCCAAGTTCAGCTTCGCTCGACGATGGCTTCAGGATGCATGTAAATGAGTTTTATATCATCCAGCTCAGCCCAGTTCCAATCTTAATCCCTCTTTTTCTAATCCTCTTTTTACAGGTGGAACTATGGCAGGAGCCGCCCGGATTGGCACGTGCGGCTAGATGGCCGTTCAGGTGTTGGACAATCAACAAAATTAGCACCTGGATCTGGAGGAGCCCTCATATTGTCGCAGAGGTCATCTTGCCAAACAAATCCCGCTCGCGGTGTATCCTCCGTGTGGATGTGGTGGCTGGGAACCGTAACAACCATATTGGTGTTGTACTTATCTTTCATATATATTGCGACGCTGCATGTTCATCGCCTCAGTTGTTCTACCTTTCAGGTGTCCGACTGAGGCGAGCCTTTTCTATCCCATTCACCTTCATGATGCCCATAGTATTAGTACCTATTTAGTCCTCATATATTTGTTCTTACATTACTGGAAATGATCTGTAAGGGCAGGTACGGCCGCTAAATATACACTGTCGGGTGAGACTATATATATATATATAGCATAATAGCGGCGATAATGCCTGCATGAAATTGCCAGGATGAATGGGAATTTCATGTACAAGATTGAAGACAGTGAATCCCGAGATTGGAACCAAAATTGATCTACCGGCCAAATTGGGCTGGATTGCATTGGCTGGACTGGGAATGGTAATGTCTTGCAGTGAAAGCCGTGAAGCTGAAAAATGTTGAATGCCATCCAATGGAGGGAAATTAATGGATAGGGGACTGAATTCCATTCACGGAAGATTGTCAAAGCAGAAATGGGCGAGTGAGATTCCCTGGAGTGTAACCCTTGGACTAGATTTGAGAAATTATGTGGACAGGCCGGGGTGGATCCCATTGTGGTTGGAATAATGTGGAGGTAATTCAGTCGAAGAATAGTACTGTAAGCAAGTGAAAAGATCACGTCCACAGAATTCAGTTGATGCCTCATCAGTAACGGAGAACCCTGGAAGTAATTTAGTGGAGGTGATTTCAGCTCGTTAAGACAGGTATTCTCTGCATGCGATATAGTATTCCAAGCATGCAATTATGTCCACATATATCGGAGGAGGAGAACTTGTGGAGGGGATTGCCTGGTTGAGACATTTATTCTGTGCACCCAATGTATTCCAAGTATGTAATTACGTGGATGGATATTTGTGGAGGAGGAGAAACCGTGGAGAGAATTAGCTCCAAGGAAACTGGTTGAGGTGATTCGGTCCATGGGAATCCGCCACGGAATCCGCCGCGGAATATTCCGCCAAATTCCCTACATCACCTTCGCTCTCTGCTACCTGGAGCCTGAACGCAGTGCCTCCTCAGCTCCTTTGGGTTCGACAAGGCCGCACCCCACATTAACACCGTGACAACAAACCGCTGCCATTCACAAGCTCCGCCTCAATACCCTGCCCGCTTTTGCCAGCGCAAAATCCGCGCCACGACACCACATCCGTCCGCGCTGCAAGCTCCAACGGGCGCTCCTGGCTGAAAAATTCCGTCCGCTCCCCGTCAAAGCTTGTATGCAAAATTAGCGCCACGACGCCTCGCTTCATCCCTTTGAGTCGCATCACGCCACGCCGCCCGCCGGGATCCAATTTCAAGTCGGTGCGCAGAGTGCCGTGCCGTCAAGTTTTCAAGCCCATCTTGCTTCCTCGCCTGCTTCCTGCGCCTCTTGCCGCTACCGCCATTATAGCCTCGCTTACTCTTACATATTATACTAGAACGGTGCATCTATACCAACCAATAATAATTGTGATTTTTTTTTTTCCTTCCGAGCTTGGTTTTGATTCAGTCGGATTCAGGTTCAGATGGACTCGGATGTAAGCGATTCGATCTCTAGCGATTTTCCCCGGAGCGACACGAACCCAAATAAAATACTTTCTTCGAACCGTTTTTATAAAATCACAAACGCGATCATTTCAAAGTAGTGGTACAGAAAAGATAACTTGTATGTATGGATTTTGATATTTTCCCTATAGAATTCACTGAGGGTCTATCCCCGGTGCGGCTAAAATTCAGGTCCAGCACTTGAACGACGCCGTGTTGAACTTCCAAAAGTCGGGGACATCGGTGTATCCGGGAAAGTTGACAGCCCCGGACTGCGTTCCAGTGCAGCTCCCCCCGGTGTACCAGAGACAAGTCGTGCCTATTAATCCAAAGATCAACAAGCTAGAGATTTCAGCGGCCTAAGAAATGCGAAACCTTGATCAGGACCCCAAGATTGGTATCCTGTGAGACCTGTGGCCGAGAACGGCTGGCAAACATTGAACGGGGGGCTGATGTGGTTGCACTGTCCGGAGAAGTTCCTTAAAAAAATGACAAGTCAGTCCGAGCCTCAGTGGTTGTGCGAAGTGCGCTCACTGTCCGGTGCAGACAAAGACACCAACAGCGCGCTTCTCGAGAGCCGCGACGGTGGGCTCGCCAGCAGCGGGTTCAGCGGTAGGCGCAGCAAGCGCCGGAGAAAACGCAACTGCCAAAGTGATAAGGATGGTGGAGAACTGCATGGCGAAGAGAGCTTGTTGACGAGATGGATCGAACAGCTTGCAGGGACTGGAGGAGAACCTGATTTTCTCTGAGTTAACCCAGTTGCTCTTATACAAGCCAAGGGCCTTCATTTGGAATACCGCTAAATCCATTCAGTACTCTTGTTATCTCGTGCACGGCATGCTTTACTATATATTGAGCCATAACACTAAGAATTATACTAATGACACACGGAGCTAGCCATGTGAATTGCACCGTAACGCCACGACACTAGCCAACTCCAGCTGTCCATTTGGGGCTTCGACAAGAGGGGGGGGGGGGGGGGGGCTAGGCCCATCATTTGACGGATAATTCTATTTGGAAACCCGGTTTCCGGGGTTCTCTGGACCGGTGTCGGCCGGTGCCATCCAAAAAAGGCAATTCGCACATATGAGGATGCAATGATCAGGGATCTAAAACAAAACACGGGGTCATGCCTCAGCCATTCTGCATGAGTGGAACTACTGAGGAATCGAATAAGTCAATAAAGATGATGTGGGTGGTGCCGTCACACGGAAGGAAGATAAGATTAGATGATCGGGTGCTAATCTGGCAAGCATTCCGCTTTGACACAAAGGTGGGATCTGGGGATAATTGCATGGAATTTCCTGAACAAGGTCATTGTTGGTATTGGGCCATTTGGAAATGCACACTGCAGGTAGTGCGACAGGCCCATGGCTTTTCTTCATCCTGGTATGTACCAAACCACGTCAATGAGTGGGTTATTGACAATTATTGACGTGTCCATCAAAATGTTCGGGGAAGTATCACCTTCAAGGGCTAACACTCACGAACATCCTCAAAACAATTGAATGCGCACTTTTTCCGCATTATGACCCATGTATGAGTTGTGAGACGTGCACCTTGAACGTAAAAGAAATGCGTGGGAATACTTGGCAACTTTCTGCTCCGTGTGATTGATGGCAATGCTCGGCAAAATTTTGCACTGCACACCGGCCTGTCCCGACGCCGCCGAGCGCTCTCAGCGGGGTTTTCAAATAGAACAGCTGTGGGGGTCCTTTGATCGGAGAGGTTTCTCTTGGAAACCGGGTTTCCAGATAGAAATATCCTCATTTGACACGTGGAATATCAATAAGTATTACCATTTCTCTCTCGATGCCGCAATATAGATTACTTATGCCCCAGCGGGATGGAGATACCAGGACGGTGGCCATCTTGCCAAACGTAGCACGGCGGAGCCGTGAGTCACCGTCCGCCATCAATTTTGTCGCCCCTGCTGTCGGTGCTGAGCTTGCGCTGGCTTGCTCCCCGCGTCAGAGCGGTGGCCCTTAGCCCGGTGTACAGGCTCACACTTATGGAGTATGAGCTGTGCAGGACTGTAGTACTGAGTGGCTGGTTTCATGTGGGGGCGGGTCGGTGCTGGATGGTCAAAGCTACACACCACAGATCCCGCCATCAGGCCCGCACTTGTTTCACATTTGCTCAGCTCCTTTGATGGGTCAACAGGTGGGCCCAGACACTGTATACGAATAGGATTCTGCGGCACGAGGGGTACAGGATGAGACCGGCACGTGAGTGGGCGGCTGCCTCACGATTCGTGACAGAAATAAAAACAAACTTTAATTCATTGTCCTCTCTACCCTGGACGAAAAATTCCAGATATATTGCAGCATTTGAACCATGTGTGCTGGGTCATAAAAAATAATTTCCAAGCCATCTTGCGATATACTTGTTATGTTATAATTTTTTTTCTACCAAAAGATGAAAAAGTCCTTTGGTGTTTCTCAACTCTTCAGAGGGATGAGTCCTGGCATCCTGAAAAATTTGAGGCCAAACGGCAAAGCGGTTGTGCAGTAATTCCAGAAGTTGCATCAGTTCGCGACAAATATTGATCTCGCATGCACGGTGAACAGGTTGTATATATATGCGTAAATGCTTCAATTTTAGTACAATATAAGCATGATTGATCTACCATTCGTTGTTATACTGTACAAACCAGAGCCTGGTAGGGATATAACAACGAAATTCAAAACACCACCCCATATCTTCGCACCACAGCCATTCCCCCGTAGTGGGTGGTCCCGACAAACGCGGCCGCCTTGGTGAACGCGATTCCCGAAGTTATAGAGCCCTCACAATGACGTGTATCATCATCCCGCTGAGTCACTCCCCGCAATATCTAAGTCGCCAAGGTCGTAGGGTCCCGCCGGCATATTTTTCGGATCGGCGCCGTTCCGTGTATGTTCAGCGTCCGATAGTGAGCCCATAGTAGCAGGCCGAGGCCGCAGCAATCTGTGCACCTGTGTCCCGGGCTCAGCAAGTCGCATGGGCTCGGCGCCGCCTTCGAGACGCTTCAAGTCTTGCTAACCCCAGTTTTTTGCCAGTTTACCGCCCGCTGAGATTGCGCAGAGGTTTTACAAAGTCCGCGCTTCATTATTGTTGTTCGGCTAAATACAGAACGGTAGACTTTGAGGGCTGTTATGTAGCCATTGTTTTCGCTTCCAGACTTTGTTCATTCATCCATTGTTCCCTTTTTTAGCTGTCGCCTCTTCTTCGAGTTCGCCAATAAACCAGGTTCGAAACCGCCTGCACCGCCAAACCTTTTCACCTTTAATATTTTCCATGTCCCCGCATTCTATGCCCACACAACCGCGACCCCTTCGTCCGCATTTCCCGCGTGTGTCGTTGCCGGAAGTAAGACCCTAAAAGGCGGCTTGAATCGATTTGGGCTTGATTGGCTGCATCGCCCGTGGATTGACAGTGATTGACACATCGTTCCGAGCTTGTTTTGTATCGTTTGCTGTCAAGCGGAGAAGTAAATAAGGCTGGCTGGAAAATAATAACGGCTACATCGGCTATGCAGGTTTCATCATGATGCATGGCCCCTTACTGGTTGGGGGTGCCGGGTAGTGGTAAGGTGGCAAGCGGTCACCTATGAGTTTCAATTTGCCTAAAGGGGAAAGAAAGGAGTTCAATGGTCATGACGCTAGCCGTGGACGGCTGGTGTCGTGCCTTTACGGTGCAATTTCCCTGGCTACTGCCATGCCATGAGTCTAATGGTTAGTGACACGGGCGATATATTTACATAATTCATAGTTCGAGTTGACCGGTAGGTAACTTAGGTGGGTAGCATTACACGGCACAGTCTGAATAAAGAACGCCAGGTAGGTAGGTAGGTAGGTATTATTACACGGCACGGTCCGAATAACGAATGCCGGTTCCAGGAATTTTCCTGGTGTACAAGCAAGTAAATACATCTTCGCCCCTGGACTTCATCCTGCCATCTAAACCAAGCTCGCAGACCCCACAGGTTTCCCTATGCCCCACGGTAGAGCTTAGACGTCAGGACGAAGCGTAAATTTGGAATGAGCCCTGCACTTGTCAGTTATCTCTGTCTCCTATACATCTCTGTCGTGTAGAATATTTCAAGGACATCGTGGACGAACTTTCCCATCAGAACAATCGTTGAGCGCTCATAAATAATAGATTTCAATAGCTCAATACTATCAAGCTGCTCATCAAATTTCCTTTGAATCTTTGGCACAGTGTGAAGCAATTTTTCAAAGAACGTGTGGCGCAGTTGAAGAACCTCAGGGTTTACCTGGCATTAAAGCAACGCATGTTCTGGGATTTCGACCTTGGCTGTGCAGAAACGGCATAGGCATTCATGTCGTGGGACGGGTTGGAGTGCGTGATCAGTGTACCGCATTCCTTCTAAGGCAAGTAGATGGGTTGACATCATGATTGAGGTAAGAGCTTCACGGTGCCTTTCGTTCTTAACCATGAATAAATAATGCCTTAGATAGAGAGTTATTTGAGCAGGCGGCTTGTCCTTTTGTGGTTCACGGCGACCGTGTAAGAGATAAAGTTTAGCTGACGAGTCAACTTCATGCTGAATCGAGGTCCTTGCGATATACTTCAACAGTTGTTTTGGTTGCGTTCACGAAGTCCAATGGAGGGCAAGGGAATGGGAGTTTGGCTATTGCATTAAGGATATCGCCAGCCCATGATCTCTTCTTCCTGCCAATGAGTTCAATAGAACTGTTCAAACAGGCTCGAGCAAGATGGGAGGGCGGGATGAAACAAGGTACTGCAAATAACCTAGCAACAGTAGAAGTCCACGCATGCGAAGCGGCATAATCCCAGTTTCCGTGAAGACCGGTGCGACATTCAGCATTTGTCTGAGGAAGTCAACTTGGATTGCGCACAGCTCCTTGACGTGAATTTCTTCGCTGTCAGGGCAAACCTCGCAACCGTGGATTAGGTGACAATCAACTCGTGCCATGTACAAGGTCTTGAGCTCTTTTGGCGTCAAGCGACCGGTCCAGTCTTCGATTCCCGTGATCTTGTGCACGCAGTACCGCGCTGTGCTTGCTTTGGCTTTATAGTGAGCTTCGAACATATTTCTGGTGTCCATGCGAAAGTGCATGCCAACGTATTTCTCCTCAGTTGTGACAGTCAGAGCGGTTTCTCCGACTTTGAACACGAGATTTGCAGGTGTGGCGCCGAAAATCATGATGATTGTTTTACTAGGATAAAGTTGCGTGAGCACCATGCAGTGAGCGTGTTTAATCTGCGCTGCAATCCGTTGGCCGATAGCGAGATGAGAAGAATATCATCTGCTTGGGCCAAGATTGCTATTCGAATACCAGAGATAATGGGATCGTGGATATCGTCCAGCATGATCAAGTCAGCCATGAAGAGGTTCCACAAGACAGGAGATGCAGGATCGTCGGTGAGCAAACCGATTAGGGCTTTGAATTCGGCAGAATTACAATCACCATGTCTGACATAGTATTTCATTTTCTGGTATAACTTGCGCAGCTAGTCAAACAATGCGCCACCCATTCCCATGCGCTGGAGTTTTAACCACAGGGTCGGATGATCCGTTAACGGAAAGGCGTTGGTTGCATCTACTGCTGCAACATAGACAGTGAGTCCTTTTGCGTATGCCCATTCATTTACACAGCGTAGGATGAAGGGATTATTGTTAGTTCGATATCCCTCTCTAAATCCATTCTGGTAATCAGGTATGGGTTTATATGCATTCGCCCAGTCCGTCATGCGTTTATGAATCAGCAGCGTCAACGCTTTCAGAAGGCAGCTCTCCAGACCGATTATTCGGTAGCCATCTGGGTTGGCACCATTCTTGCCCTTCTTCAGGAATCCGATTAAGACCGTTCTGAACCATATGGAAGGTCTGTCTCCTTTCCGTGTGCATTCACTGAAAAGGAAGAGGAGATCGTCATTCGGAGTCTCCAAGATTTCCGCGTAATGGATCGCGTCCTCACCCGAGGCATTTCCTAGTCCCTTGCATAGGTGATCTTTCAGCCATTCCATGTCGTCCTCTGACCATTTTTGGAGAAGAATTGTTCTGGAGTTGGGTCAGGCGTCGTGCTCGGAATTGAACCAGCAAGTAATCGATTTATTTTATGTTGAAATGCATCGAAAGACTGAGGAAGAGTGGTAGGGGGATTGAGCCGTCGTTCAAAGACATCTTTCAAACTGTCTGCCGTCACGGATATTGGATTCGGAGCAGGGTCTATGAATCGTTTGATGTATTTCCAGAATTCGGCGGCTGAGGAAGCTTCCATAATCAATTTTCGGTTCCTTTCTCGCATTTCATACAAGCGCAGTCGGCCTCGATGACCTGCAGGGAAATCGGGACGCTTTGACGGTGCAGTTGAAACGCCGGAATCATCCGGAATATCCGCCGTGACCTTTTCCATATCCAGTGGTTGTGTTGTGAAAGGTTGCATTGGACGGAGCTCTTGACTTCTGGGCTGCGCAGGTCGAGAAAGCGTCAATGCCACTTCAGAGAGTTTTTTGGCCGCAGTAAAATGTCTGTGAAGTTCATTCTTCTTGATGTGGACAAAGTGCAGGGGCGCGGAGCGAACTTTAATGGCCTGAATGATAGATTTCAAGATATCACCATTTGCGCACTTCCGGCCGCAAGCATCGTTACGAAAGCTATGGTATTTGATTGACCGAATAGCATACTCGGATCTTGTCACGGTCGAGACGTGAAGAGTCTTCGTTCTGGGAGCTATTTCCAAAGCGATCAGTAGCGCAACTAGGTCGGCGCGCGCGTTTGTTGGATTGCCCCAGATGCGCAGTGAACGGTTGAGGATTGAGCCAGGTCCGAAATATGTAGATGCAGCCGCCGAAGCTGTGTGTTTACCTGCATTCCTGGATGTACCACATATAGTGACTACGACCGGATTCGTGTCAAAGTACACAGATCCAAAGAGGCCGCGAGATTTCTTCGAAGAGTCTTGGCCTGAAGCGATGGTTGAATGAGGTTGAATGAGAAGTCTGTCCAGCTCCGTGTCGTTGGGAAGATCTACGTCCTCTCGTTTTCGCTTCCACGTGGCGACTCGAGGCACCGTATTCAGAATGGCCAGATCAATCTCTAGTTGCACGACAATAGCTGCGTGATCAAAATTTAGCTCTAGAGGCAAGACATTGAAGGCCGAGACTTTTGGATAGAGAGATTTTGAACAGGAATTTTCCCGGTGTATGCAAGTGTAATTACACCATCGCCCCTGAATTTCTCCTTGCCATCAGAAACAAGCTCGCGGGTCCGGTATGTTTCCTCCGTGCCCCACGGTAGAACCCAAGCGCCATGAAAAGCATAAAAACTGGAATACTGTATTATTGCAATCAATTGATGACGAAGGTCTGAATTATTGACCAAAAAAAAAATCAAAAGAATCACCATAGATCGAGAAAAAGTTCTTTACGTGGTCAAAGCATTGAGCGTTACGCGTTACTGACGAATTGATTGCAATAGTTCAGTAGTACCCCGGTCAGTTAAACTCCATTGCTTCGACAGTAGATTGGCTTGGCGTAGGACATCTGTATGGCATCGTGTACATATTTACCAACTAGAACAATTTATAACCCGCTGCCACCGCGGCAGTACTATATTGCTTCCTGCACCTCGATTCATACCGCTAGGAACACCGAAAATGTAGTTCTCTATGATTCACATCCGTCTTGAAAATGATATACATATTGAAAATGAGCTTATAGACACATCCCTGGGCTGTATTGCTAAGTTTTTTTTGTAGGTAAGCTTGAGTAGACTATCCACATGTTCCAGTGTAGTCCCCACAAAAACCTCAGACTTATTCGTAGCAATTCGAGGAAATTTAAGAGCTGGATCAAGGTATTGATGGATTCGGCAATATACTCTTCCGTTTCTCAACGGATTTCTTCGGGGTTTTTGTACAGACCTCTCGGTCTCGTATGCGGTTGGTCCGAAGGTAAACGAACGAGAAATGAGGGAAACAGAGGGCATTCTCAGTATGCGTCATTTTCAAGACCGATGTGAATCATAGTCACTGCGTTCCGTGGCATTGTCGGCAGCGTTTGAAAGCACAGCCTGACATTGCCTGACAACTGCCGACCAGGGTTAGCCGAGGGCGTCGGCACAGATCGGCCGTTGTCAACCGCGTGCTGACGCAGGTCGGCACACGTCAGTATTTGTACGGCACAGGCTGCCGACACAGCCTTGGAACGCAGTGAGTACAATGACTTGATTCATACCAAAATCTGATATTGATCTCTGGGAAATTTTTCGATTCTGGACTCTCAACTTGATATGAAATTCCATTGAAATGTGTACAGTGTGCTGAATGGAGACTGCATTTGGCCGCCATGATTCCGCTTCTGCTGTAAGAGTGCTTACCGTGCTATTTTTCAAACCTACCATGTGTTCCTATTAACTTGCCGCAGTGTTTGAAATGCATTTGAGTGCAGCTGAATTTCAATCTTATGTTGCTCACTGAGATTACCATTTCAGTTGACCTACAACCGCAAGATTGAACTCAAGTTTTGGTGAAATTTATTTTAATCTGCTACCTTGGCTTTCAAATAAAACCTCGACTGTGCCTAAATTTAGGCAATCTCAGGTACCTCGAGTCATTTATGAATGTTGGGTTCTATCTCCATATGACAATATCCCCTTCGAAAGTCCTCCTGCTTAATACTTTTGCAGTGCCTTTTCTGAGTCACTTCCTTCTTGCGGAAGCTGCCACACTGCAGTATTTTCAATCTGTGGAGATCCGAAATCTGTGGGGATCCGAATATCTTCGAATTATCCGTTCTCTTAACGAAATCTCCAGTTCACATTTTATTTTTAATCTGTGGAGATCCGAAATCTGGGGGATCCGAAATCATCGAATTATCCGTTCTCCTAACGAAACCTCCAGTTCACATTTTATTTTTAATCTGTGGAGATCCGAAATCTGTGGGGATCCGAAATCATCGAATTATCCGTTCTCTTAATGAAACCTCCAGTTCACATTTTATTTTTAATCTGTGGAGGTCCGAAATCTGTGGGGATCCGAAAGCCTCGAATTATCTGTCATCTTAACAAAATCTCCAGCTCGCATTTTACTTTTAATTCATGGAGATCCGAAATCTGTGGGGATCCGAAATCTCCCAATTATCCGTTCTCTTAACGCAATCTCCCCCTTTGAGGGGCCCCTGGCTCTCTGCAGGAGAGGATTACATCCCTCGGAATTTCGACTTGAGACGTGTACAGGGGACCATTTAAGCAACGCCGGTGAGTTCACGAAGTTGCGGAAGGTGGTGGCGCACCAATGGAACGCGTAGAGCTAGCGGTGGACGAGGATGAGAGCGCCGAAAAGGTCCAGTGGGTGATGTGGGGCGGGTGGCCGGTGCAGTATCCTTGGAAGCGATCGCAGTGGGAGCGGGCAGAGTTAGTCTCCCTAGTCAGACCGTGGAAAGAGGAATTGAGCGGAGCGCGGCTGGACACATGGCTCGCGGGAATTGTTTGGCTGTACATTCGGTAGTCTAGATGGGTGGGATTAATGCGTAGAGTGGTTGAAATGAAAATAGAATTGTGATACTTGACCCATCTGGATCAAATCTGCCAGAGTAGGCACCAAAACTGGTATAATCAGCCCCCAAAGGCGAAGAAAATATAGTGCGGAGGTACCTGGTCCACTAATATGATGGGCATGCTAATCAGCCTTTTCGAAACCATGGAGTCCGAAGTTATGCTTCGGCGGACGAGCCTTGATCGGGGAGTGGCAATTCACGCCAGACGGTAACGAGCGGGCACTGCCAGGGAAATCCCTGGCGCTCTGTTACCAGGTGGAGGAGTTAAAGTAGAGACGAAATAGTCATATTCAACGCACCTGGGGTAAACTACAGGAAGCAAACAAAAGTTCTGAAGCGTACAGATAGCTTGCATAGATTGCTAATTTGCGCACGAAATGCGAAAACGGGGCTGCTCAAGGCAGCGGCGCACGGTGACTCCGAAATGGAGACACCTAGCCACCGTTGATTTGAGGGCGCCGTCGGTGCACTTCATGGTGAAGGATGCGGGCTGCACAGCTGCGCCCAGCTAGGTATGACGTAGGAATGGGAAGAACAAGGCCGTCAAGAGGAACCGATGGACGTTGAATGGGATGGAGGGGCAAAAGGAGACGTACCTGAGGCGAAACGCATGAGTAGACGCCAGAATGAGCACACAAAATAAAATAAAATCGTTTTCAAGCTCTCTGAATCCGAATATGGCGTCTGAGAAGCGATCGGGATGCGCGGGGTGGCAGTACGCGCAACGACACAGAGATGAGGACGAGCGAGCCGTTTTTAGGTCAGTAAAAATGTGGCGCTAAGTCTTGGAATGGAGAGGGGATGTTGAAGACTCACCTGAACTGAAATTAGGCTAAAACCAATAATAATTCGCGCGGGGCAAGGCTGATTAGTCGAAAAGGGGGAGAAATGAGCACATACAACGCACCTGAAGCTCCAACTGTATCCTAAAACCGCAAACGCCGACGACCATGAACGAACGCCAAGCGAGCGGCTGAGACGCGGACGATGGCGGTGCTTGGCCAGCGTTTGATGGGCGGAACGGGGAATGCTAGTGGGCTAAGATTTCGACTTGAAGAAGGCTTGTGGAGTCTTCCGAGGGTGTCTCCGTGTGGGGATTGAGTATAGCCAAACCAGGGGCACAGAAAAGGAGCAACGGCAGCGGTGACGAAAAGCGCGCAGGAAGTGCAGTTCTTGACGGGGAACGATGAGGGAAGGGAGGAAATGGAGAGGATGTACCCTACAGTCAAGTTGTGGCTTTGGGAAGACCGCTCCGAAAGCCCCCGCTTGTTTCGGGACGATATCGCGTGCAGAGGTTGATTTCTGATGCCCAGAAAACGTGGGCTGGGCCGGAATTTGGCAGTAGAACGGTCAAGAAGGACGAGTACAAGCCAGTATCTGAGTGACTGAGGCTCTCTTGACGGTGAGGAGCGGAAAAGGTGGACTGCATTGCATCGTCAATGTGGTGTCGTGGGAAGAAGCCAGTAAACATGCGTCTACAGTCATGCCGACGTGATGCCGGCGGGACGGATCCAGATGTCTTGCATGAAATGATGGCGCAGTGATGGCGAGCTTGTGCGGATTTTTATAGTGGGCAGATGAGGTATACAGAAGAGCATGACCGAAATTATCTGGTGACATGTTCATGATGATGCGGCGTGCAAGAGAGACGAGTAGGGTACCAGGTTTGGCTCAATCGCGAAGTATCGACGGTAAATCGGGTCTAGGAGAGCCTACGGGAATTCTGGACTTGCAGAGGTGTGTTTTCGAATTTTTATTCGTTCCTTGTGGTCATAATTCAGGTATTTCTGAAGAGAAGAGAACATAAATAAGAACGAGTGCATGAGCATCGCAGTGTACACCGCAACTAACAGCTATATTATAGCTAGTATAATCGGTGGGCTGAATGGAGAGAATAGTAACAGTAGATGATGAGGATACCAGCGGACGGGTATTCGGACAAATAGTTTCGGACTTGGGTTAGTTGGGTTGAAGAGGGGTCGGAACCGACGGGGTTGGATATGCCAGTGTTATTAAATATGCACTGGGAGGGTAATCATGATCCAACATTATTAATAATGAAGAGATGGATGCCGCACGGTGGAATTGATTGGCAGAAAAATGTGTGCCCTGCATCCTTCTACCTGAAAAAAGCCTACTACACGGCAACAATTATTGAGGGACTCAATATTTGGGCTTAAGTTGCTTCGAGACAAAGGAATTTGTGCGAAGCGCTCCTTTAGGTGCCTACACTACCAACATGGGAAACTACATGATTGTATGAATGCCAACATGTGCGGAACTAAGTATGGAGGATCGATGCCACATGCCTTCCACAGGGACTCATGTGTAAAGTGCGCAATTGAGACGTGCTGCCTGCCCAAAAATGCCTCCACTTCATGGGGAAGGATGTGTTCGCGCACCATGATCATGTCCCTATGCATGTACTGCAGGCGGAGGTTCAGCGCAGGGATGCACAATGGACCGCCTTTGAAGTGGCCAAGGACGACGAGTACTGCCCACCCTTTGTTGGGATCTGGGCGGTCTGTGTGGAGGGGCATCTGGCGATTGAATATGATCTCGCACCCCTCCATCATGAGCGGGTCATGAGATCCCAGCACCTTGACGAACTTATACTTGTGCTCTGCCTCTGCACAGATGCTCTTGAGAGCGGCATAATGGGCGGGATCGGCAAATAAAATGAGGTCATTGACATGGTGGGACAGGAGCCGAAGCTCATGCACAAGCTCCATGCTGCAGGCGAAGGCATGGCTGGTCTTGATAACATGTTTTGATATGACGGGGTCTTCTTACTGCGGGAGATCGGCACTGGAGCATGGCGCCAAAGAGAACTGGCTCACCGTGTGGCCAATGGCATGCCAGGCTCTCACAAGCTTGAACAGGCCTGCTACTTGGCCAGCAAAATTGTGGTAAGAATTGATGGCGCAGCGAGTCTGACCATCTGCGCTGGTGCACTTGGGCAGTTTGACATTGACATCACTGCCGAAATCAACCAATTGCTGGAGTAGGAGATCCTAAGGAAGAGCAGCCATTAACATGGGCCAGAGAGCAATAACATGAAGACACACAGCGCCTGCTCGCCCTATGGCACCCGGGATGTGGAAGACAAGTGGGACTCTATCATTGCTGACTGCGCAACGGGGCTGGTCATCGAGCCAGTTGACTGCTGGGAGGGGGCCACTATCAAGCTGAGGTTTGTTGTCGAACGCCCATGCAAATGAGAATGAAGAGAAGATGCCTAAGAACGAAAATGTGTCAGAGGCTGTGTATCTCAAACAGAAAAACAAAAGGAAACTGACGGGTATGTTGGCGAGCCTTGTCAACCGCATTGCGCATCTCGTGAGTGAAGCCTTTGTGCAGGTACTCTTCCCTTTTCAAGTCCATCTGGGGCACCTCAATACGGGGCTTTTTTCTTGGTGGTGCACCATCGTCAACAGCGTTGGGTATTGTAGTCTCTTCGGTTGCTGATACAGAGGGCGACTCGGGCACCAGCAGAGACTCTAGAGATTGTTTTTCTTTTCGAGGGAGGAAACGATGCATGAGGGGAGAATTAGAGAGGAAATATGGAGACAAGTTGGCAGGAGAACTTTAAGACACGGTGGTTGATGGTTACACCAATGCTGGCAAGTGAGTCATACAAGAGTGACGTGTGGGCATCAAGATTGCCAACCTTTGTTCTTTCCTTCCATCCACCTCTACAAGTTTGGCCACCTCTGGGTGTCGTGCTCGATGCCGGTGCCAGGAGTCATCCTCCTCTGCATGGTGTATACCATTACATCACTGCAAATGGAATACCTACCTGGGGAAAACATGTTGCACAGGCCCTGGTGCAGATGATCCCACTGCTCGCCACCATAGGTTGCTTCCGACGGTGGCGATGTAAGGATACCCCTGCCAACATATGTCTAGTGTCGATGGTTGGATTTGAGGAAGGTTAGGTTGTACAATGCTCAATGGATCTGGTGCACCCTACAAGTGTGCTTCACGGTGAGTGAATTTCAAGGGCATTTCGAAGATGAACATGAGATAAACACCTAAGCCATTGGTGCAAGCACGGCCAACTTGAGGGTGAAGTCTTGTTACCATAGATTTTGAGTGTATGTTAACTGTTGCCGGCTTATCTCATCAGGAACAGAATGAGTGAGTAATTGAGTTCCAAGTAATGTATCTGTCATGGTTCTGTGTGTGTGGCCATCGCAAAGATTGAAGTAAGAGCCGTAAATGCCCGCCACAGAATTTATCATCCCAGCAGGCTCCAAAAGCATGCTGGGCTAAGGGAACAGGATCTATAGGTAAGACATCTCCTACATGCCTGGATGACCTATACCACTTGCTTTTCAAATGTAGCCCCCCAAGGTACAGAACAGTTCATGCCGTGGGATCCTGCATGCCATGGGATCACCTGCTCCAATTGACTTGATTCTTTTTTTTTTGGACTCATAGAGATGTTCTATTGGCATCTCGATCAGAAGCTTAGTCGGCAAACATGTACAAACTTCTGCAAATGAAAATCAGCATAATTTCAAAAAATTGACCTTAGCCACTGGGTCTTCACTCAAAAGTCAACTTTGACTGTTCAGAACTCCTCATTATTGGTCATTACAGGTTGATGTACTTTCCCCATCTCCATCACCCAATGGGATTGGGTTATATGACCAGAATTCTATGACAAGGTTGGTAAACAAACACACTGCATGCCATGGGATCACCTGCTCCGATTGACTTGATTCTTTTTTTTTTGGACTCATAGTGATGTGCACTTGGCATCTCAATCAGATGCTTAGTGTGTAAACATGCACAAACATCGGCAAATGAAAATCAGCATAATTGTGAAAAATAGCTTGACTCAAAAGTTCAACCTAGAGTATTAAAACAAAACCTGCAGCAAGATTCTTCAATATGTTGTGCTGCAGATGTCAGTTGCTGTAATTAGATTAGACAGGCAGGCTGCGGTGTGGGGGTTTGCAAGATCGCTTCAAAATGCCTCAAGATGTGTGGGGGACCTCTGTACGATCCCACCACCCCTATACACTTAAGGGTTTTGTTGCTGTCCCTCATCACTGTTGCCTGTTTGGTGCTGGCAGCAACCAAAGACTTCCAGGGTGGATGAAGTTCATCTTTTTTTGGGTAAAGATCCATGGGGGACACCCACCCCAACCTTCCCCACACTGGTCTCAATATCATTCAACAATGTCTGAGCTTACTCGCTGCTGTTTGATGATGATGACAACAATGAAAATGTGAAGTTGTGAAGGAGACTAGTGAAGATGTGTTCAGAATGTAAATACAAGCATTTTTCATATAGACACGTATACCTATCAATGTTGTATGCACCCATGGTCAGCTGTTTTCATCTTCTCACATAAACACATTTTTGCACAAAACACCACAAAAACCTTCAAGTTGTGAAGGAGATCGGTGAGGATGTATTCAGAATGCAAATACAAGCATTTTTCATATAGACATGTATACCTGTTAAGGTTGTATGCACCCATAGTCAGCTGTTTTTTGTTTTCTCACATAAGTCTATTTTGCAATAAGACCCAGTGACAAAAGACTTCCAGGGTGAGTGAAATTTATCTTTTTGTTGGTAGAGATCCATGGGGGACAACCACCCCAGCCTGCCATACACAGGTTTCAGTACCATTTGAGAAGGTCTGAGCTTACTTGCTGCTGTTTGATGACGACAATGATGACAAAAATGTGAAGTTGTGAAGGAGACCAGTGAAGATCTATTCAGAATGAAAATACAAGCATTTTTCATATAGACATGTATACCTGTCAAAGTTGTATGCACCCGTGGTCAGCTGTTTTTGTTTTCAGGGTTATTATAGCGACCTTTGGGGTTCAAAGGGTATCTGTAACCATAACCCTGACCCAATGGGTTCAAGGCTAGGGCTATGGCTAGGTCTTGTGGACAGTGTCCTTAGGGGTGCCTCCAAGATGCAACATGTCCTTCCTCTATAATGATGTGCTGGGGGCCAGTCAGCTTAAGAGTTGAGGTCCTCGGGGCAACTGTTTAACTACAAGAGGGGGAATTTGGCAGCTTTTAGAGCAACCAGGAAGGGAGCCTCCCATATTCCCCCTTCCTCTCCCTCTACACTCTCGAATATGGGCATCTTTCGGAGCGCGATTATGATTTGTAGGCACACCACCAGATGCAAGTTTTCAGGCAGGCTGATAATGTAACTTAAATTATGAATTTCAGAAACCAAATTCAGTAAGCCTTAAGTTGCACCTTAAACTCTTATTTTCAGGACACCTGAAGTTGAAACTGACTATACTATATTAAGTTACAACTTCAGGAGGCCTGAAGCTCTGAGTTTCAGCAACGATTTTTGCAAGGCTGAAATAACACCTTAAATTATAATTTTCAGTTGCAGATTCAGCACAGGTGAAATCAATAATTTAAGGGTGCCCCGAAAACAATAGTTTGGGCAGGCATTTAAGTCCACCTGAAACAATAAGATTAAGGCACAATTTCGGCCAAACAATAAGATTCGGGCACAGTTTCAGCCTTCACCGGCCGAAACTGTGCATTAATCTTATTGTTTCGGGCAGACTGGAACGCCGCCTGAAGTTATTGTTTTCAGGCACTCTTAGATTATTAATTTCGTTTGTGCTGAATCTGCAACTGAAATTTATAATTTAAGGTGCAAATTCAGTTGTTGAGAAATTGTTACTTAAATTCAAAGATTCAGACCTCCTGAAGTTATAACTTAATTTAGTGTATTCTGCTTCAATTTCAGACATCCTGTAAAAAATTATTTAAGGTACATTTTAAGGTGTACATTATGTTGTTCTGAATTTACAGGGTTCCTGAAATCTTGCATTTGGCGGTGTGAGGACAAAGGCGAGTGCCTCAGGACGACGAGCGGTTTTAGGCATTGGGTAAGTATGGTGGCGGGTGATTGTCGCAAGCATTGCGACACCAGGGAAAGACGTGACTACGATACCAGGTGCTGAAGATGCAAAACTAGGTGCTGCCACAAAATCAGTGAGGAGTACGAGAGACGAAACTCCAGGTACCAACATTTCTTCGCAAGGATTGCGACAGTGCAAGTGTGGGGATGCAAGAGATGACTGGTGTCACGGAAGACACAATGAAATACATAGAACTACTTGTGTCTTTCGTTTCTCCTCAAATAGATACATGGAACCAATTGATATATTAAAAGGGTCCATGTGTGAGTGTACATTGTGCCAAAATAAAAGATAATTGCGGAGGGAAGCTCGGGGTGTGATACCTCGCAACCGTTGCGACATGTGGGGCTGGTTGCCTGAGGGGAAGAGGGTAGACATCCCACTTGTGAGCCTAGTATTTTCGGCCAGAAAATCCAGGAGCATATTATGCAATTCAGCCTGTATCCTCCCTGATCCGATTTCCCTCAATATATCTGCCTGTATGGGGTCCCCCAAAAGAGTACCGAGTGCCTGACAGAATTTTCGGCCCTCTTACCCCCTTTCCATGATATATGGTGCAGAGGGAGGAGGCCAAAAAAAAACAGTGCACCGATTTTAGCCCTAGGCCAGCCAAGAGTACGCCCCCGAAAACACTGCTTGTCCGCCGGTTTGGGCCAAATCCAAGTTGACACATCTGTGCCCATAACACATAGCGAGTTCCCCTGAAATTAGTTTTGAGAGCACCAGTATTCATTGATCTATGGTTATTTTACTCCAGGTGTTTGAAAAGCTTTAAAAAGCATAAAGATCCCCGGAACTTCGCGTTTAAAATTCGCGGCGAATGCACATTCTGGGCGTCGTCGTGAAGCGCTTATTTGGGGCTACATGCTGATATAAAAATCGTATTTTTGCGACCACATATGATACATCAAAGATTCTCAATGTACATTGAGATGCGTCGCTTTGACCGTTTGATGCGGTGCACTCTTCCCAAAATGGTCAAGTATATTCCTAAGTTATTTTCTAAGCAACACCAAAGCAACACTTCATTATTTTCATTATTTATAAACAAGTGTTACCGTGCGAAATGCGAAATGTGGCAGCTAACACACAGGGACATTAACGACTTTACGCAAAAGCCATCAGAGCCATCAGGTGGCTTTTTTGCCTAGTGCGCAAATTGATGGCTCCCAGCTCAGATGGCTGGGATACTTGGGGTCATTTATGAAGATATTACCTGCAGAGGGAACATATCCACATGTCTGTGCACCTACTACCATTGGAATGTCTCGCAGGCATTGACTGAGCAGCCATTACAAGGGAAATGTTACATTGAATCCATTATTGAGGCTGGAGAAGGTTGGTATGTCAGTTCTCGAGCTTGACATCATTGTTCACTCTACTGAGTGTCTATATGAGGGGGAGAATGCATTGTGTGAATTGTGCACTCAAGCCAGGAGCCATCAATTTGCACACTGCAAAAAACACCTGATGGCTCTGATGGCTTTGCGCAAACTCTCTATTAACCCCTGTATGCGGCCCAGGTAGTAGTGGTAGCGCGTGAACTGCCGTTACCGACGGGCACGTGTTGACCTGGTCATACAGGCTGTAGTGGAGGTAGCTGCGCAGGAGGCGGTTGGTCAGTTAAAGTGTGCATCATTGTTATATCATCGGATCAGCCAAGCACGACCACCTCCGGCGACCGGCGACCACTGCAATCCCGGGGTTCTCTACCTGCAACCAGGGTTTCTAAATAGAATAATCCTATTGGTATGGGCCCCATCATTTGTTTACCTCCGTCCAATTTTTAAGATGTAATAATAATTTCTTCAACCCAAACTCCGACGACTTCAATGGTGAGCGTAAGAGCGGCTGCTTTGAGGTTCGACTCCCTGCTATTGCAGAAATGAACTGCTCTTCCTTTTCTTCAAAAGAGGGAGATACGGCTTTTCTGAATCAATTAGTCTGATTAACTGATATTCGCGCGCATTCGTTTATGGATTAGGTAGCAGAAGAATGCATCGCACAAATTGAATCAGCGTCCCCTTCGTTCAATTTACAGAGTGCAATTTCGGGATTTACCGCTGCGCAACCTTTCTGATATCCAACCCTTGACAACATCGGAAGAACAGGCTATAGGTACAGAACTGCCGAATGTATTGAGGAATCCAATGGGGAAAGAAAGGCATGGGTGGTGTACCGAACACGCAGCTCTGAACTTAGTCTTCCTCCACACCACACTGTTTGTCAAGCTGTGTCCGGTGTTCGACTCCCTGCCCATACTTAATGGATTCATGCATTTCTTTTGCCTTTTTTTTCTGTTTCAAAAATCAACCACCTGCGGGTTGGTGAAAGATGCCGACGTCTATATGGAAGGCCTATAATTATTAATAAAGGTAGGTGGGTCAAACTCGTCTGCAATTTCTTTGTTGTTTGAAAACATATTCACTAGTTAATTTCTGGTCTCCGACATCAAAACAGACTTGAGATATCCTGCATCTATTTGCGGAATCCAATGAGAGAACAAATACATGGGTGGTGCACGGTGCACACAGCTTATACCTATATAATGTTTCAACCAACCGTTGTGTGCCAAGCTGATTTAGCGGTTCGACGCCCCGCTCTTGCATAAATAAAGTATCCATTTCTTTTAAAAAATCGAAGATACGGCTGCTCAAGCAGTCTAATTAACTCAGATTCGCGCACTTTCATTGACTCGCAGAATACAGATCGAATTGGCAGCCCCTTCATTTCAATTTAACGCGTGCCATCTCATTTATTTACCTCGGCTCCACTTTTCTAACATCTATTCCTTCAAAACCCTGACGACATCGAAAGAACAGGATGTGGCTGCAGAACTCCCGCATGTATTCAGGTTTTCAATGAGGGAACAAAAGCAGGGGTGGGTGGTGCATGGTGCACACAGCTCAAAATGAAGTGAGCATGGGGCTGATTATCAGGGTGATTTCCGGGTTTGATTCCCTGCATAGTCTATTGACACCTGGGTTTTTTCTCAATAGCCAACACCTTCGTTCCCGGCAGGTGGCAAGCCCGAATACTCAATCTGGTTTGCATCATCTACATGTGGCTAACACCTGAAATCTCGTGCCAGTGTACTTCATTGTACCCAACAGGTGAGTGACGCCAATATAAATATTGCACTGTGCCAGCACCTGGAATGAGTTGATGTATTAACCTGGTTGCGCAACAGCCACTGGAGCCACCTCGTGGCTTTTTTGACGTGCGCAGCCGAATGGCTCCAACCCCGCCAAAATAGCCATTGCGGCCAAAAATAGCCATTCAAATGGCTTGACGTCATATTTTTGGCGGTGGAGCCATCGAGTTGCGCACGTCAAAAAAGCCACGAGGTGGCTCCAGTGGCTGTTGCGCAAACTCTCTATTCTCAAGAATTCAATGCCATACGAGAAAAGAGTTATTTTTATCCAATACCAGTGTTCATACACTTGGCCTCCGGCATTGGTCAAAGCGTCACTTGGGTTGGTCCGATGCGTGAAAAATAACACTCTGAAACATGGAGTACGGACGCAATGTTAATAGTTCAACCACCTCCAACCTTCCGCCAGGAAGGCGGTCGATCGGTCGATCGGGTCCCGGAAACAGGAGGAAGCGACATTGAACTCGGCCCCAGTACACATCTCAAAGCAAGGTGTCCAGCGACTGCGAAACGGCCGCTCGAGCCTCCTAGCGTCGACATGCAGGCAAGCGCCAACTTCCAACTGTGGCTGTGTATTGATCAATATTGATTGCCATCAGAAACATTTGATGACCGCCTCACCGCCTCTCTTTCCTCCCGCCACCACCCAGCTAGTCCAGCAACATACCACCCAAGCGAAAAATCGGTCATTCCGAGGGTTTGATTTCCCCGGAAATGGCCTCAGATTGCCGAGGGTTTTGCCACGCGGCAGCTTCGGTTTTAATCGGTCTCGCGACCGATTTGCCATCACCCTTGGTATGGCGGGGTTCCCCGGCGGGAAAAATCGGTCATTCGAGGGTTGTATTTCGCCGGAAATGGCCTCAGATTGCCGAGGGTTTTGCCGTCCGGCATGTTCGGTTTTAATCGGTCTGGCGACCGATTTGCCATCACCCTCGGAATGGCGGGTTGCCCAAGTCGTGTCCAGTAACTAAAACACGTGATAAATTCCTTTTTCGGGTGATTACATAGTTCTAAGTTAGCTAGTCCGCCAAAGGCCCTGAAAAAAATTAGTCGGCCCTAGGTCCTTTTTTTGAATGCCGGCCCACCCTTAGGAAAAACGATCAGCCTTGCAAGATCCCTATCAGGCGGGGAAACTCATACCTGACTCCCGACTGCACCTCACTTTTTGGACGCTTCGAAGAACCATCGCTGTATCGAATTCGAGGGGATTGACATCATCGGAATCGATGAATGTGAATATCTTGGACGGCATATCATGGGGTGTGGACGAATATCGACGATATCGGACCCGGGCCGAAATAGCTCTTAGCTAGGCTTAGTCAAGGGCCAAGGCTCCAGCCACCTTCCTCGTTTCTTGATTCCACTTTGTCGCTGTATTCCTTTATATAACTGCTGGCAGCGTGGTCACACCCTATAATGCTTTCTCGTTCACGTTCATCTCTTCTCGTTCTCGCGGGATCGATCGCTGCATGTTCCGCTTCGGTCTACACGGCCGACCCATCCCAGCTCGCTGATAAAACTTTTGACTTTGTCGTCGTCGGCGGGGGCACCGCAGGCCTTGCAGTCGCGCGGCGGCTAGCCGAATGGCCGAACATGACTGTTGCTGTCATCGAAGCTGGCGGCGATGGTACGGACGTCCAAGACCAAATCACTATTCCTGGTACGCGCTTTTTTTGTCAAAATAGGGGAGGCGACTGACGTTTTCTCTTCAGGGATGTCCTACCTCAATGGCCTGGCGGGCACGGCGTACGATTGGGCGTATACAACGACGGCGCAGAACAGCGCGGCAGGCGGCACCCGGAAGTGGCCTCGCGGCAAAGGCGTGGGTGGCTCATCTGCTACCAACGGTGGCTTTTGGTGTCGCGGGAGCCAATCGGAATACGATGCGTGGAGGAACCTACAGAACGGCACCGCGGGCGCGCACGTTTGGGGCTGGGACGGCGTGCAGGAAATGACCAAAAAGGTTAGTTCCTCCGACCTCCTGCAACGGAGCCACATTTACCAACCCAACTCGAACTCGCAGGCAGAGACATGGACGCCTATGGCCCAGGGCAACGCGACTACATTCCAGGTTACCAACGACCCGACTGCACACGGCACCTCTGGGCCCATCCAGACATCATATAGCTCTTTCCAATTCCCCCTCCTCTCAACATGGGTTCCCACCGTCGTCGCTTCCGGCCTAGCATCGGCCCTCGACCCCGCCAACGGTAACAACGTCGGCGTCAGCTTCGTGCCCTCGATAATCAACCCCGCCAATGGGAGCCGCAGTGACTCGAATTTTGGCTATGCGATCCCGTTCCCTGGCACGAATCTGGTTATCCTCACGGGATACCAGGTGACGAAGATCAATTGGATTCAACGACCTCCCCTGCGGTGGCAGATGGCGTGTCGTTTGCTGCGGGCGCTGGCGATCAGGAGCGCGTTGTGCATGTATCGAAGGAGGTTATCATTTCGTGCGTGTTCGCTTTCCTTTATGGATCTTTCCGCCAATACATGTATTCTTATGGCTGACTATGCAGTGGTGGCTCCGTCAACTCTCCTCAAATTCTCCAGCTTTCGGGTGTCGGACCCAAAAGCCTTCTTGAGAACTTTGGAATCAATTCAGTCGTCGACCTACCCGGTGTTGGTGCCAATCTACAGGATCATCGTGCGTTCACGCAGTTTCTCCTCAATGACGCTCTTTTGATTAATCTCCGCTCTAGTCTCCGCAACGATATCAGTGCAATCCGCCGACCAAAACACATGGGCAGCCCTTAAGCAGCAGCCGCTGTACGACCACCGAGCTGGCACAATGGCACAGCTCGGGCACGGGCATGTGGACCTACTGGAACGAGGCGATCGCGTACCCCCTCCACCATGGGAGCTGTTTGGCAAGGACCGGCTCTATGGGCGGGCACTGTCGATATCAGCAAGGCGCTTCTCGACGAGTGTCGCTGCCTCGCAGATGGACCCTACTGTGCAGGCAGGCGTGCAAGTTCAGTACGAGATATTGGATGATTGGGCGAAGTCAGGTGGGATTGGCCAGATAGAGCTTATGTTAGTCTCACTCTTATTTTCCTTCTGCGACCCTGACTGAGTTTTTATCCCCCTTGACTAGCTTTCAACATGTTGGGCAGTAGCCCGGGCGGTTTTAGAGTTTCCAATTCTGCCTGCAGCACCCCCTTCTCGCGCGGGTACATCCGCATTTTGTCAACTCGTCATGGGATGCGCCGGAAATCAACCCCAACTACCTCTCCATCTCGTACGACGCGGACATCATGCTCGCTGCGTTCCGGTTTGTGCGCAAGATCATCTCTACCTCCCCCTGAAGGACCAGATTTTCAGCGAGACCGGGCCCGGGAGCAACACGCATCCGACCAAGATGTGGAACAACTATATTGCCAACTCCTCGGTCACGAGTTCCACCCCATTGGCACGAACCTATGCTTCCTCTTGAGTGGGGCGGCGTGGTGAATACGACTTAGTCGTGTATGGCACGGCGAATGTGCGCGTTGTAGACGCGTCTGTGATCCCGCGTGCATATCGCGGCGCACACGATTGAGCCCAACGTATGCGATTGCTGAACGCGCTGCGGAGTTCATCAAGGCGCAATATGCAGCGCCGCCGGTCCCTGCGCCTTCCGATACCCCTAGTGCCTCAAATTCTGCTAATAATTCGAATTCGAATAACGCCGATGGTAGTACCGGGAAGAAGGCTGGCTCTAAGTCTATCTGTCTACGGGTACCAAGATTGCGATTGGCGCAGGGTCAGCAGTTGGGGCGGTCGCGCTCATCGTGGTACTGTTCCTCCTGAGATTCCACGGGCACCTGTGGACAAAGAGGACCCGCGGCAATCGGATGACACCCTGATGCAGCCACGCACACCGTTCACGGGCGCGTCGAGCAACTCTCAACGATATTCCCCACAGCCATCGCTTGCGAGCGATTCTGACAGTTTCGCGACACACTCCAACAACCAGCAACATGTCGACTACGGTTCGGGGCAGAACTCTGGCTATGCGTCTATCGCGACGAGACACGGCCCGCCCCAGGTGCCTATGACGTGGAACAGCAGTCGTTGATCTCGTCAATGCCGCCGAGTCCGATATCGCACCAGTACGGCGGGGTGCACTACTCCAATCTTTCGACAATAGACATGCATGGCAATGGGTCTCCAGCATCGCCATCTCCCGCGTCCCTATCACCCAATCCCTCAGGATGCTATGCCGACCTGCCCGACTCTCGTCATGACCATCTTCCGCCCAGACTTGTAGGATAATCGCATCTATATGGACTAAGTGAACCCAAGAGAGAAGTTGTATTAATAGTACTTTCTTTTGTCCCTCTTTGCATTCTTTTAGTTTCGCATATACTCGCACTACAATGGACTTATACTT
>JARJCX010000212.1:0-266066 GCA_029282285.1 Mycena rebaudengoi
CCCGCCCCCCCACCGCCGCCGAGGTCGCTGCGCGCCTCCCGGATCTACAGTTCAAGCTCGATGAGTTGCACACGCACCTCAACACGGCGCGCACGGCCGTGCGCGTCGCGGGCCGCGCGCTTGACGAGCGCTTCGGGCTGCTTGGCGCGGGGCTCGACGCGCGCCATGCTGCGGACGCCGGCGCGGGCTCGTCGGGGGCGCACGGGCTGATGCGCGCGCTTGCACGGGTGGACATGGCGCGGCCGCCGGCGCAGGTTGGAGACGCGGCACGGAGGGCGGCGAGAGAGGTGCAGCGCGCGGCGCGGGAGGGCGAGAGGAGGCTAACCATGCCTCCGACCGGGAGTACAGGGGGACCGGGGACGGGGACTCCCCGGCGGCCGGGTACACCGCGGAGAGAGCGGACGCCGGGAAGGGAGCGGGAGCGTACACCGGGAAGGGAGCGGACACCAGGGATTTGAACGTGTTATTTTGGTTTATCTTTATACTCTTGTACAATTGTAATATTGTATCTTTTGCGCTACTACGTGAATGACAAGGGATTTGCTAGTCTCGCCCGAATTTCTAAGAATAATAAATTACTGTTTTCTACCTACATATCTACCGTAAACTAACCCACCCCACCAGCAGACCGAGCAGCGCCACACCGCCCCATGCGCGCCACTGCTCAGTTGCTGGTCCGCGCCATCTCTCACTCACTGGTTCCGCATAGGAATAATTGAGGCGTGGGGGCCTCATCTACAGCGCCCTCCGGCTGCGGTATTGATTCCTCAGCGGGAGAATAAGTTGGAGAGTGCGTGCTGCCGGGCTCGGACACTTCCGCATGTGCCACGCCGCCGAAAAAGTCCGTGAGGAGGGTGCTGTTGAGCGTGCGTGGGAAGAGGTCGGTGCGCACGCCCGGGTTGGAGGCGATTTTGACGGGGTCGTAGGTTGCGAACTGGGGGTGTTTGATTGAGTACAGCGAGGGAGGAGGGATGGAGGCACACACCATATCGGCCACGGTCTCGTGGCTGGTTTTGTTAATTCCCTCGAGGAACTCTAGCATGTAGTGCGTGTATCGGTCGATGACGGCGACGCCGATGTCGTTGTCGTTTTCGTACTGCGTGCGGTGTAAGGAAGGAAGTATGCGCGTTATAAACGACGCACCGAATAGGAACTCTCGTCGATCGCGGACGAGCCCGTCGCAAGGATATTGGGCGAGTAGAATTTGGAGTACATGGTGTTGGCTTGGCAGGTGTCGATCATGAAGAAGATTTCGTTGTATCTTGAACACACCCAGTAAATAAGAGAGCGGAGAAGAAGGAGAAAAACACCCACCGCTTCTTCTGCCACATTTGCTCAAATGCATCTGCAATGTCGAATGCGCTGATTTCCTCGTTGTCCTGGAACTTGAGGAACTCGTTGCCGCCGTGGCCCGTCATGTACACGAAGATGTTGCTGCTCGCGTCGGTGAGCAGACGCTTGGAGCGCGGAGTGGAGGCGGGGAGGCGGCCTAAGATGCGTGAGTTCAGAAGGAAGGAACGGAAATATGGTACCGACCAGTCAGCACGCGGATAAAGTTTTCCACTGTCACCTCGTAGCCTCGATAATCCACCTCGATATTGTCACCGTACAGATCAAGGGCGGTATCTCTTCCCGGCGCTGCAAAGACGCTTCCGGGAAACTTGTTCCGCGCATTGCATGCGACGTCGTCCGCGAGCATCAGGATAATGTTCGAGTCCGGGATGCCAAGGCGCTTGACGGTGCGGTACATCCCCAGCGCGTTGGCCATGTGCTGTTAAATAAAAGCTCGGAATTTGTGCATTGAATGGCATGCTGAACCTGGGGACGAACTCGATAGTTGAACCAATACCGGGAGGCGCAGACTAGAACGGCCCAGTTATTGGTGTGGTCGGATGTGCTGCCGCCATTCTTGGTAGAGCGCTGGGCAAAGAAGTCGCCGACAATTTCTTCGTGCGATGGGAGGGCAGCTAGAACAGCCCAGGACCAGCACAAGTACAATAGCAGATGAGGAAGCATAACTTGAAGTAGTGATGGTCTAGGCGTAGTTGACGCTATTTGGCTGTTTCCTGATTTTTTTTACATCTTTGCCTTCGCTTTTATGTCCTTTCCTTCCATTTTTATATTATTTCCTTTGCTTTTATTCCCCCTTTCCCTTGTACCACTTCTCACGTAAGTACTTTTATTTTATTTTCCGGCGGTATTTCTTTCGAGCAACGGCGACTACCGCCTCGGGAGTCAGAGTAGGAGTGCAGTCGCCGGTTTATTCTCGACACACAGCAGTGTCGGAATTTTCGCCCAGATTTTTACATGTACCAAACTGTCATTGAACCATAATCAGACCCCGCGGAGAATCAACAGCGCATTTTTTCCATAGCTCACGAGTTGAGTTCATAGTTGCATTAATTGCATCGCAAGCGCAAGCGCGATTCCGTTTCGAGTCACGTTCATTGCAGAATACACAGTTCATACGTTGCAGCTACCCGTACATGTTTTTCAACTTCGCGATCTCCCCCATCATCATCCGTCTGCTCAGTCCAGACTTTCTGCATTTTGGCTAACATGTCATTGAGAAACGCCGAGGCTTTGTCCTGCGACGGTAGGGTCTGCTCGTGCTGTCCTTGTGCACCACATTTGACTTTGTGAGCCCTCCAAGCGGCTCTCTGGCATTCCTTGCCGCAGTAACATGCCTGTTAAAAGACTATTGTATACTCGTATGCTCTCCGAAAAAGACTGAGCGACACACACCATTTGCACGTTGTGCACATTTTGAGGGCCACAGTCGGTTCTTCGACTTTACCGCAACCAGGACCTTCGCATACGCGAATCAGAGCCCCATTCCAAGTTCCAATCTTGGCTTCTCGTTCAATGTCTCGCTTGGACCGTTTGTCGACACCCAGTGCAATATACTCGTCGACGAGCGTATTCCACTGCTTTTGGTTCAGCTCTGCAAATGACGGCTTCCTGTCCTGGCCTGGGGCCTGAAGAAGAATCAGAATCCGGGGGCCAGTATACGGCCCAATGAACGAACCTGGCAAGAAGTCGGCGCGCGTTAACGCATAGGAAAAGGGCCGGGTCAATCAGACCCTGATTCAGGAGCATCTCGGATAGGGCTTTCATCTGCTCCGGGGTGTAGGACATGCTCATAGGCTCCTCTTCGAGTTCTATACCGAAAGCTTTACGGAGCGCCTGGGTTTTCACCCCGGACTCCATCACAGTCATGGCAGCTTTGAAAGAAGGATGCAGCGCAATAGTCGTGCAAGATTCGCTTCACCTTTGGGTCCCATCTGTCTAGGACCTCCTTGTTACGGGGCTTACAACATTTCCCGGTACGTCTTTTGGGATCCGCATATGCACACGTATGCATCCGGATATGCCTGGTCGCTCTTGGCGTGGCATTCCGCCACACTCTTTCCCGGACCAGCATGGGCACATCCTCGGGGGGCGGGGAAAGGCGCCTTTGGGAAGCGACTTCAACAGGGCCGAAAATTTGGCCCTGTCAACCGCAGTTCGAAAACAGCGCTGACGGGTTTCGAGGGGGTGTAGCACCGTGCTTCAAAAGCAAAGCAATGGTATCCCATCTCGACTACGGCAGGCCAGGTTGATAAGTGGCTGGCCATCCACAGACCTATTAAGTTCCGCGTGCTGTTCGACGAGGATGCGGATGACGCAGGTGAGTCTCGAAACTGCATGAGGTGCGGTGGCCATCGCGAGCTGAGCAAGTGCGAAGCAAATTGGGGTGATGCCGGACTTGTCCTTCACATCAGGTGTCGCGCCGAGGTATAGCAACTCGTATACGGCCAAGACGTCCCCCTGGAACGCTGCAATGTGAAGGGTTGTCCGGAGACTGTCTGTAGTGAACCCAATTGTATCATCTCGAATTAGAAATGCATCGGGTGCTCTCGGCGCCCCCCACTGATCTCTCACTTCGAGACGAATTTCATGTGCATGCTGCTTGAATACAGCGGACTCGAAACCAACCATCATAGGATCAGACTTGATTTTTTCCACAAGCGCAGTAGGCAGAAGGGGTTGGGAGCGAGGCATGGTTGCGCGAATCGTGATGTTGAGGTTGAAGACGCGTTTGTCAGTCACGCGTCACGGGGTGGCGTTACAGGCTGATTGCAGCCAAACACTGTAGTACGCCGAGTTCATGGCTCGGTTTCGGGCATACACCAGCGACAGCAGCGACGACGAGCCCTCTTCCGCCGATGAAAAGGCCGCAGAGGGCGTCCCTGATCTGCCCGACGACGACAGCGACGACGAATCGTCCAGCAGCTCCGCGGCGTCGTCCGACCTGCGTGAGGAGGACCTAGTAACACGCCCACGCAATGCGCTGGTCGAGGACGAGCACGGCGAAATACAGTATGCCCACGAGCTGGTGCGCCCACGCGCGGACCCCGCTTTGATACCGCTGGCCCACCATGTCGGCGTGGATGCACAGAAAATGCATGTCATGCAGACCTCGCTCTTTCGCGTGCCTGAGGAGGCGGCGGCAATGCGTGCGCTGGATCGACCGGCGCGTCCACCGCATCTGCAGGTTCCGCAGCTGCTGAATCGCAAACATAGCCGCGACTCCGACGGGGATGGCCTGCGCTTCGAGTCAAAGGAGGTGTGTATTGGTGTTCGCTGGGCTCCACAGATTGTTTTATTTATTGCTCTAGCGCGCGTCGTTTGCGCACGACATTGAGCTGCCGGCGTATCGCCCATCGCGCAAGTATGCTCGAGTGGAAAGCGACGAGTCTGCGGTGAAAGGTAACGAGGGCGCCTTTGTCGATGCTGGGCTCGCGTTTGGACGTTCTTTTCGCGTCGGCTGGGGTCCCGGTGTGGCACGCTTGTTCATCCCGGCACGCTCTGCGCTCCATCTACTTCTGCGTAGGTCCAAGCGTCTTTTTCTCGCGACACGTGGGTTTCACTATTGTATACTAGAAAAACCTCGGCCAACTCGTCGATAATATTCAAAACCAAGGTTCCAATATCCGAACCGAGCACCCTATCCGCCACCCTCCTCCAACACCACCTCTCCCACTCGCCTATTGACTTTGACGACGACGACGTCCCGTTCGCCAACCCGTCCGCCACTGACCTGCACTTTTCCTCCTTTGCCAACCTCTTCCCGTCGACAGACCGCTCGTACGAGGCGTCCCTGTTCCGCCTCGGCCATGCGCTCTTCGACAACCTCAACCTGCGCCTCGGCGACTCGGTCACGCCCGACATCCGCGCACGCATTACTGCCCTCCGCCGCAAGGCCGCGCTGTCTGCGTGGCTCGAAGACGCCGTGGCGCCCGCCGTCGAGGCGGAAATCCGCGCGCACCCGGCCGCGGGGCCCACCGCGCTCGCGTTCATGCATCTGACGGGCAACCAGGTGGAGCGCGCGTGCGACTTGGCGGTGGACAGCGGGAACCTCAAGCTCGCGACACTCATCTCGCAGGCGGGCGGCGATGTCGAATTCAGGGCGGACCTCCGGGACCAGCTGGATGTGTGGCGGGAGCAGCGGATCGACGTGCACATTGATGAGAGCGTGCGCAAGGTGTATGCGCTGCTCGCGGGGGCGGTGGAGGGCGTCGTGGAGGGCTCCAAGGGCGGCGGGCAGGACCGGTGTGCGGACGTCGATGTGCTCGCGGGGCTCGACTGGAAACGGGTGTTTGGGCTGCATCTGTGGTTTGCGCAGCTTGTGGATGCGCCGATAGCGCATGTGTTTGAGGCGTACAACGAACTCGTGAAGGCGTCTACACCTGCGCGGCGGATCGCGGGGCCGGTGCCATGGTACGAGGAGAATCCGACCGCACCCAAAGCGCGGTGGAAGCTGCCGTCGCCGCCCGCTGCGCCGGACGCGCTGTTTTCGCTGATACGGCTGCACGCGGAGCCGACGTGCTCACTGTCGCATGTGCTTACACCGCTGTCGTTTGGGCCGTCGCCGGTGGACTACGCGCTGCCGTGGCATCTGTACATCATCCTCTCGCGCTGCATGCGGGTGCGGGATTTTGCGGATCGGGGGGATACGGGCCTCCGCCGCGCTGGGTCGATGTCGTCCGAGGAGGAGGAACAGCAAGACACGGTCGAGGGACACAGCCCGAGCGCGGATTTGCTGGCGAGCAGCTATGCGCTGCAGTTGGAGCAGCAGGGGATGGTCCAGGAGGCGCTGTTTGTGTTGTTGCATATCGAGGGTTCTGTTGGGTGTGTTGTTTTTTCTTCTTCTCCGCTTGTTGGCTTATTTTGTTTGCAGGCGAGAAAAGGCGATCAAGGATCTGCTGGCGCGCTCGGCGGCGGGGCTGAATGAGTGGATGGTACGCGGTGTGGTTGGGAGCCTCAGGATACCGATGGCGTGGGTGCAGGAGGCCAAGGTCCGTGTGTTTATAGCATGTCTATTTTCGTGGTGTTGATTCACTTTTTAGGCCATCTACGCGCTCGACTGCGGGGAGGTGTTCGAGGCGTACGAGCTGTATCTCGCTGCTGGGTTGTTTAACCCTGCGCACGAGATTGCGGTGCTGAAGCTCGCGCCGGAAGCTGTGATTCGGAGAGATCTGACGCTCTTGACGAGTCTTTTCAGTCGGTTTGTGGGCAAGCAGGTGGATGGGTGGCATGTACGAGGCAAGGTGTGTATTTTTCTATGGGCGATTTATTTATTTATTTCTAAATGCGAGACAGATGTTCCTGGACTATGCACACATTACTCAGCGGCTGCCAGAGGTCGAGGCTGAATTGGAGCTGGAGCAGGAGCAGGATGCGCTGGAGGAGGAGATGGAGGAACTGACACGGAATGCGGCGAAGCTGATCGGGATACTGCCCGACACGCTGCGGGACCGGTCAGATGTGCGACATAACGCGGCACTGGCGACGATGGTCGAGTCGCTGGTCAAAATGGTCGACAGGGCGCGGCCGTTGGTTTTGGCGTCCATGCAGCCGACTAATATTGACGAGGCTGCGAAGCTGCAGCATATCCAGGCGTCGGTGTATGCGCGGTTTCTGAAAAGTATTGACCAGTAGATATTTAATGTGTGTATTATGTCACGTTTTGATGTTACAAACATTTGGACGTCACAACGTTGAGTGACCAAATTTCCTCCCTCTCCCTCAAGACCACCATCGCCAGCCGACAAAGTGAGTGTTGTCTGTTGCAGCTGTGTGTGTTCTGTGTGTGTTCTGGCGGTGTTTCTGGGTGGTTTTGGGTGCGGGAAGGGGTGGATGCGTGAATGGGCTTTTGGATGTCGTTTTCTGATGGCAGTTTTTCACAGAAATGGGCCTGCAGGAATACCAAGTTATCGGGCGCCATCTGCCCACAGAGGCGGACCCGACACCCAAGATCTTCCGTATGCGCATCTTTGCCGCCAACGAGGTCGTCGCAAAGTCGCGCTTCTGGTACTTTCTGCGCCAGCTCAAAAAGGTCAAAAAGGCCAACGGCGAAATCATCGGCGTGAATGTTGTATGTACCCTTCTCTCTCCACGTAGCACCCCAATATTGCAGCCTTCAAGCGGCAGGCGGACGGGGTTACTCACTCTAGCACGCTACTAGATCCACGAGACGAAGCCGCTCAAGGTCAAGAACTTTGGCATCTGGCTGCGCTACGACTCGCGCTCCGGCACACACAACATGTACAAGGAGTTCCGCGACCTGTCCCGCGCAGACGCAGTAAAGAGCCTCTACCAGGACATGGCCGCAAGGCACCGTGCCCGCTTCCGGTCCATCCATGTCAGCCTTTTCTTCTTTTTTCTTTGCTCACCAGCTGACTCCCCGCCAGATCCTCCGTGTGGTTGAGATCACAAAGTCCGAGGACGTCCGCCGGCCCTATATCAAGCAGCTCATGACCCCCAACCTCAAGTTCCCCCTCCCTCACCGCATCACAAAGATCCGCAGCACTTTCATCGCGCACCGCCCGAGCACTTTCTAGGTCCGTCTTTTGCGTAGACATAAGCCCCATTCTAACTCGAATACAGGCGGTCAGGGGAATAGAGAGTATGTAGCGTGCTATGATACACATGTCTATGCCAATGGTTTTTGCATGCTCGCGATACGTTAAATTTAGCAAGGATAAATGCAGCTCGACACCATCAAGTCTAAAAGAGCGTCCTCCGGGAGTTCCAAGACTGTATCGATGATCATGAACTGGACCTTGAAGGCAACGGTTTTACCGTGGCGTGTTTGGTGCTGGGACACGCTCTCAACCTTCCAAGAGCCTGCACAGCTTTCGACCGAGTTCCTTTCATAGAACTGAAGGGACAGTAGTATCTCTGGAGTCGCCAAAAGGGCTTTTGCGCCGTCGAGGTCTAGATTAGGAATTTCAGAGGACGGAGGCTCATGCTCGTGGTGACGGTGGGTCGGACTGTTGAGGGTATGTGCATTCGAGGAGGATGAGGTGACTTGTCTGGGCCTTGCTTCCAATATGCCATCTTTGACGGTCTGAAATCTTCACGCGAAATATTAACGGCCGGAGTGGCGATGTCACGGGAAAGCTCACCTCGCGTCCAAGGTGGCGCGGAAGAAATTTTCAAACTCAGAGCCATGGTTTTGCATAGCGACGGTGACAATGTCACGATCATAGTACATTGCAGCGCTGACGGCGTATTGGAAGTGGAGGAAGTGGCTGCGGGATGTAAGTAGAAGCTACAAGTGCGTTCAATTGCAGACGAACTCTTTGAAGGTTTGAGGCTCCTGGCTCAAAGCTTCGTCCCAGCTCTGCAATAATGCGGGTACGTCGTCGTTGGGATCGTCATGCCGCACGTTAGGGGACTCTTAGACTCGCAACTCTTTGTCGAGTCTATCGCGCTCCGTGGGATCCTGAGCGAGGACTTCTGCAGATAATGCATGCGCGGTGTAATAGCGTAGCATCGTTTCTACAAGGCGTAGCGCCTCAGGTTCCCAGGGCGGAGAGGCATGGTGGCAGGAATAACGATAGGGGCAATTGGAAATCGCGCGCGTGACAGTCACGACCCCGCGTCAATGGTTCGACAACCTTTTTGCTTAACCATCATGGACTTTTCAATCCCACCCGGTTTTGAGTGGCCTGTTCAGTTCTGCATATTCTCCTCGGCGGCAACTTATATTGTGTCTATCATAACCTCAAATGTCTCGCAAGTAGACCGACTCTGGACGTTTTTGCCTACAATATACACTGCATACTTTGCATTGCTGCCGCTCTGGCCTCGAGAACAGGCGTTTTACCTTGCTCCGTATACTCCTGCAGCGCTGGGAATTGTGCCCGGCGCGTACAACCCCAGGGCGATCATGATGCTGTCCTTGATTGTTCTCTGGATGTTTAGGTGCCCAGAGTGCTTTTGCAACTCCCCCGCAGCGCGCTAATATTGCGTGCTAGATTGAGCTACAATACTTGGAGACGGGGTCTTTTCGATCTCAAGGACGAAGACTACCGCTGGGCCGTCCTTCGGTCCCAGCTGCACCCTGTCCTCTTCCAAATCGTCAACCTCAGCTTCATATGTGTGTTTTAGCTCTTTTTTCTTACCTGTGCAGTGTTTATTGTTCGACGCCCAGCGATTATTCAAAATGTGCTCCTGCTCCTGCTCGGGATCCCCACCTTCGTCGCTGCGACGCAACCTGTGGCGTCACTCGGCCAGCAAGACTACGCCGTCATCGCCCTCAGCCTGCTCGTCCTCGCTCTAGAATTCACTGCAGACAACCAGCAGTTCGCCTATCAGAGCTTCAAGCACGACGGCGAGAAATACGACCAGTATCGGCAGTGGCCCGGCGCACGCCTCGACTGGACCGTCGTGGACAAGAAGCGCGGCTTCCTTACGCGCGGCCTCTGGGCGTGGGCCCGCCACCCCAACTTTGCGTGCGAGCAGTCGTTCTGGGTATGTCTACGCGCGTCGTCTTGAGGCTGCTTGTTTTGATGACGGATGTGTGCATTTTCAAGTGGATCATGACCCTCGCGGCGCCCAACCAGCATCGCCACATCGGGCTGCAGGACTTCGTCGCGCTGCTGCGCGCGCGCCCCTTTGACGCGGCCCCGCTGCTGCGCCCGCTCGTGCCGCTCGTGCCCGCCATCGCGCTGTCGGCGCTCTTCCTCTCCTCGACGCTCTACTCGGAGGCGATCACGGGCTCCAAGTACCCCGCGTACGCGGCGTACAAGCGGCGCGTCGCCATGTTCAGCCCGCTCGAGACGCTCTCCAAGAGTCTGAGGCATACCATCACGGGGAGGAAGGCTGAGCTCGACGGCAAGGTGTGGGGGAATGATGTCGTGGATGTAAAGGGCAAGGGCAAGATGGAGTAGTATTTATACTTATATTGGCGCGGCCAGGTCTAAAAGTACATGTATATGAGGTTACATACTGGTACAACGCGCCTGGGGATCTTCTGTGCCGCACGGTTCTGAGTCGAAGTGCTCTCGAGACATGGTGTAAGGGGGGGCCGCCACGTCCGCGCGAGCCTGAATCGCTTGCCAAGTCAGTCCGATATGTGTTGTAGATAGCAACGACAGCGCTGACCGAGGTTGGCTTCGAGCCTGTAAAGTCGGATGGGGGTTTGAGGTCTGGCGCGGCGGGGTGCTGGGTCGAGGTTGTCAGTTTTGTGTGGAGAAATAGCATACGGCCGCGCACCACAAATGACACTTGATGGGGGACGGTCCGTCCGACGGTCGAGATGAAGAATGGGGCCTCTGATTGGTGATAGAGAGTGAGGCGGCCATTGAGGAGGGATAGCAGGCTATTCGAATACACTGGGAAAGGGAAATGGTCAGACCTGAACCGACTGCGCAAACAAATGGCGCGACTCACGGCCGGTAGCGAGGAATAGGATAGCAAACCAGAGAACTGGAAATGTTTGTTGTTAGGGTCGGATAATCAGCGGGACCGGGAGAGCACTTGCGATTGTGCCTCATGGACGCGAACTATGAATAATGACAGCGTCATCGACTGCAACAGGGAGGAGTGGCTCAATGTAACTTACAGTAGCAGCGATCAATATCCCAACGACGGCATTGAATACACCCGTCTCTGTAGACATTGAGAAGGTTTCCGGTGCGCTCAGGTGTTCGTTGTACTCACGAGAAGTCCAGACAATGAAAGCATCGAATCTATTGGATGTTCTGATTGCGGTCAGCGTCAACGAACAGCCGTCTCAGAAACAGGACATACTTTTGTGCTAACATTGCCCGGTGCTGGACGGTATAATAAGTCATGGACGCGGCGATCAGCACATCCACGCATGCTGTGGAGCAAAAGAGAACTAATAGCAGCCAGCTCCAGTCGTTCTCATACTGCTCGATGGAGGCCGCAGAAAACATTTTGACGGACAGAATTACGGTGGCGCCGAGGATGAATCCGGATATAGTCCATGAAATTATGGGAATCGGCTTACGCCTGCCCAACTGGTATATTCGGGCTGTGAATATTGCCTGGAAGTTAGTAAGGGGGTGAAAAATGAGAGGATGGGGGAACTACACAGACCTGCACCAGAGGGTGAATCGCATTGCCCAGAATTGCAGCGATGCACATTTCAAACGGTAGTGGCAGGTCCAGGTGTCCGTACCCTGTTATCGTCATCGTGTATAACCCATAGCATATTGCAGCTACGTGCGCTGTCTCGATTAGCCTGGTATGATGTTTGAGAATAAGGCGTGAAAGAGACGTTTGGCCTACGGACCATATTATTGCTATCTGCAGTAATTTCAGATGAGGGAGGTGATAAACGCAGCAGAAAGCGCACCATTGATTTAATATACCACGAATCGTTGGGAAAGTGTCTGTAGTATACGTAGATTTGGACTGTGGCCATTCCGAGCAGAATGGTGGCAAGCAGGGCGCCGATTTCGATACCTCCGACGAATAGAATGAGGTTGAGTTTGGGGGGATCGGGATCCATGGCAGTGGAGGGTGAATGACAGGTTTTCCAACGGGGGCCGGCCACCAGGAGAGCGCGTAGGGTTCATAACATCGTAGCAACCATAAGTATATAAGCGATTGCGACATTTCAACAATTTGACATACTTGCACATGCACAGATCATATCACACGAAACTCTCTCAGCACAGGCCCGCATGCAAAAAAAATATGATGGGCCACTAGCAGGTCCGCAAGGTGTTAGGTCAAAATTGTAATCTTTGGCGCAGCATCTGAAGGTATGTGCGTCCTCCTAGTTTGAATAAGTTGCCAGAGGAGTATAGGTCAGGATAATATATGGTCCGTGAACGCGGGCTGAAGAACATCCATCAGATTCAGACTAAGATGTCCCGACGCGCCGCGTGAGCCCAGTGCCGGATGCAAAGAGTCGACTCGACGACCAGAGAGACGGACAGGACTGGATGTCGGCCGCGCTTGCAGCGCTCATGCAGTTTGCTGTTGCCCCAGTAAAACCCAATTGAATGACTTCAAATTGTGAAACCAGGCTTCAATCCAGTTGCCGCGAGAGGAAGACCACAGAGAACCAAGGATTCTTCGGATTATTGCCAGTGCGGACGAAATTGCTCTTTAGCGATAAAAGACTGAAACGAAAGATTCGCTACTTCTAATTAGCAGACTGTGTTTGTGCTCTAGTTCCTAGACGAATAATTGTGAAGCTTTGGGAAGTTGAGAGCAAGGAAGATTCCGGAAGTCGATGGCATACATATATACACAAGCCAACACAAAACATCCCGATTCTCCCGACTCCCGAGCTGGTGCGATTCAAGCTCTCTGCACAGTTGCTCCGGCAGCTCTAACCCGCAATTCCGTTAGTAAAGTCCCCAGGCGTGACCCAATGGTCTCAAGAACGGTTCTCAACCGCGTCCTTAAAAATGCTGCACGTAGTCCGGTGTGTATACAGTTTATTTTGCAACACAATCTAACTAGAAACAATTGCAGCGGGCTCTGAGGACTTTTGCGACCGTGAAGAATCCAGGGCCCTTCACAGAAATTTCCCGGCTCGCTAACGGGCTTACAGTCGCCACAGAGGCCCATGATCATGCTCAGACGGCGACAGTCGGCGTGTGGATAGACGCGGGCTCTCGGGCAGAGACCGACGCAACCAATGGCACGGCCCATTTTCTGGAACATATGGCGTTCAAGGGCACTGGTCGGCGCACGCAGCACTCGCTTGAGCTCGAGGTCGAGAACATTGGTGCCCATCTGAACGCATACACATCCCGCGAGCAGACCGTCTATTACGCGAAGAGCTTCCGCAAGGATGTTCCTACCGCTGTCGACATCATTAGCGATATTCTCCAAAATTCAAAGCTGGAAAAGTCAGCCATCGAGCGGGAGCGAGACGTTATTTTGCGCGAGCAGCAAGAAGTCGACAAGCAGCTCGAGGAGGTTGTCTTTGATCACCTGCATTCAGTGGCTTTCCAACGTCAGTGTTCTTCCTCTTTGAATTAGGACGGACTTTCTGCCTCTAGTTTGATGGTGGGACTTGCAGTAAAACTCCAGAAAGTCTCGGCTTTTTGACAGGACATGCCTTGTTTTGTTGTCCTTTGGCTCGAAATCACCTCTTCTCGATATTGACATTCGTCTTTTATAGACCAGCCCTTAGGCCGTACTATTCTCGGCCCCAAGGCCAACATCCTCTCCATCCAGCGCGACGACTTAGACTCATACATTAAAACGAACTACACCGCCGACCGCATGGTTCTTGTTGGTACCGGTGGCGTCGACCACGCGGAGCTCGTTAAGCTCGCCGAAAAGCACTTCTCCTCCCTTCCAACCTCGGCCAAACCCATCCGCCTCGGCGCCTCAACGCACACTAAGCCCGCATTCATCGGTTCCGAGGTCCGCCTCCGTGACGACACGCTCGGTGCCGCACACATCGCCATCGCTGTTGAAGGCGTCGGTTGGAGTTCCCCCGACTATTTCCCCATGATGGTCCTTCAGAGCATCTTTGGCAACTGGGACCGCAGCCTCGGCTCTGCATCCCTGCTCTCCTCTCGCCTCTCCCACATCATTTCCTCCAACAACCTTGCCAACTCGTTCATGTCGTTCTCGACCTCGTACTCGGACACCGGCCTCTGGGGCATCTACATGGTTAGCGAGAACGTGGTGAACCTGGATGATCTCACGCACTTTACACTGCGGGAGTGGACGCGCATGAGCATCGCACCGACAGACGTAGAGGTCGAGCGCGCAAAGAGCCAGCTCAAGGCCGGACTGCTACTGGGGCTCGATGGCTCCACCGCTATTGCGGAGGACATTGGCAGGCAGCTCGTCACCAGCGGCCGCCGCATGTCACCTCAACAGATTGAACAGGCGGTCGACGCTGTTACCACCGAACACATCATCGGCGTCGCCAAGAAGTATTTATGGGACAAGGATGTAAGTTGTCGCGCTCTTTTCCCGTTCCATTTACTTATTTTGTTCAACACAGATCGCCATTGCAGCTGTTGGAAACATCGATGGTCTGCTAGATTACAACCGTATCCGCGCAGACATGTCCTCCATGACATTTTAGACATAATTCGCACCACAATTATAACATATTCTTTTTTTCGGCGTACTGAATAAAGGAAGAACAAAACAGAAATGAGGCTCACTCCCATCTTCCATTTACTAACGCTCCACTCCTTCGAATGCGTGGAATTATGAATAAGATGGAGAGACATGATTTTAGCTATAAGAAACAACTTCAAGGCAAGGATAGCGAGCGCAGAAACCGAGAAACGGCGTTGGACGTGGATGGTTTAAAGCCGATAGTACTCCCATTGGGCTCGGCCGATCATTTGAAACGACTGCCGCAACAGCGAGCACGCCATTGTGCCATTGTTAAATACAATCAGCATTTCTCTTCCTCACCAGTCACCACGACCAATGACACCCATAATCGACCCAAACGTAAAGGCTGCGCACGACCTCCCCACCCCAGAACCAGAGTCCCCACTGAGGTCTCGCAAACCCTACAGATTCTCGACACTTTGCGCTACCGTCGAGAATCCAGACCAAAAGGACCAGTATGGCAGTAGCTCCGTGCCAATTTACCAGTCTGCTACTTTCAAGGGCATCGGGAATGCCTACGACTACTCCCGTAGCGGGAATCCTACGAGAAGTCACCTTGGTGTGTTCCTTGGCTTGTCCCTAATTTCTTTAACGAACGGCCGCAGAGCACCATGTCGCAAAGATATCGGGTGCGGAACATGCGATGACGGTATCATCTGGAATGGCTGCGCTTGATATAATTCTTCGCCTGCTTAAGCCGGGAGACGAAATCATCGCTGGCGACGATCTGTATGGCGGCACCAACCGTCTTTTGACCTACATTCGGACTCATTCGGGCATCACGGTACACCATGTTGACACGACCAACCCCGCGTCTGTTTTGCCGTTCCTCCACCCGACAAAAACGGCCATGGTTTTGCTTGAATCACCAACTAATCCGCTACTCAAGATTGCGGATCTCGCCCTGATCAGCAAGGAAGTCAAAGAGCATGCCCCGGACGCAACAATTGTCGTTGATAACACCATGATGAGTCCGTACCTCCAGCGGCCGTTGGAACATGGTGCGGACATAGTCTACGACAGCGCAACCAAGTACCTTAGCGGGCATCATGATCTTATGGCCGGGGTTATCACTTGCAATAGAGATGACCTTCACAAGGCATGCCGATTATTCGTGACATTGCTGTCCGTGCTTTGGCTAAAATATGTTGGCAGCAAATGGCATTTACTATAAACTCCGTGGGCAATGCGTTAGCGCCCAACGACTGTTTCCTTCTACTTCGGGGAACAAAAACCTTGGCTTTGCGCATGGATCGTCAACAAGCCACCGCGCAGCTCGTTGCGACCTACCTACATTCCCTAGGGTTCCCTACTCACTACCCCGGCCTCCCAGATCACCCTGGTCGAGAGATTCACGAGCGCATTGCATCAGGCAATGGAGCAGTTCTCAGCTTTGAGACTGGCAACAAGGCGATGAGTGAACAGATTGTGGGAGGCGCGAGGCTCTGGGGAATCAGCGTCAGCTTTGGGTGCGTGAACAGCTTGATTAGTATGCCCTGCGTCATGTCGTACGTCCCTTTTGCTTTGTCATGTTTTTACATTAACCTGGGCGTCGCAGGCACGCGTCGATAGATCCTGCCACACGGGCGGCTCGCGGTTTACCCGAAGACCTTATTCGGTTGTGCGTTGGGATTGAGGATCCTGTTGACCTGATTGACGACCTAGAGCATGCTCTAATTGATGCCGGCGCCATTGCGTTCAACATACAACAAAACAAGTACATGCGGGTGGTACCCACAACAAACGAAGCGCTTAATAGAGCTGTGGAAAAACTCGGGCTAGGCGAGGCCGAGCAGCAGGAGTGGTTTGTTAGCGCACCCGGCAAGATCATCCTATTCGGAGAACATGCAGTCGTTCACGGAGTGGTGCGTTTCTTCTATCCTTGATATCTCGCGCACCTTACGCATCCCCCAGACCGCTGTTGCCGCTTCCGTTGATCTGCGCTGCTATGGCCTCACCACACCCCGGAACGACGGAAAGCTGTCAGTACATTTCGCTGATATTGACAACTACTACCAGGAGTGGGATGTTGAATCATTACCGTGGGAGGCTGTGACGCCCATCGCTAGCGGCGAGGAGCATCCCGAGGGGCTGGATCAAATCCTCATGGATGCAATTCTCTCAGGGCCGCTGGGTGGTGTTGGTGATGAGACTAAACACGCCAGAACCGCTAGCTTGGCGTTCTTATACATGTATCTGATGATTGGCGGGACACGACGGTACGCAGTTCCCCTTTACAATTCGGACGTCTTATCAACCAACACTTCCTTTGTTAGCCCGTCATTCAACTTTACTGCCCGAGCGACTCTTCCTGTTGGCGCAGGCCTTGGGTCCTCCGCTTCCTTCTCCACCTGTGCAGCAACTACGCTGCTTCTCGTTAACCGAGTGATCACGCTCCCTCCCCCGCCCCAACCAAGCTCCTCCTCTTTGTCAGGAGCACCTCACGTGCACGTCTCCCACCAGGGCCGGCGATTTATCCCGCCGAGTGTTGCAGAACAGGTGAACAAATGGGCTTTCGTGGCTGAGAAAGTTCTGCACGGAAATCCCAGCGGGGTGGACAACAGTGTGGCTGTCTTCGGAGGCGCTTTGGCTTATACCCGTGCTGGATTTTCGCTAGGCGGGACAGGCGGCATGGAGCCTATCCAAGGGTGAGCCTTTCATTCCTTACTCTACCATCCATTCACATCTTTGCATCGACAGTTTTAAATCTCTCAAGTTCCTTCTGACAAATTCAAAAGTCCCAAGGGATACTAAAAAACTCGTCGCCGGCGTCGGTGTATTGAAGAATAATGTGGGTCAATAATTTCCTTTAATCATCTTTGGCTAAAGGCATTCATTCGAAAGGAACCTGAACTCGTTGATGGGATTTTGAAATCAATACAAAGTATCAGCAATGAAGCTCGACGAGCTCTAGCTGATCCCGAGCTTTCTCGGGAAGAGTTACTGACGGCGCTCGCGGTGAGTTCCGTGTACCTATCTCCGCGGAATAATCCTGATTCTCCTTCGTTCAGGCTCTGATCAACGAGAATCACCAGCATCTTGTTACTCTCGGGGTATCTCATCCGTCGTTGGAGACTATCCGTGCTACAACAGCTGCTGCACCCTATGGTCTGAGCACGAAGCTTACAGGTGCTGGTGGGGGTGGGTGCGCAGTTACCCTTGTTCCAGATGGTGAGTCGTTCCCGTGCGACGACGTCGAATGTCTACTGACTCTTCTCTACCAGACTTTGCACAGGCCTCACTCGAAAACCTGACTGAGGAACTGGCCCATAACAAGTTTGTGCCGTACCTCACCTCTGTTGGTGGGAGCGGACTCGGTATTCTATCCCCTTACACTCCGCCGAACATCGGTCAAGCGCAAGCTGCAATTGTTCCAGGTCAGGTGACGCCGCCTGAAACACCACACAGGCTGTCTCATTCAGATGCTGAGGAAACAACCCCCCTTCGCGTTATCTTCGAGCAACAGGAGGAGTCTGGCTTGGCCAAGTGGGCAGAAAGTCTGGGACGCTGGCTCTATGTCTAAAACTACGAGGTTTCAAATGGCTCCGTCGACGAGAGTGGTGATTGAGCTGTGGGACACCCCTCCATGTCCCGTCGCCCGCTGATTAATGCCGTTGAATATACATCGGCGGTGAACTATAGATATGCCCTCGAACTCCTCCGCACCATCTATAAATACCTAATGAGCAGTTTATCGGGTAGAGGGATCGACAGATATACCTCCACGACCTTCCAGCCGCCGGTCAGTTCGTTTTCGAGCTCCTCCTCGAGACGCGTCACGGCAGCAACATATGTACACTGCTCAACCTTGTCCTCAGCGCCTACCATGATCTCGCGCGTCTTGGCATTTCGGAACAGAAGCACTTCCTGTGTGGAAAACTGAATAACGAAGATAGGGATATCGTTATCTAAAATTTTCCCTGCGGAGACCTGTACGGGGAGAGTCGAGATTGAGCTATATCTGAACATGGGCACATACGTCAACTTGTCTTATGTCGAGCACTTTGCTATCGCTTATTAAGCCCTGACGAAGATAATGTTCCATGGTCGCCCAGAGTAGGTTGTAAGTCTGAAAGATTCAAATAATAGTAACCGGATGTCATGGGGAGTTTCACTAACCGCTTCACCACACCACGCCTTCAAAGCAGGCTGATCGGCACTCAGAAACGCATCTACCACCTCCGGCACGATATACTCTCGAAGTTCTCGATCGAATGCTTCGCGACTGAAGTCAGGGTCCAGTGCTTTCATTAACCGCATGACCTGAGCTGTCTCATTCTCATCGAACCAAGAACCAACGGCTTCTGTAGCGTTGCGGACAGACGCAACCACAACATTTTCCGATTCGTCGAAAGCCTGTCGCAGAGATGCCAAAGTGCGCAATAGAGGATTGGTCTCCTTCATGCGGTTCCATTTATCCTGCCGGGGGGAATCCTTGTGGAGGACAACCGCTGCCCCAGCGCTTGAGAAGGAGTGGTTTTAGCGCTTAAAATCGACAATTGATTGTTGTTAGCACGTACTCAGGATTAGGGACCACACGGTTGGATGGAGCAAAACCGCGTGCACGGCCAGCTTTTTCTAACCGTTTTTGTCGACGCAGTCGCCGCGCCTCTTTTTCTTCAAAGCCCGCGTGCTTTGCGCTTCCGCTGTCATCCAGCGCATCTACAAGTGTTTCGGACAGTGTTTTGTATGCCGCTGTGTTGCGTATTGGCTCCGTGGATTTTTCTATAGTTGCCGAGACTGCTGCAGAAGCTTTTGAAATCTGAAAGGTGCTTTTAGTGGAAAGAAATCAGAGCGCCGGCATACACGTACGGCGCGCATTAATTCGCTCTCCTCCATGCTCTTGAGGGCCTCCGTTACAGCATCGCCGACCTTGACCCCAGTATTTTTTAACTCTTCTGCCGCCGCCCGCAACCGAGGATTTTCTTTGATACTCGCTGTGAGCTACTAAATGTTCTCAAAACGGTGGAGAATTGTACTGGAAGACCATCACATACTCGGGCTCTCTCATAAGCGGCCTTCGCGCGCTTCATAGCTTCCGAGTCCTGGATCTTCTCGACGTCACCCTGCACCTGCTTGACATTATCCAAGAGATCTTGGTTCTTCTTCAGCTCATCTCGGAGGACCTCCACGAAGGCCTGGAAGGGAGATTTCGGAACCTCATTCTGTCGTCTGGACGAAGAATGGAGTGCGGCACTGGCTATTCGGAATGGCGGAGGAGACAGCCCATTTTGACGAGATAGTATTATTGCGCGCCGCCGCGCCGAAGATCTCAGGGCCAGACTCTGGAGATGACGGGGCAGCATAGTTGCCGCAGGGATGGAAGGGTGACCAAGAACTCCTTGCTAGAGAAATATTTTTGAGGCTTCCGTTTGAAACATGCACAAATAGCTTGACGCATCGCCGATCTTTCAGCTGCTTTCAAACCGGCGGACCGCGCATTACTGGACCGGAGGCCCTATCCTCACAACTACGCAGGCAGTTTAAATAGTGTGCTCGTTCACCCAGACAATAAATATGGCTCTTCCACCGACTCTCCGTCCTCTCCTTATCGTTGGAACTCGCGATGCCCCTCATACTCTTGACATTTTCTGTGAGTCTACGCGATTGTTGTGACGTTAATAGCTAATTCCCTTTGCAGTGGACTATGTTTGCCCGTTCAGGTATTCGATATAAGCCGTAAATGAGAGAGAAAGTAGGCTCATGAAACCTGCAAAGTGCCAAAATGTCTTTGGCAATTGATAGTGTATTATTACCCATGCTCGGTCCTCAAGGAAGGTTCCACGGCAAAGTTAAGATTATCTTCAGACCACAGGTCCAACCATGGCACGCCACGTCCACTCTCACGCACGAGGCCGCCCTCGCCGTTCGTTCTTTCATCCTATATTCCTATTCACTCATTAATCGCTGCAGGTCGCGCGCGCGTCCCCCGAATCTTTCTGGATCTTCTCCTTGGCGCTGTTCAAGCGTCAAGGCGAATATTTTGATATCCCCACGTCGACCCTCACCCCTCTTGAGATCCGCGAGAAACTCGCCAACCTTGCCGCCGAAGTGGCTCCTGCGAACACGATCGAGGAGTTCAAGGAGCTTTTGAAGTTGAAGAGTTCCCCTAACGGAGGAAACGCCGTCACGGACGATCTCAAGTACACAGGTCTGTCTTCTTCTGTCCCTTGTTGTGTAAGACTGACAATATTCCAGTCAAATTTTCCAGGCAAAACGGCATTCACATTTCGCCCACCGTGCTCTGGGACGGTCTACTAGCAAATGAGATCTCCAGCGGCTGGGGTGAAAAAGAGTGGACAGCGTTCCTCGAAGCCAAAGTGACCGTCTAACAAATAAAGCTACATTATGTAGCAAAAATACTGTGCATGTGTACATTATTGTGTTTGGTTTTTAATATAACGATACAGACCCAAGGAAGATAATAATTTAGCCGTTATACACTTTGGAATCTGGCTGATACCCCACTAGAGGCAACTCTCGTATGCGCTGCAATCGCGCCTCAACCTCCACAGCAACAGTCTGCGGCCTGCCCCCAGAGACCCCCATAATCAGTTTTGGTCCCAACGCCTCGAAATCGAGTCTCCCGCCAATCTTGAACGTGTCTGACTTCCATAGACGCTGGTACACGTACGAGTCGTTGAAGACAGGCGAGTCCTCGGGCACAGGGGGTACGAAGGATTTGAGCCACACGCGCAGGTGATGCGACGCCCCCCGTGGCATCGACGGGATGGGGATCGAGTAGATGAGGAAAGTCACTCTCCGCGGGTCGCTGTCGAGTATCAGGCGCAGATCGTCAATAAGCGTCGCCCCCACGCCCCCCGCCTCGTACTCCATACTGTACTTGTACAGCCGCGCCGAGACGTGTTTCCATCTATAAGCTTAGGGGTGAGCCACGAGAAATGGCCGCAGAACAGAAAAGGAACCCACCGCACGATAAACTGCACCTTCGCGCGCCCGACGACGGCGTCATACACCTGCGTATCGTGGGTAACACTCCGTAGCCGCGCAAAAGACGCGTCCGCGACCGCGTGGAAGTCCAGGTCTTTGCCCAACCACAAATCGTCCTCCCCGAACACTCTGTGATCGATGCCGCCGACACGCAACCACACACGCAGCGAGTACAGCCCACCGGCAGGCAAGACGTTCTTCTTCCCAGGGAACACACTGCACCAGATGAGACTGACAGACAGACAAAAAAATGGCAGAGATGCGTACAAAACGGCGAACTCGAGCGTGCGCGGATCCACACCGAGCAGCAGGGACGCCGGCTCGCCTATGGGCCGCTCAACGTCGTTCACCTTCAGCGATAGGCGGAAGGTGTATTTTCCAGGGCTCGGTCTACCGGTCGATGGCTCAACACTGCACGTCCACTGTGAGCCGTGGCGTGATGATGTTGTGATGCTTGCTCACGATATAAAAAACGTTAAAAGCGTGCCGGCGGCGTCCATATTATACGAATAAATGTATCGTTCCGACGGTTTTATGCGGAACGGCGGCGTTGGTGTGGCTGTAGGGCGGGATCCACTCGGTGTACATCGGAGTTGCGTATGGGAGGCAACAGATCGTAGAGGGGGTGGGTCATCGAAAGGGGAGCGCCAGTGGACACTGCTGCTGCTGCCGCTCCCACCTCCGCTGCTCCCACTTCCGCTGCTGGACGTTGTTGTGGCGGTATTGCTGTCCATCCGTCCGGTCAGTTCCGTCAGCCCGATCAACACAGTACAATACGCACCTTCTACTAACCGCGACGTTATAGTCTGGGCACACCTCGTCGTCGTCATCAAAGTACATCTCGGGGAAAGACATCAGAGGAGGAGGGAAGGATGGGATCTAGCCTGAGGTAACAGATACAGGTGTCTTAAGCCTTTAGCTCTAGCCAACTGCGTACCCGGAACACAACACAAGCAGTGCTCATGTCATTAACATCCGTACACACAATCGTGATATCGAAGCTGTGTGTGTGTTCCCTTTTGGCGCCCAGTCTCGGTATAGCGCTCTCATCACGCACTGAGTCACGTCGCCGCTTTGATCACCGGGCGCTTAGCCTCCCCAGCAAAGACAAACTCCCGTGCCCGCAGTTTTTCGGGTCCAGTGAGAACAGGTCTCCCAAGTCGCATAAGAGCTTGAAGGAGATCCCACGGCGGTACGCGCGTAGAATTCGTTAAAGTCTGAACAGAATACGGGGGAATTAATTTCCAGTGAGGGAAGTGCAAACGGGGTGCACACATTGACCTCAGCATCAGCATAGAATTAGAATACAAAATAAATAACTCCACCTCTCTAGCGTGTCCACCGTCCATGTGCTAAAGACACAATTGAATGCTGCCTGGTGCGGAAATTTCAGCATCTTGATCACCTTGCTGTCCTCCTGCAGTGTTCCGAGACAACCGGGCGTGTAGCTGGATTGTCCTGAGGATCCAGAAAGGCAAGGAGGAAAGCGCCGGAAGGGGAACTGAGTATTGAGTGCTTGATTGGGTGATAATCATCGGGGGGCAGAACTGGTGGAGGGGTGCGAGGGAAATCAGCCCAGGTCATCGTCAAAAGTGGAGATTTAAAACTCGATGCAACCGTGTCTTCGATGATCCCAATTTTCCTCCCCCCCCAGCAGATGACGAAAGCAGGTGGATTATGATCTATCGGTGGATGCAAACAAAATACATCTATGCGAGTCCAAAGTAGATAATATGCGAATGAATCGGAAGGAGCGTGGGGCGTCACCAGTTAGAGGGCGCAGATAGAAGGTAAACAGAAAGGATCAAGGAGTGTGGTGAGTTGGTATCGAAAGGACCGTGGTATGCATGCCGAGCAGAATTAGGTTAATAGATAAGGTTAAGATGGAGGGGTGAATAAATACAAATACACGGGTTGATGTTTGTACGATGAATGCAGCGAGTCAGTCCGTGGATGATGCGCGAGAGGAGGGGAGAAGAAGACATAGCAAGAAGAGCGAACGAACGAAAACGGACCGACGTGGGCAGGTTCGTGGGCAGGCTACTCGGCTTTAAACCGCTCACCGCCGCCGCCGCCGCGCATGATGGCCTTCATGAATGCGAAGAACCGGTCGGCGTATTCGCCAGGCTCTACAGGGCTGATTTTATGCTGCGAGAATAGAATTGGTCAACAGGTGCCCACGCAAGACGACGCACGAAATAAAAACTCACTCGATCTGCGCTTAGCCCCTTCCAGAAGTGCTCGAGCTTCTTCGTGGTCGAGTAGGGTGTTAAAATATCAATGACACCCAAGTAATAAATCTTGTCAAGTGGTTCGTTCGCTTCATCGGTCGCGCGCAAACCTCCCTCGTCCTGGTAAAACAGGAAATGCTGTCGGTCGCCCGTGTCCTCCTCCGGCAGACGGATCGTGCCTTTACCGTGCCCTAACCGTTTGGGATCTGATTCGCGCATCGCACGCCGCATTGCAACCGCCTCAGGCGACGTCCCGCCCTTGACCGCCGCCGACGTGGTCCGCCGCGTCATGCCGGGAGGGATGTCCGGCGAGAACACCTTGAGCGTGTTGCGCCGCACATTGTCGCGGTTCCCGCGCTCCATCTTGTGGATGCCCACCAGTAGGCTGTAGTCCATGACGTGAATCTTGTGCAACAGCTCCGCGTCGCGTCGCAGCTGTTCCGTGAGCAGCGCGCGCTTCTCGGGGCCGAGCTCGAGCATCTTGCCGCGGTTGATCCAGTTTAGGTCTTTGAGCACGGCGCGCGGATTGGCAGCCGCCTTGGCCTCGGGGTACTCGCGCCCGACGGTGCTGCCCTTGAGATCAAAGGTTTCGTGGACGTCACGGTGTGGGGGGAACAGGTTGTTCATTATCACAAAGTGAATTTTATTTCCACGGGGCAGCTTGACACGGTGGAGTCCGTAGAAACGCGAGAGTAGCGTGTGGGGGTTGTTCTTAACGTGGCTATGATAATCCTTTAGGATGGAGAGCAGAAATTTGTGCTCTGAATGACGGATAGTTTTGATGATGAAGCGGTAGTCGCGTGAGAAGTAGAAAAAGGAACCGGACTTGCCGGGGGAGCCAAGCTCGGAGAGAATGTATTTGGAGGTGAGAGAGAGGAGATAGTCGGCAGGGTCGAGGTGAAAGTAGTCCTCGCGCAGCTCGCGAAAAACCCAGGGCGCGTAGTCTTTGAATTTGAAGTCGTATTTAGCGGACGGCGTCAGCTCGTTCCCGACACTGAGAAATGAGATCAGAAAAGTGGTTAAACCAACAATGCAAGAGGGCGCACATATCAAAAGAGAATTTGTGTCGAGCGGCGAAATCCTCGTCTGTTAGGGGCCTCTTTATTTTAGCCTGACATCGAGAGACGCCGATGCGAATGCCAGTAAGCATGTTGTACATGAGCACGTAGTTGACATGGTCTTCGCCGATGAGGTTTCCGACTAACACGACATCGTCCTTGGCGTTTGAGCCGTGCCGTACGGGCGCGCGCTCGTTGCGAGTGAGCGCTGCCTCCGCCTCTTGCTGCTGCTTGGCACGCTTGGACATGCGCTCTCTGCGGATCTGTTCCGCATGCAGCTGGATGTCGGATGCGAGCTCGGCCTCGAGGTCGTCTCCCTCGTTGGTGAACGGCTGGGAGCCAAATTGGGAGTGCAAGGAGGTGCGCAGGGGCTGCTTCAAGGCAGCAGGAGACCAGCTTGTGGAGCCGGTGGTGTTCCTGCGGGTGGGCCGCGAGGCCGCGGGAGGTTGAAGGTAAGCATCGTGGGGGATGTTTTTTGAGGAAGGGGTGTCGGCTACAGGCTCTGGTAAGGCGGCTGTTACTGCAGGAGTGCGGAGGGCGAGTTTTGCGTCTGTTGTGGAGCGCAGGAGGAGGGGGTCGCGCAGGCGGGAGGCCGACGACGAGGTTGATACGGAGGGCCGCATCTGTTCCGGCTCGTCAAAGATGACGGGTCGTGCGCCGGCGCTGGCGCCTGGATCACCGTTTGGTTGCATGAAATGGTCTGCAGACTCGACGCTCGCGGGCGGGGAGGGCGGCGGAGGTCCAACCCTGTGCTCGGTGTCGTCCTGATGGGAAAAATACGAGTCTTGCTGTCCGGTGAGCTTTACGACGTGAAGGTCATGGGCTTTTTGGGACAGCTGGCGGGAGGTCGAGGACTCGAGTCTCGCGGGTGCTGCGGATTCGGCGGTGATTGGGGCTGTCCGGTACGAGGCAGCGGAGGACGCCTGGCTGTGCGACGACGATACACGGCCAGCGTTGGCCGACATATGGGCGCCCGATGGCTGGCTTCTTACGGTGCTAGACGAGGCGAGGCTCTGCCTCTGAGTCGACGGTGAGGACATGGTCTTTGTTTGCCCGTGTTGTATTCACTTCTCTCAATAATGTTTGAACCTATCCGGGAAGGCACTCGCGGGGGGCAGGCAGAGTTCAAGTGGGCAGACGTATCCGCAGACAAGGACAGAGAGGTTCGCAATGCACACCGCCGCCTCCTTCTATCTAATCGACCGCAGAACTATCTAGGACACAGTATAAACGCACCCACGGGGCGGTGGCAGAAGAACAAGGACGTCCACTGGTACAACCGCGATCTCAAGCAGGGTGAAGCAGAGAGGGCCGAAGAGATTCGCAAGATAAAAGAGGCAGAGGCAGATGCGCTAGCCGTTGCATTGTTTGTTCCGTTCTATCCATCCTCCTGCTGTTTCGATCTCAATCAACTTTCTGCTGCAGAGGATTCGAACCCGCGCCCAAGACCCTCGGCGGCCCTACCAGTGCAGCTGCCCCGCCTGCATCAGCATCCAGCTCCCTCAAGGGCATTGAAGCCACGGACCCCGAGCTCGCGGAAAAGGCCGAGCGGCGTCGCAAGAAAGCAGAGCGCAAGGAGGAAAAGCGCGCAAGAAAGGAGAAGCGCAGGGCAGAAAAAGAAAAGCACATCACAGACGGCGCGGAGGCCGACTATGACGACCGTCGTCGCCGCGACCGTTCGCGCTCGCGTTCTCCTCCACGCCGACGCACGTCTAAGGACCGCGATTTCGCTCGACGAATAGACTGCTCACCTACTGATCGTTCGCCTCGCAGGCCAGACCGCTCACCGCGCAGGCTAGACCGTGATCGCTCCCCGACTCGCAGACCGGATCCCGAAGACTACGTCGCTGTCGACCGCGAAAACGAGCGCGACCGAGACCGTCGCCGCTGGGATTCCAATAGTGCGCGCAGAGAGCAGCCTGGCGCCGCGCAGTGGGGGCGCAGATAGTCTTATGGCACAATGTACCTCTGCTCTGAGATACAAAATCACGATTCTGTCCATCCTAACAAGTTAGGACTTGTAATATTCGCTTCAACAAGTTACCATGGACGCCTATGAGTGGGCGACCTGCGGAGCACCAAGGACACCCCAAACCTGAAGGCCAACAACATTTCAGCATTCTGTCGGCGATGCGCGGCAGAGTCACCATCAACGAGGTGCGGTGCTTCGGAGCAGGCAGGCCTAACGCTCCCGCAGACGTTTAGTTACTACTGGATGACCCGGAGGATGTGGACGTATTGATTCATTTCATCCCTGCAATCACATTCATCCAAGCGGAGCTCGACAAGGGGCGGGTGGTGCATTACCAGGCCGGCATGACGGGCATGCAGGTCGGAGTGCCACCATCGTAGTCTCCCCGAGGCAGAGTAGATACTCACCCGAACCTTTGTGCCTCAGGATATTGTCAGATAGAGATCTTGAGGTACGAAAGTTGAAACTATCTACTCTGCCTCAGGGAGACTATGTTAACATGTCTACATCATGCTACGCGTCCGCACGTGTATCTCATATATCACGTTTTCTTCTTACGAATATTTTCTCTCACTGGTTCTTCTTGAACTACGTGGGAGGTAAATTAATATCTATTCTCATCCAGTTTATACTTACACTACTACTATAGATCGTGTACTGACTGTCGTCGTACAGGTAGATATTAATTTACTGGTTCTTCTTGAACTAGGTGGGAGATCGTGTACTGACTGTCGTCGTACAGACTACCACTGTTCACAGACTACACCATCGTCGCGGTGTACCTCATGTGCATGCAGAACATTTGCACGCAAGCCGCACTTGAAATTATTAGAAAGGCGCGGCCGCAGATAGAGTAGGTCAGCTTATGATTCTATGCATCTCAACGGTTCAATCCGTACACCGCCAAAGTGCCGAAACGTTCCCGGCGGCTGGCCGAGTCACCTGGGGAGCATGTGTGGCAAGAGCTGTAGGCAGGTGGTAGTGGTGTGGCTGCCAGCTGCGAGGTCCAGATGGCCTCACACCTGGCCTTGAGCTGGCCAGGCAGGTATCAAACATGTTTTTGCAGCGGCTGGTTCCAATGTATACAAATAATATTACAATCAATATTTTACATGCCTAATCAGAGAACTCGCCATTGGAGAGCATTTGAGACATCTCGTTGTAGTCATCAGTCGCGGTAATAAATGAAAGGCACAGGGCCCCCCTCTGGAAAATTGTCACTTCTGAGTCTTTCCACCTCTGGTTCTGGTGTTTCCGCACTGATGCTTTGTCATTTAAAACTCAAGGTTTGTCGTACTGATCCTTGTTCGTGCACTAGCACCTCCGAGCAGCTCGAGAGAATAAAAGCCACGAGCGCCAGGATTGAAGATTATAGCAAAGGCCAATCGCCGAACAAGTCTGATCGGCGGGTCCGACGATGACACGTGCACAAACAACAACAATGTTGCTCAGCCTTTCTTTCTAATTTCTTCCTCTCCATCTCCTCCTGCGTCTCTGAGCTGGAGACTGCGCTGCTGTGGACACCGACTCGCATGCGCTTAAGCACATATCCCACTTTCTCCCTCCACGCAACCTCAAGCCATGGCTTGGCTGCGCGTCTTCAAGTCAGCACCATCCAACTTCACACTGCGCTGGCGTGGCCGCCGACTCTCATGCTCAAGACTCTATCCCGATCTCTCTCTCCATGCACCCTCAAGTCATATGCATGTCCTCAATCTTGGGTTGCTTATCTTCAAGCCGGTATTCTTTTTACAGCTTCTTCAATGACTTTCAAGCCTTGCAAGCTGTGTTGCAACCGGTTCTCAAGCGCAGAGTCTTCGTCTGCTAAGCTCAGCTGCTCTTCTCAGTCTATCCTCAATGTGTTCCGCCGTTTGCTGGTAGCATCCCGTGCGCTGCGTCGTTCTGGCGCATGTGGCTACTTTTCTTCCCAGCCGAGGGAACGTCGGAACTTGTTCGTGGCTGTTTCACTGTCAACCCCAAGCATTCGTCAAGCGAACTCGTTTCCTCATCTCCTACTAGACCAATTGCACTCTGGAGCGCAACTGAAGGTCCCAAGTATCTATCTCTGTTATCACTCCAAGAATTATTTCTCCTGGCTCTCCAGCCTACCTGCGCCTCTGCGCTGCATCGCGGTTTTGGTCGCTTGTGGCCCTTTTCTTCCCATCCTTCAGTGCAGGGTTTCCGCACCTCTTCGTCGCACGTGGCTAAATTTTCGAATCCTCTTTCAATCAACACTCTTCACCTATCGATTACCTGGCCATTTGTGTGCGTACAGGTGTGTTATGACTGTGCATCTTATACACTGTTCTGACCATCATTCTCATGACAGGTTTGCGGACCGCCAAGTTCACGGCGCTGGATTTGTTTTTTGCCAGAGGCTCACATCCAAGTATGTCTACTTCGTCATCCTGTTCTACGACACAGTGACCAGTGCGTTATTAGTTCTGCCGGTCATTCTCGAGCTGTCCCAGCTGCTCGCTATCAGCGCTGCGATCCAGTACATTCATATGTTCCGGTAGCGAGTCTTGCATGTATTTTGTAACTTTCAATGCAGTTCAGTTGCAGCAATCCTGCCCCACGCGTCGTGAGCACAAATTAAGGGAAGCATTTCCACCCCTGTATGTCTTTATCTGTGCCTGCAGGTTGCCGCAACATTCCACCTCCAGCTGGTGGCCACAAGTACCTGGCCACAGTCTGGGGCCATAGGCTCCTAAACCTGGAATCCACCTACAAGCACCTGGTGGCCAGCTTAAACCAGCATGTTGCAAACATGTCATGTACAGCTGGTGGCAACGTGCCGGACAAATGGCGGTGTAGGCCAAACCTTGGATTTATGGCGTAGCTTGAAATATTCCACCAAGCTGCATTTAAAATTCACGGTGCGCAAGACTACCTGCATGTTCTACATGGAACAAGCTGTAGAGGAGGTTATAAGTCGGTGTGACTGCGGACCCGTCACCCTCCGTCCAATGCTCGTCATCTGACCTCCGCACACCTCTGGACACTCTTCAACGGCATAGCAGACCTCTCTGTATCCATACTCAATACAGAAGATGACCCGGCTAAGGTGGAAGTTGAACCCTCGCAGATCAACTCCCCCCTCCCTGCCTTGAAGATCTTTGTTGCTGCGGCACATCTTGGCTGCCGTCTCTCTAAAGCGGTTTTCACTTCCCCTGGGGACACCTCGCCGATGGCACAGGATGCACCAGCACCCACAGCAGATGTGAAACTGACAATGACATACTTCTCCAGCTCAGAGGACATCGGAGCATGGCTGTTTGCGCACCTCAAGCTTGCGGTGTTCTGCATGCCGCTCGCTTCGCTGCAAGGCCCCGCAAAGCAGCTGACCCATCCTTATGAATCCATGTGCTCTAGGTACTTTGTCGAGCTAGTGTGTTTGCTATCCTTGTTCTCATTGTCTCATTTTAGCTCATTTCAATTTTGTTTGCAGATGAAGTGGATGGAGATGTTCCTCGAGATTGCTGACAAGATTGCCTACCCAAACAAGAAGTGCGGCGCGAAGCTGGGTAACTTTGACTTGGCAGGCATGTGCAAGGAATGGGTCACACTCCTGCATAAATTCTTTCATCCCATCTTTCCCAATATTCTCCTAATGAGGAAGTGCCAATTGCATCAGCAGAACCTTGCTTGTGCTACTCTAATGCCAAAGATATGATAAATATTTAGAATAATATATATCACTTGTGTGCTGGGGGCCAGCCCGATATCAGATGCTTTTTTTGGCTTTTTTTGGCAGCTGCTGACTTCTACTTTGTACTTTCAATTTCTCAATAAGGAAAAGTAACAGAGTCACTCTTTTCACCGGAGGAAGTGGATCTCGCTAACAGGAATCAATTTTCCGCATTGAGAGAGCAGAAAACAAAAATGAAGGGGACAAGACAGTCACTCCTTTTAGGTTTTCTCTCTAGAATTTTCAGAAGGCAACTGAAAGTGTTCTAGGAACTTCTAGAGGGGAAGATATGAAATTAAGTTCGAGAAGTGCAATTGATAAATTCAGTGCTAACTTGATGAATTTAAGTTTGCTGTGAAGCTGAAAAAGGTTGGGAACTTGTGGGGCAGTCCAATTACTGAATAAGATATTCTGATAACCCACCTATAGTCCGAGGTTCATCAAATATTGTACCACTGAGTGGATGAGTCTGGAATGTTCATCAGAAAAAAAAAAAAACAGTCAGTAGATCATGGTTGGATTTGGAGTTTTGGTAGTCCCAGTAGCACCCTCATCAGCCTCTGTAGCTGTTGGTAGCTTCTGTAGCGCAGGTACAAAGATCAGTAGCAGTTTATAGGAACACACAATGGATCAGTAGTAGCAGGTAGCCAAAATGCATTTGCCAAAATTGTGAGTCTGACCCAATAACATTGTTTTCTTGCTCACATCGACCTTAGCTGTCGATAGTGGTGCACTTCATCTGTGCTGAAGGTACTGCCAGTGAGTGGGGTGATCCGGATGGAATGGCCTGTTCATTCCATTGAACGAGCCGTTCCGTCTGGAGCAATGGACATGCCACGGGGACAACCCTAGTGGCACAGCCCTGGCAGACCCTTCGGAAAAAATGAAGGGATATAGAAACAGAAGGAGTGGGTGGGTGGGCAGAGAGAGACTATTGACTACCGCAAGGGTGTAGGCCGGGCATGTCGCGAGCGTGAGCGGAGCGAGGGCCTTTGGCTCTGTTTGTCTGCACCATCTGTCGCGGCACGCTGGCCGGTCTCCTACAAGAAACCGTGCGTCCGCTGCTCGTGCCTCGCTCATGGACCCGTCTCTTTCTTGCTCACGTCGACCTTAGCTGTCGATAGTGGTGCACTTCGTCTGTGCTGAAGGTGCTGCCAGTGAGTGGGGGTGATCCGGATGGAACGGGCTGTTCGTTCCATCGAACGAGCTGTTCCATCTGGAGCAATGCGCGTGCCGCGGGGACAACCCAGCAACAAACTGAAGGCGCGTCCCCAGCGCAGCGCAATGGGACACCCCACAAAGAAGCCTTCAGTGACGTCTATAGTTAGTGTGTGTGATCAATTTCTGGTGTCAAGTGTTCGAGTCAGGAGCGTAGTGCCTACTCTAACATAGTACCGCTGGGAGGTCGTCCAGGTTTGGCAACATAAGCAAGTGGGAAGTAAAACAACAGTATAGATCCAGAAAATTAATGGCTTGAAGGAATTTGTATAGGTATGCCGAACAACCAGGTTGGATTAAATAATTGGCTGCCCAATAGAGTGATTTTATCTATAAACGAGGTTGTACTAGTAGGGCAATTGCCGTTCCACAATGTGGGTGATGATGGGACTGTAAGAATTAGTAAGATGGGTTGGAGTATGACTCCAAAACGGTCCTGTGCTTTACTTGGTGATGAGCTCTGCGAGGGATAGTACTAGAGCCTTGAAAGTGTTTAATGCTATTGGACAAATGGAGTCTTCGCATAGGCCTTGTAAGTGTACTATGATTTGTGGGCAGTGAGTACAGTAAGCCAGGCTCCTTATGGGGGCTGGACAGGTTTGGAAATGCCTTTGTATTTCCATTATAGACTGTGGTCACCACGGTCAAATGATGTGGGTGGAAACAACCCAAGTTGATTGAATAAAAAATGAGGAATTGCAAGAGTCCAGGTGGCCTGCTTTTCGAGTACTGAACACTTTGAAATCATTCGAGGTATGTATCGTGCTGGAGGTTGAAGGGCGAGACCCATGGATCAGAATTTCTTTTTGATGGTGTAGCCAGCGCGGCTGCTGGCTAAGGCTAACGAAGAGTATCCCTGAAGCCATCAAGATCTTTGGGTTCTAATAGAGCAGAAGATGGGAAGGCCTGTTGGGCCAGGTGAAGCCCATGCCAGTATGATAAGCTAGAGACTTTTGACGCCGATCACACCCAGTACCAGGGTTTTTTTTTTTTTTTTTTTTTTTTTTTTGAGGTTAGTGCGGGTTGGGTGTAACAATGGGATTGCTAAAAGGTACCAATCCACCTCCACCAGCATCGAGTAGTCCTGGTATACAGAGAGCAACCCGAAGGTCCCAAACCCCCTGGATTCCGGAAGCTATAGATGCGCTCAGGGTCTTTGCGCTAGACGGGGAAACAGGTGGGTAGCCTCATAACCACGACCTTGGCCTTGACTGAGTTCCATTGGGATGCTGTGTAAGTACACCTGCGAGCAGAATCACACTGGTGGTACTGATCACCCTGCCCGAGTTGAGGTACCTCGGTCTTTGCTGACGACTTGTATATACTGGCAAATTAGCGGTCTCGACACTCAGATTCAAGTCCGGCATTGGTAGGGAGGTGTACTAGAGTACGGGGAGTAAAATGTTGAGCTGGAGCACCTGGGGTGGACTTAGAGGTTGGTGTTATTGCCAGTGATGGTCGCCAGTGTAAGAACTTGAAGATGTTTGGAATTGGTATATATTCAATGATTGTGTTCTGGAGGTGCTTTTAGCTGCCCCCCCTGTCTCGGAATTGGGGGGATACATTGGGTCGCATATAGTGTATACTTTATGGCTCCGCTTAGGCGGTCTTGGAGAAATGACTGGCGACTCGGATGGCATTGAGACACTGCCCTTCGAATTGAGAGGTATATTTCTCGTGCTGGTTGTGTGAATCGGTATTGCAATCCTAAGGCAAACATACTAATCTGAAGGTCTGGAGTGTCTTCTCCTGGTTGCTGAGGTTCGGGGAATGTGAGGAGATAAATTTGACAGGTACAACTAGTTGCTTGGAAGGTATTGAGGAGCTGGTGCCTTGAGTGTGGACATGTCTGATAATTTCAAGAGGGGGTTCGTGCAGAATAATGGTTCTGTAATCCAGGTTAAAATTTTTTGTTGCCTGGATCCTAGTGATAGTGTGGCAAAGAGAGGTGCTAAAGGTCGAGCAGACTTGGAGCAATGCTGGTCTTGAGCATAATGCCCAGCTCAGGGTATACCCATACAACAGTGTGCTGGTTAGTAGTAGCGCCTAAGGGAGGTACACCTGGTACTTAGGGAGGTGCCCTTTGGGTAGTAAGGGGAAGTAGTTAACTTGCAAACCATGTACCGGCACTGCCAGGTCAAATTGGTGCAGCACTGAGTTCGAGCGTTGGCGGAAGGCCTTGCAGATTTTGAATGGCCACGCTGGTGTCTGGTCATGCTTGTGTGGAACAACCGGCAGTAGATTGTACCATGCTGCTGAGCATGGAGTCCAAGAATAGTTGTCCATGAATACGGTAGAGGGTGTTACAGTGTGCTGGGTGTAACTGGGCAAGACTGCCTAGAGGATATAAAGTGCGGAGAGTTAACTAGTTGCACGCTGGTGGCTTAAATGGAGCCAGGTTAAATATGGTAGAGTGCGGGGCAGGGCAGGGGGTAGGCTGATGTCCAGTGTGCTGTGTGAGGTAGATGTGCCAGAAAGGTAAAGATAGCCCACACAGGATGCCGATCTGCTGATGAAGTAGTTGCCCGTGATCGGTGCTCTGGGTACAGGACCCAGGGCATTTGTTGATTCATACGGCTGGGTGCTCCGTGTCAGTCGCTGCCTTGCCCTGCATGCAAAGTGTGACCCTGGCAAACGGGTTGGTGGATCAGTCTCATGCGGATTCCGATGTGCAGCCAGTGCTGACTGGATGAAGCGGCCCACGGTGCTTGTTGTACCTTGAAGGCTGGTGGTGTCAAGGACTGGATTCGACTACTGTTGAAGCTAGCCAGAGCCTGCATGCCTCGACTCGATGCACGCTTGTGATGCGTGCAGCAGGCGTGTCAGGAAGAGGGCGGTGTGATGAAGCAATGAAGAAGAGTTCTCTCACACGCATTTTTTAAAAAGGTTACACTACATGTACATGTGGTCGGCATAATGGCGGCATACCTAAAAACTATTCCGGCTTGGCACACGGAGTAAGGGGTGGTGTGCCAAATGCCTATGCTTTACATGGTCGACATGCCGGGGGGTAAGGTGTGCCTAAATTACCCGGGTGCATGCTTAAAAGTTTTGTGTGGTCGGTGTAGTAAGTGCTACCGTGTGGATGTGGCCGATGCTAGCCCACACTTGGAAAGTGTACGCATGATGGCTGAGACTGTGTGCGTGAAGTTGATGACGCACAGAGCGGTGGCTAGGTATGGACGGCAGGCTTTGGACGTGCATGGTGTACACATAACGGTGATGGTCAACCGCTGTGCGTGTCAAGGCAACGCGTGGGGCAATGCTTGTATGGACAGCCCACCGGACACACTTGGAAAGCATACATGTCTGGCTGCCCATTACACGCTATGCGTAATGGTGGTGGTCAACCGCCTTGCATGTTTGGTTCGGCACGCCTCAGCGTGTAGATGAGAACAGATGCCATTTTTAAACGGCGCCCTCCTCAGCATGGATGCACGTAGGTGTGTGGGCTGCCATGCGTGTCTGTACACCCGCATGGTTCGGCGTGCCTTGGTGTATAGACGAGAACAGATGCCATTTGTGAACAGCGCCCGCCTCGGCGTGAACGCCTGTGGCGTCTAGTGCCGGTCTAGTGCTGCCACACAAGTACGTGCACTCACGTGGTTCAACACGCCTGATGAGGTGGCGCGCCTCGGCATATAGATGAGAACAGACACCATTTGTAAATGGCGCCTGCCTGGCGTCTAGTGCTGCCCCGCGAGTACATGCACTCGCGAGGTTCGACGCGCCCAATGAGGTGGTGTGCCTCGGCATATAGATGAGAACAGACATTGTTTGTAAATGGCGCCTGCCTCGGCGTGAACACCTGTGGCGTTTAGTGCTGCTCTGCGAGTACGTGCACTCGCGAGGTTCGACGTGCCTGATGAGGTGGCGCGCCTCGGCATATAGATGAGAACAGACACCATTTGTAAACTGCACCTGCCTCGGTGTGAACACATGCGGCGTCTAGTGCCACCCCACGAGTACGTGCACTCGTGAGGTTCGGCATGCTGGGAGGGAGACGTGCCTTGGTTGGCCATGCGGGTCCGTGCACCTGCATGGTTTGCATGCGGCTTGCTGCCCATGCTCAGTGGCTAGTGTGGGCAGGGGCTGTTTGTGTTGGAGTGTGGCACGAGTGGCCTAGAGTGTGGCGCGAGTGGTCTAGAGTGTGACACAAGTGGCCTGGAGTTCGTTGGGCACGAGGGGTAAGCACACCGACGAATGGTCGGGTGGGCGGCTATCGGCGGCACATCCCCAGCGTGTCCGACGAGATAGCGCACCTTAGTCAATAGGAAGAAGAGACACTGTTTATAAACGGCGCGCACCTCAGCATGGATGCCTGCAGCATCTAGTGCCGCCATGCGAGTATGTGCATGCCTCGACATATCGAGGGAATGGTCGTCATCTGTAGGCGGTGCTGGCTTCGGCGTGAACTCACGGGCATACATGTAGCTGCTCGCAGTTTCAAGGCAATGAGCCAATGTCCGCCAGGACGCGCTGTGACGACCTTGCCAAAAGCCTCTCAGGGCCTGGAGGTCTGCCGTTGTGGCTACATGGGGAGATGGCCCAAATGGGGCCTTTGCTGATGGAACAGACTCAAATGGAGGACTCGCCTAATTGCTCAATCTTGCCGTAACGTCCCGCAGACAAAGGGATCCACTCATATCATTGTTCTTGACCGCTTGGGGGATTCCCGAAGACTCGCTGAGAGTGGAAGCCAAGAAGAAGCGAGAGAAAGACAGTAACAGGGCAAATGACAAGTCATGAAGGGACGCGTATGTGAAATTGCAGCCCAGGATAGCCTCGGATGCGATGGAAGAACAACACAGAGAGAGACTATCGACTACTGCAAGGGCGTAGGCCGGGTGTGTCGCGAGCGTGAGCGGAGCGAGCAGGACAAAACAAGCCTTTGGCTCTGTTTGTCCGCACCATCTGTTGCGGCATGCCGGCCGGTCTCCTACAAGAAACCGTGTGTCCACTGCTTGTGCCTCGCTCAGGGACCCATCTCCCAATTACTTTCTGCACATATTTATGTGTTCACACCAACCCCCATACCCTTAGCATAACCATAGTATTTGTGGCTGCTCAAAAGATGGCTAGGTCCATTTCAAACTCCACCAACAATGATTAATGTGGGGTGACATGGCACATGTGTATTGTGTGATTGCTTGGTACCAAACAAGTTTGTCTTCTTTCTTCCTTCCCTCATCATCCCGCTCATTCCTGCACATCCCTAGAACCACCCCCAGCCCAACTTAAATGCCAAACAACTCAAGCCAATGCTGTAAGCCCTTCTGGTACTGAATCCTTCTGCAAGTTCCAAGCCTCTGGACTCCTCAAGCCCGCGCTGCACTCGTTGACACACCTCATTGTTTCTTTCTTTGGTCAAACTTATTCTTTCTCTTCTGGATCTTGAATCTGCAAGCCCTCTTGTCAAGACCTTATCCCTGCATGCTAATGGTGGTGGAATGTCGGAATTAGTATAGTTGCAGCTGCAAATGTGGAGTGGTATGGCATAGCCATAGCATGGAGGCTGTTGGTGTGGTTGGCAGCTAGAAAAATTTCCCAGGTCTCCTGTGTGTCCTGTGTGATGGTGAGGATCTCGGGTGCAAGTGGTTTGAGGCCAATTGCGAGGCGCTCTTTGGCAGTTAGGTAGGTGCCAGCGATTTGGAATAGAACATAAAATTTGGTGGTGCAGCTGGGGCATTGTCAGTTATTATTGTGTCAACGGGTGCAGGGGAACAACTAATTCCTGATAGGTGTAATATTCATTCAGTTTGCCGAAATGGCACAGATGTTTGAAGTTGCAGTGGGCAGTGGACATAGAGGGCATGATGGGGTAATGGGGTGGGTGAGTTGGAGATGGAGGCAACATGAGGGTGTGTTTTATTTCATGGGCGGAAGTGGGTGTGTTTGGGTGGAAGCGGCTTCCCCGATGATGTCGCAGAATGACAAGAGAAAAGGAGAGTTGAAACAGGGCATACAGAACATGGAGATAAAGTGTGTGGTGGGTTGAGGGTGGGCTTGTGTTGCATTAGGCCTCGGCTTTGTGTGGCGTAGTGATATATTGAAGTGGATGAAAGTTTGTGGTGGGACGACTGTGGGGTTGTGTCACATTAGGACTTGGCTTTGTGTGGTGTTAGGCAACACATTAACATATTGAAGCAGGAGCGTGTGCAGGTTTGAGTCAGATAAAAGGGGCGAAGTTCGTGCTCAGCGCCAGCTGAACTTGTGTCCCGTTAGCTTGGACATATGTGGTGAGCGGACGGATGTTGTGAATGGGCAAAGTGTGTGTTTAGTGAGGGGCCAACCTGCATCATGTTCTTCGTTGAGCGCAGCCTTGCGCTAGGTATCATGTTCTTTGTTGAGCGCAGCCTTGCGTTAGGTGGTGTTCTATGATCTATTGAAGTTCGGAAGGCAGGAGTGTGGTGTCATACCTCCAGCGTGTTTGGGGTAAAGAGGAAATGCACAGGCTCAAATATTGAAGGTGAAGAATGACCAGAATATAGGGGCGTGGGAAATTAGGATGACATGAAGGAAAGGACAAGTGTCATGAAACCAGGGGCATCGGCGTGGGATTACATTTTTGCCTGATTGGGGTTCTGGCAACCAATTGGGTTTGACAATCGTCTCTGAAACCCACCCATTTCTGTTGTGATATTCATTCCCTTAGTAGCATTTCACATTAGATAGGGGTTTGTATTATGGACATTGATACTGTAGTTAGCGTAGATAGTATAAAGTCCCCTGTAGCGTGGTTGTCAGCACAGCGGCTTTGTGGGTTATGGTGTGGAGCGATGAGGCAACTGAACAACAGTAGATAGAGTGTCAATACACAGTACTGAGCAGCTAGAGAGTAGACAAGGATAGTATAAAGTACTCTACTGCGCTACAGGGAACTTTATACTATTTACGCTAACTACAGTAGCAATGTCAATAATACAAACCCCTATCTAATGTGAAATGCTACTAAGGGGATGAATGTCACAATGGACACAAGCGGGTCTCAGAGACGATTGTCAAACCTGATCGGTTGCGGCATTACCTGATCGGTCGCTAGAACCCCGATCGGGTGAAAATGTAATCCCATGCTGAAGCCCCTGGTTTTATGACAGCGGTAGACTACTTTATACTATCCATGTCTACTCTCCAGCTGCTCAGTACTGTGTATTGATGCTCTATCTACTGTTGTTCAGTTGCCTCGTTGCTCCACACCATAACTTGCAAAGCCACTGTGCTGACAGAAGGATAGTATCAACTATTAACCGACTACTCAACTGAACAATGTCACGCGTGAACCCCATCTCCACAGAGGAGTTTGGGACCTACACCCCGCAGCAACAGAACGAATACCTATTGCTCAAACTCCTCGATGTAGAGGAGCAGAATGAACAAGCTCTGCGGGGTATCCAGAGTGGAGGGAATAATTTGGAAGAGAGAGTCTTGGGGATGGCGGAAACCCTTGCGGGAGTGGGTGGCCAGGTCTGAGAGATGACCATGGCGTTAGATCATCTTAGCTGGGAATGGGCCATACAAGACTCCACTGTTGTGGTGACCTTGGAAGCGTTAGCTAAGGCCGCTGATGATTTGCGCGATGCCTGCACAGAAGCCCGCAATAACCCGCAGACGGTTACAGCGGGGATGGGGTCGGGGACAGTGCGCATTAGCACCAAGCAACCCCACGTTGCAGCCCCACTTGTTTTAAATGGCAATGCCAAGAAGGTGGACCAGTTACTCGCAGACTGCTGGTTGAATTTCCAAGGGAACAGCGCATACGACTCAGAATAGGCCAAGATTACCTACTGCCTCTCTTACATGAAAGAAGGAGGCATGGCCATGTGGGCCAACAACATCGTCCTGGCCCTGCAGAAAGGAAGTGGGGAGCTATACCACCTAGGAGAGCATTAAAGAAGCAGTTATCTCCGACTTTAAGGGAGGAGCCCAAGTGGAGATTGCACAGGCCAAGATTGAGGCCTTATACCAGGGCAAAGCCACAGCGACCATGTTTTTCACGGTCCTTGATACTCTCAATCAAGCGGCAGGATTCGACATGGTGTCCCCCATCTGTCAAGTTAAAAGGGCCTTGATCAGAAGGCCCTTCAAGCTATCTACGCACAACCCACATTGCCTACGGACTATGCGGGGTGGAAGAGCACCGCTATCAAACACGACGGGATGCACTGCGCCTACGCCACTGTCAACAGGTCGATGAGAGTCGCCAAGCACTCAAATCGACCTGTGGGGTTTACCGGTGGGTTTGGAGCCCCTAACCAGAATGTGGGGTTTGGCAAGAAACCTGACTTTTCTAAGATGGTCCTGACTATCCAAGCTCCTTTGGTGGATGTCGCTATGGGAGGAGGATGGACGGTCAGTGCCCCTGCGGCCGTGGGAACCTCTATGGCACTGGTTCCTATGGATATTGATAGGGCCACCAGTCAGCCCACTGCCAGCAGGAACAAGCCTGTGTGCTTTGCCTGTGGCAAGGAAGGCCATATCCAGAGGAACTGCCCCATCTATCTGGCCAAGAACCCACAATTCCAAGCGGTCTATATGGATGCTGCAGCCAAACAAGACAAGTAGGATTTTTCCAATGATCAGGAGTGAAAGTTGCATCCTCCCGATCGAACCCTAGATCTGTCCCTCGTGTACCTTCTCCCAATTGACTTGACATTTTGAACACTGAAGGAGAAGAACCGAGCGAGACAGAAGAAAGCGCAATGGAAAGTGGGAGTGAATGGGCCAAAATCCCTGAATTCCTGACAAAGAAGAAAGATATCAAAGCCCCAGCAGCAGAAAGTGGGATGGCACAGACTGCCACTGGGTAGTGCATTACGCACCCCAGCCAAGATGGGGGTTAAACCCACAAGTGCAGTGCGGGTTTTGACGGAATGGACATACCCCACACAGCAGAGTGAGGTAACGGAAGAACTGGTGGCGAGCGATGCATAAACCCGAAGTGCTGGATATCTTGGAGAGCCTGCGGGAGAAGCTGTGGTTTATTCGAATGGTGCGAGCGGGGGGGAATTCTATGATGATTCCCGTTGCACTAGAGGAACTCTCCAGCTTGCAGGGATTCACCGTTGCTGGCCTGATTGATAGCGGGCCACCAACGTGTTTATCAACTCGCAATTTGTGGACGAACACGGGATAGAAACAGAACCTCTTCCTTTGGCTGTTGATACGCATGCCATGGGGGCCGAGTGTAATGTATAAGATGGAAGGTGTGCTCTACTGGTGCCCTAGCGGAACACTGTCTGCAACCGGAGTGTATGAGGCGACTATGTCGGGTACGACCGTCAAACCACTACCACTCCACAAAACCAACAACCAACTATAGCTAGCTCGGCTAGGAGAAGCGTCCAATGCTTGACTTCCTGGCTATCTCCCTAAAGAACGGCTTGTACGCCGTAAGATCGAAAGTTCGGGGTAGGGACCAAGTATTAGGCCGCTTTTATGATAGTCCTTCCGTGAATGTAATCTCTTCTCCACTTCAATCCTCTCTTGACTTCGGATCGTGGTACACTAAAAACGCGCTAGCCTAGCTAGTCGTGCTTAATAGCTCTCTGCGATGTAACCTCCTATAGAATTCCTATCCATGAACAGATGGACCTTCACAAGGTTCTTAACCAATGTTCTCGAACGTGTGTGTATGTTTTTACGGCTGTTAACTGGCGTGTTTATTGTGCTAGCTCGCACTTGTATCCTTCCAACCAAGTCCAACCTCGACTCCTTGTCCTTTTAACCGCTCTGCTCTGTGTCGCGTATGCGTTCTGTGATGCTGCACGCGGACTCTCAATGAGTATGAAACCAAACACTCAACGCGTATCCTCAACGGGATTTCCAGTCACTCTCAATGAGTACCCTCAACGGGATTTCTAACCAAACAGTCCCTCAACTAACCCCCTGTGCACTCTGTGCATGTTGTTGTACAAATGAATTTCTATTGAAAGACAAATGGACGTTGAGCTAGATGTAACCTTTGGAATGTAGGGGGTCACTATATGAATAGCTACTGCCACCACCAAACCAAGGTATGACCCACTCCTGGCTAAGATAGTGCCTTTAGAACGCAGGGGATGCTATAAATAGTTCCAGCCTACTAACCAGGGCACCATCCGCCGCCTTCCACTTGTATTCTAGGCTAGCTTTATACTACTTTATACAAAATCACATGCTACATAAATAGGCTAGGCGATGTCTGGGTCCAATGCCAAGCTAATCTAGAGTGGTCTAGAACAAATCTAGAGCTATCCGGAATGAAATGGAATGTTTCTGATTGGTTGGAGCTGAAACCTGACTCCACTCTCCACATGTTTCGTTTCATCACCAGGTCCAGGAAATCTATAAATAGATTTCCTGGCAACTCTCAACTCCATAAATGCGATGCTAGGGAAGGTATACACCTCCCCTGAACATGAGATTTGAGATGAGAGTCCCTAATAATGCACCCAACAAGCCTGCACTTGTCTTGCCCAAAATGGGTTCCTACTGCCAAATCCCGGTCATCACCGGTGCTAGATCACGGATGCAATCACCGAGTCATAGGTCCGGATCATTGGGCCCGCGATCCGGTTCGGTCCGGTGGGTCTAGACTCCGTCACATGTGCCATTGCGTCATCAGCAACACTGCCAAGAACAAGGTTTATTTTAAGATAGCCAGTTCTGCTAGCTCAAACCTCAAAGACTAGACAATGATTAATTGCCTATCCCTTGAATGTAATGGAAAGGTGATTCTGGAAAGCCATAGGCCCCATCAGAATACACCTTGTCCGAGCTTTAATCCCAATGTTGATTCCCCTAGGAAACTTGAGCTAGCTAAGAAACCTGAACTCTGTCAAGACAATGTACTAACTGCGAGCAGAGTGTTTCCAACGTCTAACAGAGCTCCTAGCAAAGTACTCATCCTCCACTGCATGTATTCCACCAGATCTTGGTATGTATCATAGTGTAAAGTCGCCTAGGCTAGGCTTCTCCCATAGACTTAGCTTTAACCGGTCAAAACTGAGCTAGCAACCTCATATGAAGCATCGCTAGCAGAGTATCGCCTCGTAGCCCTTGTCTAGGCACTAACACCGTCTATGCGCTCAATCCTAGCGCTAGCCGTTGAGATGGTGCACCTGAGTATAGTCGTGAAAATCACAATCCAATAGATGTGTACGAGACACACAAATCGAACCACAACCAACACACAACCAACAAACAAACTACACAAAGTGCTCTTCAATATTTAATGTACTTGGGTCCTGTCAATCAGAATTGACTGCAGATACACCGTTGACAATGGTGCAAATGAAAGAAGATAAATCAAACTGTATCTCAAGACTATCGCGAGTAGAACTCGTGAGTACAACTAAAGCTTCTCGTGAGAGAAACACTAATCGCGGGGGTTTTGAAATGAAACGAAACTCAGTCGCGAACGCACATAAGCTAATTCCGACAACTTGAAGCCACACTGGACTTGAACTTAGAGGTTTCACGGGACTCTCTTGTAACGTGGGACCGCGACCGAACTCACGGGAACGATTCCAACAGTGACTACGATCAGCCTCACTGGACTGATTCCAATAGTACCTTTAGACGTGGGACTGCGACTGAACTCACTGGAACGATTCCAACAGTGACTACAATCTTAGTAGTACCTTTGATTTAAAGCTTTGACACTTTGTCGTGACTTCAAACTGGATTACAAACTTATCGCGAGATGCTTCTCACGAGAGACTTTCTGGTTCAGCACTTAAGCTTATGACTTTGGGTTATCAATCACAACGTGTATTGACTATCTAACTGAGTTGGGGCTAAGTACAAACTTCGAAATGTATAAACAAATCTCCGCGTATAAATAGAACTCCAGACGTGCACTAAACTCGTGAGAAATCACTACTGTGACCAAAAATAGTCACGGCAATAATAACTATGAGGGAAATGCAGTCCAGAACGCGTTAAAACTACTCTGCTTTTATACTACTTTACAGTCCATTTTAGTACATGCTATATAAGGAAATTGAATAATAGGAATTATGTACAAGGCCACGAAAACGGCCGGCATTCTATTTTAAGGACTTTAAACCCATTTGCAACATGCCGTAGCAGTCGCGTCTCTTCGGCGTGAGCCTTATTACTGATTTAGCCTTAGTCACGAGAGGTCTAGAGCGTTTTCGACCTATCACGACACAATGACGCCTTATCGCGACATCGCATGTGACTGACCATTCCGATCAATCGGAGTTTCGGGTGACATCGGAGTCTGCGGACATTTCCGGGATTGACTTTCGAGTCACTTGTCTGTGCACGTGGCTGTGATCGGTCTCAGAGATCGACGGGATGTAGTCGCGAGTCGTTCCGACTATCGTGACTTGTCTCGGCATATTCCTGAGAAGTTCTTCTTGTCGCGACTGTAACTATTGCCGCGACAAGGACCTTTTGGGCACAAATCCCCGCCATTGAGGTTTGTCTTCGTGTAGCAGTGTTTAAATAAATAGGATATTTGTACACTCTCCTTGGTATGGACTCTAGCAATCCTGCGTGATACCGCCCTCACATATGAGTTGTGGTCACTATCAGACGAGTTCTCGCGACAAGCTCTCGGGACACTATATTGACCTCACATTGTTTAAAGTATCGTATATAGTCACCGTATGGCTTATCCTTTGTACTCCATCGCATCTCTGAGACTCAGCCAGTAGCTCGGAGCTCACTCTGGCCCTAATTGTATACCACTGAGCAGTGAGATGATCGGTTTAGACTGAATTAGCATAATTGTAAGCTTGTTTTTATTTCAGCCGTCTCACCGTCTAGTTATGGATGATGTGCTAGATGTAGGATTTCGCAAAATGCGTGTTTACAGGCATGGCCTGAAATCTGGCTTATCACCGTGCCGGTCTATAATGTGGATGGAACCCCAAGGACAGTGTATTACTCACATTGCCCTGCTACGGCTCTGGGTACAAGACCACACCAAAGTCCTCATCGGGTTCAATTGGCTGCAACAACATAACCCTGACATTAACTGGAAGGAAAGGAGTTTGAAATTTACGTGCTGCCTGGTGGAGTGTAAAAGGGAGTGGTTGTGGAAGGAATGGGAGGAGGAAGATGCGGAAGGGGTGAACCCTGAAGATCGCATCTTCATCACAAAGATTTACGCTGAGGAGGTGTTACCAGTACAGGATGCAGAAGATTTCTGAGCAATGGGAAGCGTGGCCACTTGACTTGCCACAGCTACGCATGAAGCAAAAGGGGAGCAGCAACTCGAAGATCTGGTTCTGGAACATTATTTGCGGGATTATAAAGAGGTCTTTGAGAAGCGGGATTCCGACAAACTTCCTGCTCGGAAAAAGTGGGACCACACTATAGAGCTGCAGCCGGGCTCCAAACCAGTGTGGGGTCAAAGCATTCCTCTATCCATTCTAGAACAGAAGGAATTGGATGCGTTTATCGAGGAACATTTAGTGACTGGTCGGATAAGACCCTCGCGATCACCCTTCACATCGCCATTTTTTCTTCGTGAAGAAAAAGGATGGGAAACTACGACCAGTCCAGGACTACCAGAAGCTGAACTCCATCACTGTGAAAAATCGGTATCCAATCTTGCTCATTTCGGAAATCATGCATATGTTGCGTCATGCAAAGTATTTCACAAAGCTCGATGTCTGATGGGGGTACAATAACATTCGCATCAAGGAAGGGGACAAGGAGAAGGCTGCGTTCATCATGAACCAAGGATTATGGGAGCCCTTGGTGATGTTCTTTGGCCTGATGAACTCATCAGCCACATTTCAATCCATGATGAACGAAATCTTTCAAAGGCAGATCACCGAGGGATGGGTCATCATTTATCTGGACGACATTCTCATCTATTCAGAGACACTTGAAGAGCATAGGGAGACAGTCCTCGAAGTGTTACAAATTCCGCGGGATAACGATCTCTACTTGAAACCTGAGAAGTGTGAGTTCGAGAAAGAAGAAGTGGAGTATCTGGGAGTCATCATTGGCAACAGCAAGATACAAATGGATCCAATGAAGGTAGCAGGGGTGCGGGAATGGGCAACCCCATGGATGGTTAAGGACATGCAAAGCTTCCTCGGATTCCTGAACTTTTATCGGCGATTTATTAAAGATTTCGGCAAGTACGTGAAGCCGTTGACACAGCTAACCCCACAAGGACACTAGGTGGCGATAGGAAGAGGAGGAGGAGCGGGCTTTCTGGAAGCTGATAGATTTGGTTACTCAGGAGCTGGTCCTGCACTTCCCCACTGATGATGGGGAATGGCAGGTGGAAGCGGACACATCCGATTTTGCCACAGGAGCAGTGTTGTCACAGGAACAGGACGGGGTGTGGGTTCCTATCGCATTTTTATCGAAATCCCTCAATGACACAGAGTGAAATTACAACATCCATGACAAGGAGATGTTGGCAATAATGTGGGCTTTGTACGAATGTCGACCCTTTTTACAAGGTAGCCAGAGGAAATTCAAAATTTGGACTGACCACAAAAATTTGGTATATTTCACGACTACAAAGAAGTTGAATTGCCAGCAAGCACAATGGTTGAATTCAGCTATAATGACAAAGTGCATCTGACAACAGGATACAGCCCTTTCTTCATGACGCTAGGATTTCATCCTCATAAAGCCATTGAACCCCGTATCAAAGTCCCCATGGAGGCAGCATCTGACTTTGCCAAATGTATGGCTATGGTCCAGGAAGAGGCGGCGGCGGCTATGCGACACGCTCAAGAGATGATGAAATTGTATTATGATCAAGGGTGAAACATGGATCCTGATTACCAACTGGGAGAGCGGGTTTACTTGTCAGGGAAGAACTTGACTGTTAAGTGCTGAGCTGAAGAGACCAGAGGCTCCAAAGGCGAAACTATTGGAGGTGCTTCGGAGATGCTTCGGAGGTCCAATAAGCTAGAAGGTCATTCTCGCAAGCACTACTGAGAGTGTGCGACTACCCAGCTTGCAGACCAAGTCAAGACGGAGTTCCAGAGTATAAGAACGGGAGGATGAGTTAGGAAGCAGGAGGGCTGGATTAAGATTAGAGTAGACTTCGGAGGTCTGACTCAGTTGTGTAGAGGAGAACCCAATAACTAATAAAATTATCAAACTGAAGAATACATGGCATAGGTACTAGCTTTTATACCTAGAGTCCTTATTGTTATAAAAATATAAGAAGAACAATAAGATGCATGTCAGTGTCTGATTGATCTCCAAGACAATAAGAAGAATAAGACATATGGAGAATCTTGGTAAGTGAGGGCGAAAACAATAATGGCCTCGGATGGAACTTCCGAGGTTGATGCTAAAATTAGTAGACATGAAAGGGAAACACTCAGTAGACCTTCATTGTGTAAAACCCTTGTCGGAGGTTTTCCAGACTTCGGAGGTTCCAAAGGATCTCCGAAGGAAATCCGAATAAAATTGGCATGGATATAACATTGACAACCCACCACCCCACAAAGAAGCTTGAGGATAAGAGGTATGGGCCTTTTAAGATGTTGCAGAAGGTCGGTGCCTTGTCCTACGAATTGGAGCTGCCAAAATCCTGGAAAGTCCACCTGGTCTTCAATACAGTTTTCTTGCACAAGTGGGTCCCACCTTTGCTGCCCACACTGCGGGCAAGGTACAATGTATTCAGTAATTCTGTGGGAGCGATATGAAGATTTTATACAAAATTGACTCTCTATTAAGTGGAGAATACTGTGGTGATTTTGTAGTGAATTTATTCAAAATATCAGCACAATACATTCACAATAGCAGCAATGCTTCTAGTTTGATGTTAGCATAATAAGTTTACAATAAAATCGATTTTTACAATATATTTACAATAGCATCAAAATAGAAGCAGTGCTTCTATTGTGAATGTATTGTGCTGATATTTTTTAATAAATTCACTACAAAATCACCGCAGTATCCTCCACTTAATGGAGAGTCTATTTTGTATAAAATCCTCATATCTCTCTCACAGAATCACTGAATACATTGTACCTTGCCCGCAGTGCCATCAAGCGGAAGTTCTCCCACCTCCTCTGGATGTATGCAGCGGTCATCTGGAGTTTGAAGTAGAGGAAGTGCTGTGAATTAAACATGCAGGTAAAGGACAACTGTCGAATCAACTCCGCTATTATATTCAGTGGAAGGGATATGCACCACATGACTGGACTTGGGAACCCCAAGTGAACCTGGAGGGAGCTGAAGAAGCTTTAGAAGCCTTCTACGAGAAATATCTGTTTGTGCCAAGGGAGGAGCTGAACCACAAGGGGGAATGGGGGATCTTGAAAAAACATGATCCCGCATCCCGCATACCCTGCATATCCCGCATATCCCGCATGGTGAGCACACTCCGCATCGGGACGACACATCTGAAGGGGGGGGTAATGTCATGAAACCAGGAGCATCGGCGTGGGATTACATTTTTGCCCAATTGGGGTTCTAGCAACTGATCGGGTAATGCTGAAACCAATCGGGTTTGATGATCGTCTCTGAAACCTGCCCATTTCCATTGTGATATTCATTTCCTTAGTAGCATTTCACATTAGATAGGGGTTTGTATTATTGACATTGATACTGTAGTTAGCGTAGATAGTATCAAGTCCCCTGTAGCACGGTAGACTACTTTATACTATCCTTGTCTACTCTCCAGCTGCTCAGTACTGTGTACTGACACTCTATCTACTGTTGTTCAGTCGCCTCGTCACTCCACACCATAACCCACAAAGCTGCTGTGCTGACAACAAGAAATTATATATAGATGATTAGTCATGCACAGTTGATGGCACAGTCTGCACAGTTAAATAGCACAGTAACCTGGACTGGGGGCACAGTCAGAAATATTCCCATGAGAATAGTATATAAGAAAGAGAATTTTGTAGATAAAGACCTTACCTTACAACACTACCACTAACTACCTACTACCAATCTGAATTTATGTCGGAAATTCATCCGCACTCTTGAACTACTAATTGTGCGTCAGCTCATCCACTCAGCAAACTCACTAGTCAAGCTACAGTTTTCCCTCCCAGTATCTACGGTTGTAAACCTAGTTAACTGAGACACTCTTCAATTCTGTCTTTGAATATTGATTTGCGGAAGTCATTCAAACAGGCCACATTCAATTAAGTTACGTACGTAGATGCAAGTTCAGCCCTTGATTTGCGAAAGTCAACTGGACTTGTCGTATTCAAGCAAAACAAGCCACAGACTATATCTGCTCAGCCCTTTATTTGTGAAAGTCAACCGGACAGGTCGCATTCAAGCAAAACAAGCCATGGACTATATCTGCTCAGCCCTTGATTTGCAAAAGTCAACCAGACAGGTCACATTCAAGCAAAAATGAGCCACACACAGCCCTTAATTTCGCGAAAGTCACCTGGACAGGTCGCATTCAAGTACCAAACTAATCGAACTTACCGACTAGGCACAGTTGTCAGGTCCACGTTGAACCACCATGTCTGAGAGGTTTACAGTTAAACCTTGTCTGACCCCCTATTTTCCCAGTTTTACTGCAGATCCCATTCTCCATGCCCCGAACACAGCCTCATGAGAATCTTAATTAACCTTAAGCTTTTCACCACTTTCCTCCATAAAAGGAAACTCTCTCACTTGATTGAACCTAGTGGGAATTGCCCAAATAAAGTCACTTCCAGCAAAACTCATGGATAACAATTTATCCACACGACATTCTGGTGACCAACATAGGGGGAGGGAAACCAACTACTAACCTCTTACAAAACACTATCAATTTTACAACAAACAGCTACAAACATGACAGGCTTCACCTCAGTCTTGAGTGAGGAACAGCACCGAGAGTACGAAGCAGCTTTGCCTAGCTCTGCCAAGACACAATATCCTACAGCTGGCCCATCTAGCTTCACCTACGCACAAGAATCCTCCAAGAAACCCAGTGCTCGTCCCAAGAAAGACAAGGGAAAAACTAAAGCTCATGAACCTGTCAGGACTCTTTTTACTATGGATCTATGGATGAGCTTGATGAAGATGATATCACATCAGAAATGGACACTTCAGATGCACCATTCCCGAGACAATGGAAACATGATCTCACACCGCCATCCTCACCAGAACCACAAGCTGCCTGAATGGCACCACCTCCATCTTTCTTTGCACTGTTGCGCACATCACTAAATCTACCTATACGAGGACATAAGGATGCACTGAAGACCTTCAAAGGAAAACATACCGAGGTACAGCAATTCATTGACCATTATGACCGATTACTCAGTATCTGTCAAGTAACAGAGGAGTCCGAAAAATGTGAGTTTATTCTTGAATATTGTTCTACTGATGTACAGAATGTTATTCACACCATGGAGTCATACAGCAAGAAGAGCTGGAAGAAATTATGAAAGGAGATTTTGAAATTTTATGACATGGAATGAGTGGAGCAGAAGTACAAGCCAGCTGATGTTGTGGCCTATGCAAAGAAAGCTTGCAATAACCCATGCTTCAACCTAACACAGTGGAAAAAGTATTACATCAAGTACAACATGATTGCAGGAGGATCTTTGAGATGGGGCCATTTGAGCAAAGAAAATTACTTGGGATATTTTTGGTTAGGAATATATCCTGTACTTTGACAGATACTTGAGAACCGTATCTTGCAGCAAGATCCGCGAAGGCAGCACAAGTCACAATATTCACTCAAAGTAGTAAACACAGCGATGGAATGGTATTTCTGTAGGGATCGCTTCGAGTTGCTGATATGTGGGCTGTGGGGGCTGAATGTAATGTATATGAGGAAGGTGTGCTCTACTGGTGCCCTAGTGGAACACTGTCTGCAACCAGAGTGTATGGTACTCCTCCGACACGAGCGTGATGTCAGCGCATGAATCTATCCTGAGATTGACTGGCTCGCTGTCCACTGACTTGATCCATCCTTTGATCGACAGTACAGACACTCCTAGGGCTGAATCACCTGGCGTGAACATCCTCAAGCGACAGATGACCACCAGCCTCAATTCCATTGGTGGCGGGGCCAATTCCTCCAGCTCTTCTACCACTTCTATGTCGAACCCCAAGCCTAAACCTGGGTAGTCCAAAGCATTGAGGTCTTCTTTGTCTTTCTCGATCATGTACGTCTTCACTTTCGGCATCCTCGCGTCCATCTCCCAGTACTCATCCTCTATCTCCTCCATTTGGACTCAATAGGCTGACCTGGTTCTCGCTCTTCCTTTGTCCTTGCCGGGAGAACTATCTCCCCCCGATTTTCAGCTGTCTGGTACAATGTGATCCATTGCCTTATATTCTCCCCATGTATCTCGACCCATCAGTGTGGGCTTATACTCCTTGTCCTGGGCCCAGGGAGCAGCCACACTCAAAAAGCCTGCTTCTCATCCTCGATGCAGCTATCCAACAAGATGCAGTAAGCATTGTGATAGAGCATCCCCAGCTCTTTGGATGAAGGGTCCATGTGGATCAGGAGTGCTCCATGTTTCTGCTTTTCAATGTAGACACTGCAGTCTGGGCACTCCCTGTCCCAGTGGTTCTTACTCCCACAGACTTTGCAGGGAGAAGGCGGTAAGCATTCCATTTTGGTCGTAACATGGTCGTTTTTCTGATACGGGTAACCGTCCTTAGGCAGAGGTCCCTGGTGCTTTGTCAGCATTTGGTACACTTCTTTCATTGTCACTGGAGAATTGTTGCCCACAATGTCGGAGGATTCAGTGATGACCGGTGTGGTAAGAGCCATATCAGTGTCTATCCCATCATCTACTTCTGCAAAATTCACCCTCTTCAAAGTATTCAAAGTCCAACTGTTGAAGTCAGTTTGCACCCCCAGTTTCCTCAAGGTCGAGGCCAGATTGTGAATGGTGAGAGCGCTCATCGGGTCACTTCTCGTGGCATATATCAGAGAGTCGTCATGATTGTTTACCTTCTCATACAGTTCCTCCAAGGAATTTATATTCTCCAAGACGGGTATTGTGCTCCACCGAATAGGCGCTTTCCTCATCACAAGATAAACTTCCAGAGGGCTGCCATTGTCTGAGTTTGCGAGCATCCACATGTGCCAGATATGCCTGTTTCTGAGCATTTGAGGTGTTTCCTGTTCATGCCCCTCCTGCCTGAAGGTTTGTTGTTCATACTGCATATTCATCAGTAACTGTCACATCCTTCCTAGGTAACAGTCTTTTATTCCTTGTAGGAAAGTCAAATAATGCAACTGCATCTCGACTTGGTACCAACTAGCAAGCATGGAGAACCATGTCTGAACAGCTGAGCCTTCAGGTGTGATGGGATCCAGTACCCGAGTGCTTGGGGCAGCCATCCTCCCAATGTGGCCAACTGACCCACTTCCCAGATGTAGTTGACTGTTGACTTTGGGGTCCCTTCCCATTCGAGCAAGTTCTCCACCTTGAGTTTCAGTTCTATGGTGGGGATAGTGGTGCCATATGGCAGAGTAAGCATATTCACGGTGTTACCTTGCATGCCTGGCGGGCCTCCTCTGCCTGGAGGACCGCCACCTGGAGGACCGCCTCCTCCTAGGGGGTAACCACCACCTCCAGGAAAGCCACTGCTACCACTGGGGAAACCACCGCCACCTGGGGGATAGCCACCACCTCCCAAAGGATCTCCTCCACCACAGGGGTAACTGCCTCCGCTACACTGTGGGCACTGACTAAAATAACCAGCTGTTATTTTGGCTGTATATTGTAGTTATTTTTCAAAAATCCAGTCAAAGAACCCACAATATACTTGTACCAGATTTAGGCCAGATTTTTGAAATATCCTCACAATATACCTGAAAAATACGGACCCCAGACATCATCAGGACATTAGCTAATGTCCTGGAGGTATACTTAGAAAATCCTGATGCCAGGATTTTGAAAAGTCTGGACTCAGGACTTTGCAAACCACTCACAACCAAACAATCTAAACAAGGAAATAAATCTGCCATTCAACACCTACTATGTCAGGAAATAAATACAGATCATCTGACTTAGTCTTGACATAGAGATCTTGCCATCTGAGCATGCAAAACAAATTTGAATTCCTGTAAGTTGCCTTGTGTATGGGGAATATATCCAATATTAAACCAGTTGTATAGAATGCATGGACTAATAGAGCAAATATGCCTAACTTTCCTGGTACTCCAAATACCGGAGCTACAGGTCAATCAGCAGTGGTTCATACCTCCTGAATATAGCCAGATTGAGCAAAATAAGATAAGCTGCTGGGGTTGTTGAGAAAATAGATCAAACTCTGCCCCTCTCCTGCATAGTCTTCCTGAATTGAGTTAAAAGTGAAAGCAGGGCAGTGCTTGTTCATATTGTTGTCATGAAATGAGTGCGCTCAACTAAACCCCTATCCTTTTTTCAATTGCGGGATATATTTTGGGTGGAACTCCAAAATATATCCATCTCACAACAACAGTTGTTGAGCACAACTAATGCGGAGAAGGCATATAGGAGGGAAACTACGATACGGGCAAATAGGAGGACAATCAGTTTCAGTTATGTGGAAACTGATCATAGGATATTTTATATATATAAGACAGTAGATAGAATCCTGTACAGTAGATTCTATCTTGTCTATACTCCGGTCTTACCTCGGCCAGAGTGCTGCTTTATAGACTTACATCTTGATTCTCCCTTGCTGCAGGATTGCTCCGATTCATATCCCGCATTTCCTATCCCACTTTTTGACTTCGACATCATTCCTTCACTCAGAGTAGTGAAGCATTATTGGTCTACGTCGCTATTACGGGCTACATGGGATACGATCCTGCCATGTGCAAGGTCGTGGTTTATGTCAGTCCTGGAGGGCTCGTTTTGCAATTACTTTGGTTGACCTAAGGACCGTCGCTGACAATTCTCAAGAGTTAATTAAACCACTTGTATTAGAAGATTAATTGGAGTTTGAATTTTAATCCATTTTCTTTGTCTTCACAGAGCAATACAAGAACTCATGTCCCTTCTAGTATGTTTATTTAACTGGCATATTTTAATTTCTATATGGAGCAATGAAAATTACTTCCAGAGCTTCATTTCTAATTTTTTTCTTGGGGTCTTTGGGTCATTTCAGTTTGAAATTGAGTATCTAATATTTTAATACTTTGCTTCTCACGAACCTGTGATTGGAGACCTCTGGTGTGGAAGTGTACTCTGTCCACCTCGTGGCCAGAGCCCTTCTCACAATTTATATGCTCGAGGCAGATTTGATATCACTCTCATTAATTATTTTATCCTTCACATACTCTCCACCTTATCGAGCACTCCACTCATACACACTCACTTCTCTCTATTTCACCTCCAGATTTGCTTCATCGCTCCGCGAGAGCATTCAAATCCGCTCCACTGCCGAAGGAGTTCCCATGAGGCGTCAAGTTAACTTTCTCAATCACGGAGGAATCATTCGCTATTGAGCTTTTCGATTGCATCTCACAGATTTACTTACATTACCTACCACAGACATTTATTTCTCTCTCCACGTACAGCTTACGCAAGGTGCTGGACTCGAGGCATTGACTTTCTCGGACTATGCCGGGGATCGAGCCGACAGTGGTCTGGGTCCCCACTTGTCAACGTTGTGCAGCCAGCGTACTCTCCCTATTCGTCTTTGCGTACCTCCCGGATTGATCAATTGTCGAGTGTTCAGTTCTGAGCGATGGCATTACTACGGACTCTTTATTTACGCACTGTTTGTACATTTAAGGGGATCTCTCCTTGCTCTTGACTACCACCATATACCCACTCTCCTGCACAGATTTCGACGATTCTGAACTATCCTGAGCCACGCTTGAGCTGAGTTATCCATTTCTCATTCATACTAATTGCTTTAGCCTTAGATTTATTCTTCTTATTCATACACTCACATATTGCTGCACACTTCCATCCACCTCTCAGCACGACCTAGGCACTCTCTGGTCCTCGCTTGGACCAACCTTTACTTCTTCACTGGCAGTCATGTGACTCATCCTCAGAAAACAAACAGTGAAAAACCTTGAGCAACAACAAGGACTAAGGAATGCAAAATACTATAGGGGGTGCTCAACTCTTAAATCTGAATTCAGTTCATATTCTTATTAATATATATATAAATTCAATCTCCCAATTGGAATAATCTGTGATGCCTCCCACAACCAAGGCACAGACACAATCAGACACCATCTATATAGCAGAAGGCCTGCTCAAAGTGAGTCACAGCCTTCAAAGAATAGCAGCTCCACTCTGAATTGAGGCTGGCTGCTCCAATTCAGCTTCATTCTGGTGGTCCTATCATGAGGAGATCAATATATCCAAATCCCATCAAAACTCAATGACAAGTTGAATTCTAAGCAAAATTCATGGAAGGCCAATGGACAGGATTCACTAGGCTCGTCTCCAGCCGGCCCCGGTGTGTCATCACAGTGACATGATCTCGCTGAGGCTCGCTATTCCGGGTACCGGCTGGGCTCCCCTGTCGCCTGTTTTGGTGATGAGGATTTTCCCTGCCAATGAAGAGGTCCGGACTTCGAAAAAAAAACATCGAAAATGCTCAGAAAAGTGTCCCGAAGTGTGCTAATCAAAGTGGGATAACTTTTGAATCCCTATTGAACGAGCTAAACATTTTTTTTGGGTGCAAAATGAGCTGTAGCATGTCCAAGCGGGCAAAAATCATAATGCAGGCAGTAAATATATCTTGTGCAGAGTCTATACTCATTAATGGCCGGTCCTGTGGTACTCAGAGGTATGGCAATAATTATTTTTGTATCTACGGGCATTTTGATGGACTGATTTGGAAAATTCCGTCTATCGTCCCTGGCGGTGCACTGCTCTAGCAAATGTCAGGGATACATAGCTCAGACTGTACCATTAACATTGGCAGATAGTATTATAGTGCAAGTGGGAGCCCCCATAAAATTCGTTGTTAATACACAAGCTAGTCTATTTTTGGTGGAGGATGGGGTGGCTCTGTCGATGGCACCGGATTTGGTGTCGGCGACGAGGCAGGAATGGTGGGGGTGGGTGAATATGAGTAGTACATGCTAGCATATGGGTTATTTCGGAGGCTAGCTGGGGTGTGAGATGGATTGGGAGGTGTATGCACAGGAAGTGGGGAATATCCGTAAGCTTGATATGGATAATAATACGGGTAGTACGGTGAGATGGCTGAAATGAAAACACAATTACAATTTGGCGAAACTCAGTCTAAACCGATCATCTTACTGCTTGGTGGTACACAATTAGAGTCAGAGTGAGCTCCGAGCTGCTGATTGAGTCTCAAAGATGTGATGGAATACGAATGATTGACCATACTGCGACTGTATACAATACTCTAAACAATGTGGGGTCAGTACAGTGTTCAGCAAGTTAGTCGTGAGTAGTCGTCTGATAGTGGCCATAACTCATATGTGAGGGCGGTATCACGCAGGATCACTAGAAACCATACCAAGGAGAATGTATGAATATCCATATTTATTTAAACACTGCTACACAAAGATCATAGACCTCTAGTGGGGATTTTGGGCAAATATAGTCTTGTCATGACTAAAGATAATAGTCATGACTCCAAGTTGTATGAGAAATAGTAATTCTCAGGCACAGATAAACAGTTGTGAATAATGGAAGAGTCGCGACTACCAAAATAGACCTTCGGGCGATCTCCGAGAGTGTGATCACATGTCAGATGGTGAACCAGTTGACTAAGCGAGTCAATCCGAGGATTCCTGATGAAGTCCGAGAAGATCTGAAGATCTGATCAAACATTCACATGAAAGATGTGGTTGTCATGATTAGGTTGAAAGCACGCTATATGGTGTCAAGGCGGTCTAGATCGGTCTGGATCTTGCCTTGACTAAAGATAGATGACGCTGAAGGCTCTCCGGAACTTTCGGAACTACTCTAGACAGTCGGGAGTGATTCCTATAGGCTACAGGCCCCAGATCTCCGATCAAACACGGTTGATAGACGGATAAAAGGACCATATACCTCATTTCTATTACTCATTTTCCTTATCTGGCATGTACTAAAACAGATTGTAAACTAGTATAAAAGTGACGTAGAATAACACGATTCTGGACTGTATTTTCCTCCCAGCTACACCGCCAATTTGGGATAATCTGATCGGGACATCAGAATCCAGATCTCGCTGATCATAATTTTGTGATACCCGCTGGAGCTAAACTCGGTAATCGCTACGCAACATCGCTCAGAATGTCCAGATAACCTTCACTGGATGACGCCAGACCATTTCATGAAATGTCCGCTGCTCTAAATATTGTGAATTTGAATAAACAGCTGGTTTTTTATTCAAGTCTTGCTTGAGCTTGTCTATGCTCCCGAACCTGAGTTTGGGTCACCTTTCATATGCAATCCTCTCTCAAGCTTGTGCCAGTCACCAGTGCGCACAGCTGAGGGAACACTTCAAGGCAAAATGCCGCCATGTTCCATCAGTGATGGATGATTAATTCTCCGATTTTCCGTGATCAACCAACTGACGTGGCAACGTGGCAGTGCACCACTTCCTTTCTTCCTTTCCCCCACTTTGCTCGTCCCCTGCTCGTCTCCTCTTTCGACCCAACGGACAGATGCCTTCAAGCCTTCAAGCTGGAACCCAAACACACTCCTCCCTCAAGCCCAGGCCGCTTCAAGCTCAAACTTCAAGCCCAGGCCGCCTCCAATGTCAAGCCGCTCAAGTGCAAGTCTCTCAAGCCGCCTCAATCCGTCTCAAGACTCAAGACTCAAGCTCTCAAGTGCAAGCTGTCTCAAGCTAATCAGAATATCAAGTCCTTCAAGTGCTCATGATTTCCTGTTTCCCCTCCCCCCTCCCTCCCAACCCTGTATCTTAGTCTGTAAACGAGCGCGAATGTTATTTTTTTTTCATTACATTTTTGTTACGACCCCAAATAAAATAATATCCTAATTAAAATTGTCACCTAAAAGCTGGTACGGATGTTGGGCTTGGGAGGTCCGGGGAGGTCATGGATTCTTGACTGTCTCGGAATCGATGTTTGTGGCTCCTGGGAAGGTTCCAAGAAGGTCCGGGGAGGTTTGTCGGAGGATGATCCGGGGCCATCACTCGAATGTCCTGCGGACATCATTCACAAATGGCGGTGTACTATAGCCGTGACTATTGTTGTCATTGGTTGTGGGTCACGGGGTTAGTGTACATCTGGGTTTTACGCGGAGATTTGTTTAAACACATTTTGAAGTTGTACTACTTTAGCAGAAATATATATAGAACCAGAACATAGTTGTTTGATAACCAAAGTCCCAGCAAAGTAAGCTGAATAAGAAAGTCATAAGAAACAGTCAAGTCTGTACCTAAGTGGTCCTTTAAAGAGTCGCAACTAAGTGTCAAGATAGAGGATAGCTGTTGATATTGTTCCTTTGAGTTCGGTTGCAGTCTAAGTACCAAAGAAGTAAGGTCTAAGACGGTCTCAAGTGACCTAAAGTTCAGTCCAAGTGTGGCTTAAGTTGTCAGAGTTGTTCAAATACACTCACGACTGTGTTTCGTTTCCATCCAAACACCCCAAAGATAGTGTTTCTCTTGTGAGAGACTTCATCAAGATCAAAGGCAGGAATTGAAACTGTACATTCTCAAATATTGGGGTGAGATCCCGCTAATTCTTCTGAACAGACCACGGCAACTGCTGAAGTAACGGATGAGACTGTGGAAGATGACTCGAACACTGTTGATAACCTACTGGAAGTGTTATATCCTGAGCCAGAGGAAGACTAGAAGAGTCCTTTGGGATTCCGAAGGCGGAATCAGTGCAGAACGTGTGTTAGGTGAGGTTAAGAACTCTTACATGGCACCTGATGCTAAGCTGTCCTAAGTTCTGTATTCAATAGACTGAGGGTTTGGCTAGCATGTGGGTGGGTAAAAGATGCCCATCACACGCCAGCGAATCCCTCATATATACTGCGGTTACAAAGCAATGCAGTGCTACGGGATGTCCCAAAGGGGTAAGGTGATCGGGCATCGGCCCGTGTGGTGTTCCTTTACACTCCCCCTCCTTAGGACAAGTATACGCAGTCCGATATCCTCAGAAGCCATTCTGTAGCTCAGCTCAGACAATTTTTTATTTGTATTAGGGCCAGTCATGTTCAAATGAGAGTCTATTCACGACTGAGTCGTGCCGTTATAAATGAGCGTGATTGCGAGGTAGAAATTCCCTCGCAGATTTTATTTATTTATTCAATATCCAGTAAGTGAGAGTATATCCACGAATGAGTCGTGTCGTTGTAAATGAGTGTGATAATCGAGGCAGATTCCTCGTAGATTTCAACTTTCGGCCACGGTCCGACAAGTGAACGACCCCCGGATGTTGCCGTTTTTTAACCCTTCTGCGCTTATTGCACAGGAGAGTTATCCGGTGAGCCCGCCTACTGCAGACTCCTCGGCAGCGTCCCCATCCAGGTGAATATCGGCGTTGGTGTCGGGGATCGCAGGCGGCGTTGTAGTGTGGGCGCCTTCGACGCCTGTCATGGGGGCATGCAGCGAGGCCACCAGTCCCAGCGCTGCTGGGTTGCGCGGGAGAGTCGTGCTATCGGGCACGGCGGGAGGGGCATGCTCCAGTTCGTGCCATGCGGGAACGGGGAACATAGCTATCGCCTCCTCGATCGTGCGAGGGGGTGTGAGCCAGGCCGTATTCTCCAGGTCGGCGTTGTCCGCCTTGGAGTTGCGGCGGGCGCGCGCAAATGATTCCAATATTAAGACGTCAGGGGAGCCCGTCGTAATGCCATGCTGCACAAACCACGACGCAACCTGCGCCATCACAATGTTATCGGTTAAGAAGGGGTAGTGCGCAAGCGCCAGTACTGCCGCTGGGTATCCTCCCGCCAGTATGATAGCGTTGAATAGTCCGGGTATCGAGAACATCAGTATCGCCGTATCGAAGAAACGGCGAAACTGGTGGGGTACTCCGCGGCGGTTCACCGGGGCCATAGCCAGCATGGTGTGGTAAGCCAGCACGTCGTCGGTCAGCGGTGTGTCGTGTCGCACAACAGGGATTTGGCGCATCATATTGCGCAAACCCGAGACCCAGTCCGCAGTTGCGAGAAACACGTAATAATGCAGTACCGCGTAAAAGGAGGTGATCGAATTCGGGAGCTTCATCCATTCCGTGAAATCCCCTGGAGGGTCCTCCGGGCCGTTGTTGGTGGGGTTATGCGGTGCCGCCCCAAGATAGGCACGGCCATTCGCACGCTCAGCACCGACGCCAACGGGGCCTTGCGAGAATTCGGGCAGCCCCATTGCCACAGTCATGGTGGCAGCAGTCGCCGGCGGAGCTACACGCTGGTGAGGCGTGTCCTGGTCGAGGTAGGAAACCGACGAACCTGACGTAGAGGAAGCGGGACCCGAAATATAACGATTGCTCGCATGTGCTCGGTGGCCACCGCGTGGTTTGGCGGTGGAGTGCCACACATGGCGTGGAGGACGGGGCCTCCCCGTTACCATTATCCACCAATTCCGTTCTATCTCCTGCTGATTGCGCAGCAGGTAAGCCTCGCCTTCGCTGCGAAACTCCAGTGGACGCGCCGAGCAGTTCTGCACAATCAGCGAAAACATCTCGTATGCTTCCTGCTGTGCGACGCGTAGCCATGCGACAATGTTGAGGGCCTGCATGAGGGTGGCGATCTGCAGGTACAAGAAGAGGCCCAGCCTCGAGTCACGAAGCCGCATCGCCAACACTGTTTCATTGGGATTTGGTGGTCTCGCGCGTAAGTCCGCGAGCCGGGATTCCTCCCGCTCGACGTAGTCGAAGTCGGATGCGGGCCTGTTGTCGGACCCGACGTAATCGGGGTCACTGCACCGTACCGTCTCGGGGGCGAGTGGGTGCACATCGCTGTCCCGAGGAGCAAGTCGTAGTTCGGGCGACGGTACGATGCGTGGCGCGTCATTATTGCCGTACCGGTGACCGATAAGGGACCCTGGAGTGGGGGCTTGGGCGTTGGGCGTGCTCGCACGGTTACATGCCACTGCCTCCTCGCGTGCGCGTACCCGATTATCCTCGGTAACACGTCTGTGGTCGTCCCTTATGCGGGACGCATAGTCCGTGGAGCTGGTCTCCCAGTGAGGGGAGCGCGAGCGTTGGTGGGTCCCGCTCCAGTGGGCTTCGTTGCGAAACCGAGGTCGCGTCTGCATGGCCTGCTGTCGAAGCAGGTCGTCACGGTGTTGCGGCGACTCCCAGTGCCGATCGCTGTCCTGCGCGTGCTTATGCGCGAACGGGCCTGTGGGGGATCCCCAGGCAGGAGCCCCCCATCCGTTGTTGGACGTGCTGGTAGGACCGGCGGGTAAGACCGGTCGCACAGGTGCCACAGGTGGTGGGGGGTAACGGCGCGTGTTGTCCCGGATTGACTCCGGGGTGCAGGGCCACGTGGCTACGCGGTGGAGGCGGAACGTCCAGCGAGTCGCCCAAGGCGGCGACGTATGTGTCGCCAGTCCAGAATCCCGCACTCTTACGCTGGTGAAATGTTCGGCGCGTAGTGCGGTCTTCTATGTAGTATTCCGAGTCATCGTATGCTGCGGGCATTTCAGAGTCCGTGTTAGCCATGTTCCTGCAGTGTACTGCAGCTTTGGAGTGGGGAAGTTAATGCATTTCGTCCGTATGGTCGTCATTGAAGTAGTCGCTGGACTTTTTAGAGTTGGGTGGGAAATCGATGAACGCACGTCCCGGCAATCACGCCGGTGATCCTATCAGTGCTCTTGACATGGGAGAAGATGGTCTTCGTCCGTTGTCCACACCTCTCTCAGTCCCGAGACAGCTCCTGCCACTTGGTTACGCCATGCAGGGCGTAATATTCATCAAGATGCTGCAAATCCGCCAGGTTCTTGGGCGGCTCCCAGGTGATGTCCCCTGCGGTCCATTGTACGCGGAATCGAATCGTTCGTGGGCTGACCCAGGAGTGCTCCAGGATACTGTCGACTAGCCATTCTTGGTCGTCTGGCATCCCAAAATCATAAAAACGGCCTACTTCCCGGCTGGGAAAAATGTCGTTATCATTTGGTTGGTGTTCACGTAACAACGATGCGTGGAAGCGAGGGTGAATACGGCGGCGCCGTAATTCTTCAGGTAAGTCCAATTCATAGTTGGATGTTTCTGGCGAGCTCTTGATTACCGGGAACAGCCCGATGAATTTTGGTGCGAGCTTCCGCGCTCGGCTCTTAGGCAATTCAAATTTTTGGTGGACAAATACACCAATGAGCCCACATCGTACGGGATTTCTTCCCGGCGACCCTTATTGGCTTGGTGCATTGCGCGCACCCACGCCTCTATGATCGAATCATGCACGAGTGTGATGCACGCCAACGCGTTATCTACAAAATCGCGTACACCAGGGAATTCCGTGGCCTCCGCAGATATATTGTTCATGCGGGGAATGTAGCCATAATTGAGTTCAAACGGTGTGTAACCTGTTGCTGCACTTAGGCTGGAATTAATTGCGAATTCTACCATTGGTATGTGGTATGCCCAATCCCGCTGGTCAGCGGCTACTATTGATCTCAATATCTGCGATACGTTGCGTATCGCACGTTCTGACGCCCCGTCTGTTTGCGGGTGGAATGACGTGGACATCATTATTTTAGAACCGGTGAGTCGATGCAATTCCCGCCAAAATTTAGCGGTAAATTTCGAGTCCCAGTCAGATACGATGGAGCGGGGTATTCCATGTAATCGGACGACATCCCGAACATAGAGCCACACCACGTCCGACGACGTGTCTGTGACCTTCATCGGTGTAAGTGATAGCATGTTCGTTAGGCGGCAAATTACTACTAGCATATAGTTATACCCCAAGCAGTTGGGGAAGGGGCCGACGAAGTCCATTCCGATTGAATCCCAGGGGTGCTGGGGTACCGGGAGGGAGTGCAATTGTCCCACCGGGGCTTGCGTGTTCGGTTTTGACATTTTGCATGTCCCGCACATTGCACAAAATTTTTCGATCTGCGACTCAATTTTGGGCCACCAATACCAGCGTCGCACGTACTCCGAAGTACGTAGTGGTCCTAAATGTCCTATACTCTTGTGCGCCTGATCTATAACTAGTTCAGGGAGCATTCTGGGTCCCCCGATTCCCCGTGTTCGTGGTATGCACAAGCACCGGGCGCCGGCTGCCGTTGTAACGTACAGCAATCCGTCGTCCAGTGTGAACGTGGGGTATTGTGTCGGGTTCGCGATTATTTTCGCAAAGAGTGCGTCGTTCTTATATCCTGCACTGACGCTGGGCAGGAAAGAGACATCGCCATATATAATGGCGTCCAGTGGGGGGTCCGCCACTATGGTGTCGGCAAGAGAAATGGCCGATGTGTCAAATCCCTGCTCTTCAAGTGTAGTGGCATATTGTTCAAGCTCCGCAGCTTCGCGGATTCGGTCCTCCACTACGTTGGTGACGCGCTTTGCGAACAACTGCGTTGGGTAAGCGGTGAGTTCCTCCGCGTGCAACTTCATCATATCCTCCAGGTCTGGGTCCAGTCGGAAATCGGCCGTCACATAAGTGTCTGGCGAGTGGTGTTCATCGGGTCTATCATTCTCATAGTATCGTGATAGGCAATCCGCGACTTTGTTGCGTGCGCCTTCGACGTGGAACACTTCGAAGTCAAAACGAGACAGGTACTCGTCCCATCTAATCAGTCGACCATTAATGCTGCTTCGTGCCGCCGTCTTTATAGCTTCTAGCGCTTTATGGTCGGATGCGATCATTATTTTGCGCCCCAATAACTTGTCCTCCCATTTGAGGAGGCCCTCAATAATTGCGAGGGCTTCTTGCTCGTACGTCTTGTACGAGCGTTGAGCGGATGTGAACTTACGAGACATAAATCCTGCAGGTCGGCAGTTCTCCCATGAGGGACCTTGTCCATACAGCGCTCCTACGCCGCATACTGACGCGTCGCAGATAAGCCATATCGGATCAGGTACGTTCATATCAATAGGTTTCAGGATAGGTGTTCGACGTGCGATTAATTTGATCTGGTTGAGACAGTGTTGGTGAAATGGGCGCCAAGTAAATGGTATGCCTCCTCGACAGATGGACTCGAGTGGAGAGGTAAGATGCGCGACATCTGGCATGAAGTTGGCCAGGTACTGAACGAGTCCCAGGAATCGGAGCACTTCCTGCTGCGAACGCGGTGTTCGCCAATCTAATATCCGCCCCATCTTGTCACTATTGACGTGGAGGCCTTGATCTGTAATACGGTGTCCCAGACAATCCATGTCTTTGGAATAAAGATCGCATTTACTCTTGCTCAAGTATAGTTGCTCCGTGCGCAACCGTTCAAATACTAGTTCTAGATGCTTTTCGTGGTCTTCTTCAGAGTCTGAGAACACGAATATGTCGTCTAGGTAGACGTGAATATATTCTCCGATCACGTCTTTGAAAATCCAAGTCATAAGCCGCTGAAATGTAGCGGGCACATTGCAGTCGCCCTGTTGCATTACATGTGATACAGCGGTACCAAATGTGGTGGCAAACACGGTTTTCCACACGTCGCCTTGCTTAACCTGTATCTGCTCATATGCATCGGACATATCTATTTTGGAACGAAATTTGGCCCGAGCTACGTCCATACGTATATTGTCTTGGTCTGGAAATGGGGTCACATCTTTAATTGTGTTGTCGTTGCGCTTGCGCGCGTCCACCACGGTGCGTAAATTGCCCGTTTTCTTGTGTATGCATAGTAACGGGGCCGCTTGTGGTATGGGCCGCATCTCCCACCAGCCTGCTTGGACGTAGCAGTTTATCTTATCACGCAGTTGTGGGCGCAGGGCATTGGAGCAGCGTGGCATGTGGTGGTTATACACCAGTCCATCATCAATTAGATTTATTTCGTGGTTAATCTCGCGAAAGGGGGGAAGTGTGGCTGGTATAGGGCCCATCAAATCAGCACATTTATCGAACCACTGTGCGCGGTATTTTTCAAGTCTATCTCTTGATTGTACGGGCGAGGGTCCGTCGTTCATGGCCTGGATCCGTTCCAGTTGGCTGTTGTGGCTCATGGCCATTATCCGGACTGCTTTCTCCAGTGCCTCCTCGTTAATCCCACAGGGGTCGTCCTTGTTGGTGGACGAGACTCGATGATTGGAGGAATGCATGGTAATCCTGGAATGGGGACTCAGTCCCGGCATGGCCCCCGAATATTTCTGTCGGGGTTCTGTCTCGCCGTTGCTCGAGTGTTGGACTTGAAACCTCAGTACTGGTGGTATTTCATGCATTGCCTCGCATTCTGCGCAGTGGTCGTCCTCGGGTAAACCCATGTATTTGTCCTGCACATCGTGATCAATACCAGGGTGGGGTCGCTCATCATAAGAGCTTTTGCGGCTTTCCCAGTTGGACCGGGGTGTTACTGAATCCTTGGGATGGCCCAAGAGCAGTCCTTCTTGGAAATCGTCTTCCAATTCGATGATATAAATGTATCCCTCGGGTAGATAGGGTAGTCGTTCATCTCCTTCAATTAATGTTTCTATTGTGACTGTCGTCCGCGATTTTACTCGTGGTGATACCGTGTTCGTCCCATTCGTCACGTGGTCAGACCAGGCCTCAGGGTATTCAAGTACATGAGTGCTACGCAGTCAGACCTCAGGCTGGGGCCTGTGGCGTTCATTGATCTTGACGTTAGCGGCACGCTTGACGATCAGGGAGGCCTCCTCAGGTATGGGAAGTGCCACGACCGTTTTCCCGTTAGGGAACCGGAGTTCACATTTCTGAAAGTCAATGATAGCCCCGTGCCTATTGAGGAACGGGGTGCCTATGATACAGTCGTACCGGTCGAGATTTACCTGGTCGAAGTACACAAATCCCTTGATTCCTCCAATTTCTACAGGCACACGAGTCCCGAAGTTGATTCGGGAGCGGCTTCCTACACAGCCAAGCTGGAGTGTAACTTGTTCACTTAGCACAATGCACGGAGCTTTTGTTGCTTTAGCAAACTCCGGGGTTAACGAGTTGGTCGTGCTTCCAGTATCAATTAAGGCATAGGCCTCCGTCCCGTTAATGTTCAGTAGTGCGGATATGCAGGCAGTTACGGCGCGTCCCCGGTTGGGTTGGTCCATGAGCCCAACCTGCCCAGGCTTACGTATGGTACTGGAGTACTTGACACGTAACACCAGGAATTGTACTCGAAATCCAGGATATGCATCCTGGTCATCCAGTTCTGGGTCGGCGGAGGCCATCCGTTCATGAAATACCTCCCCAGGTAAAATCCTGGGGTATGAGTCCGTGAACCCTCGTCGGTCGCGGACCACTACCGCGTCTGTGGGGTAGGGTGGTCGTGCCCACAAATCCAGTTTGTCCTGCAGCATCGATAAGTCCCCTAGTTCGTGGGCGAGTTCCACAAGCGCAGTTCGCAAGGCCATTTCATGTTCATCCTGAAAATGACGACTCAAATAGTGGTCACGGGGCAGTTCCGATATGCGGTAGTATACTCAGTTATTGCCGTCGACGAGCGTGTCGCAGCGCTCGGCTGACTTCTGTCCTGTCATAATAACTGAGCGCAGTATCAATTCGTCCGACGGCGGTGCCGGTGCGGGCATTTCTGCCAGACTATCGTACGACTCTGGAACGAGTAGGTTGTCGCCTCGCCTGATTGCTACATCGCCGAGAGGAGTGGAGCTTTCTGTGTTCGCGTGAGCCGTGAATAGTTGTGGCCATCGTTCCAGGTAATCTTCATCCAAATATGACCCGTTGGCGGGTCGTCCTGTAGATTCGATGTGATGTGCTCGATCTGCTTCCTCTTCCCAGGTGTAGCCGCCTAGTCCCAGATGTGAGTTGTAATCCTCAGCGGTGCTGGTCGACTCGGTATCGGATTCGTGATCCGACGTCGGAGGATCAGCTGCTTCGACCTGAGCCGCCGTGACAGGACTCATTCTCTCCCAATATTGGGCATCTTCGTCATCGACTGCGGCCTCACTTCCAGCGGGCACCCCCAATGCCATTTCAGTGGCAGCATTCAACGGGCGGATCATGGCCAGGCGGATAATGGACGCAGGGGATCTACTGGGAACGCCATAAGTGGGTACGGTGATTCTGGGCGCCCCCGCCATACCATGGCCAGAGACCTTAACTGCCGCATTCGCTAGGTCGGCTGTCTGCTCGAATACCGCCGTTTGAGCGCGCACCAGCCGATTGGTCTCCATTCGAAGCCACTCAAGGTCCAATCCTAGTCGAAACCGATTCTCTGAATTCAGTTCCTTGGCTTTATGCCATGATTCCCGTTCATCAGGATCCATCTCATCTTCGTCATCCCAAGCACGGGAGATGTCGTTTATCCGAACAATGGACGCTCTGGAGTGGCGTCGTAGCGTAACCGCTTGGCCTTTCCGATAGGCAATCTCCAGGCTCAAAGCGTGGGCACGATTAATCGCGAGGTCACGCAGCACGGGTTCTATCACGAATGGTGCATCTGGTCCTCGAGCGCCGAGGCGCTCGAGCATTTCCCTAGCCTCCTCCTCGTCTTGAAGAGCAGCTATACCGCGGAAACGTCGGCCTTCCTCCGGGTCATTGCGCAAGTTCATGAGGGTTTCTTGCTCATGGCGATTCACTCGTTCCTCGTCCCGCTCGGTAAGTGCGGGCATAAACTGGCGCACCCATCGAACATTAATGTCGTACTCTAGGGCAGTGAAAGCAGACAGCCCTGCGCTAACGCGCTGCCTGTCGCGCATCTGCACCTCGGCTTCCGGAGTCTCCTCCGTGAATCTTTGATCAATGGGTATGAGCACCCCCGGGGAGAGATCCAGTTCGTCCTCCCAATCAGTTATCCTGGTGCTCAGATCGTCGCTGATCAGCGCAGTAACTGACTCGATGGGGGATGGTGGAATGTCGACGCGTTCGGGATCTATACCGACGTGTGCGAGATGCTCGCACACTGCGTATTCGCGGTTCACCTCCAATCTGTTCTCCGTTGTCGCCATGAGTTGCCAGATTACGAGCGCACATCCCTCACATATGACGCAGATAGGCCCGGGATTATAAGTCCCGAACGGGGGTATTGGTGAGTGTGGTGCTTCTTCGGAGCTGTCGGTTACTGACGTCTCTGTCTCGTCCATTTCGGTCGCGGGCTCCGACTTGTTCATGACGCGCATGGAATAATAGTGGGTGCGATAACCTCGCATCGTGTTCAGTCGAGGCTCGTCTGTTGTTGCCACCAGGTCCGCCAAATCCGGGGCCGCATTAGGATCAAGATCCTCATTGCCCTTGTCCGAATGCTCGGTGGGGTCTTGGTAGTCGTAATCCCGGTCATATTCCGCATACTCATCTTCCTCATCTGAGTAGCTTTCCAGGACCCTTTGAGCGGCCACTCTTGCCCGAGGGGGGGCTCGCTCAGAGTAGTTTGGGCACTCTTTATCTCGAGTGTAGTGCCCCTTATTTCCACAGGAATAACAACTCTTCTCGTTGTTAGCAGGTTGACGTGGGCCCTCGGCTTCCCTGGCACGGTTGTCCCATGGGCGAGCTTCCTCCTTAGCCCAATTGTCTCGGGAGGGAGCCTCTCCCGGTCGTCCTCGCAAGCCCTGGACTCGTGGACTTGGTCTCGTGCCGCCTTGCGCAGCTTGCTCTGCCTCCCGTTCTGCGCGGATACTGAGCTCAATCTCCCACACCTGGCGGGCATGGGTGCGCAGAGTTTCTAGGTCCCCGAATTCGGCGGTCATCCCCCGGCGCATCTTTAATTCGGTTTTGATCCAGCTGGGCAGAGCCTTCATGAACCTGTCTCGCAAGGTGAATTGCGAAGGCGGCTCGATCATTCGATCTCCAGTCTGGGTGAGGTCGGTGTACAGACCTTCAGGGCCTTCATCTGCCTTCCATTTGACGTCCTCGAACGTGCGGGTTGCCCGCTGCGCAGTGGATGACTTGACGTATCGTCAATGAAGCAGGCAGACTACATCCGCGAATTCTGGGGAGATCCCACCGTTCTTTCGCGGATTATCCACTTTGTGCACAAACCATTTCAATGCCTCCTCATCCAAGTAGTTCTGGAGGAGGGTGATGCGGTAAGTGTCCAGATCCGCTCCCCCGCAATTATTTGCTTTCATCCATCCTAGTAGTCGCTCTAAAAACATCATGAATGCGTCATGATCATCCGCGCCGCGGTACCACAGCGGGTCGCCAACTTTAGGTGTGTGTACGCCTGGAGGCAAGTCTACTCGATGTCCTACACGATGTTCGATCGTGGTTCTGATTACATTTTCCATCTCAGCTGCAAAGTCCGCAGCCACGTCTCGTAGCACGTTCCCCGTCATCGAGTGGTATCCCGATGGGTTGTTATGTATTCCAGGAGGTACAGACCGCCGCGCAGTGGACGCGCTCTCGTTATTAAATCGGATATCCTCGTCCCCGATAGGGTGTAGTCCCCGTGTCATGACCGCATTTACTTGCCGCATGCGAGGCGTGCTAGGGTGCTCCCGTATATGGTGAGCCATGTTCATTCAATCGTCTGCATGTGCGTGGTTTAACAGTGTAAATCTTGGGGCTTGCCCCAGTGTTGGAGATACCCCGTCGGCGAAGGCTACGTGTGCCCTATCCTTGGTACGTAGTACCGCTTGGGCGCGTTTATTGAACGCGTCAACACTTTCGGCTGGCTGATGTGGAGCTATAACCGCATCTGCGGCTGCCCTGATTCCGTCAGGTATCTTTCGAATCGGGATAGTTCCTGCCTCGACGATCGATTCTGCCTCGCGGGGGCGACGGTGAACTCCTCCATTCCATGTCATAATACTCAATACCTCACCAATTTGCACAGCGGATGCCCCGGTTTCCCTTACTATCCGGAGGTTGTCATCAAGACACCGGTTCAAGCGTGAACGTTGTGAGTTGACCTCATCACGCATTGAGTCGATTCGGCTGACGAACTCGTGTCTCATGCTTTGAAGGGTGTCGTGCATATCTTCGGTGGCAGTCTGCTGTTCGGCTACGATAGCAGTGGTAGCGAGCAGTCGCGCGGAGGCCGTCCTGATGACGCCTCGTATGGCATTGAGCTGACCCAATTGGTGCGGGCTCAGGTCATCTGGATTAAGATCCAGGGCAAGTTCAGGCAGTCCGTCAGCAGCGATGTGCTGGGATTCGGACAGGGTAGATTCTATCAACGAGGCAGTTTCGCCGTCTTGATGTCCTCCAAACAAATTAGAAGGGTGCATAGGTATGCCGGTGGGTCCGCCCGATAGCGACGATGCGCTTCGCGGGGTGTCTACCGACAATTCCTGTCGTATGCCCGCGGCATTGACCAGGAAAGGTGCCCCCAGCTCATCCAAACACAGCGTGAACCGTGGCCGCATAGGAGCCGAGGATGTCGGCGGCGACGTGGCGTCCGTCGTCGGGATTGCAGTCATAGGGCCGAGCCTAGACTGGTCATTGGCTGAGAGAAACTCAGTGCCGACCGCTGAAGAGACTTCAGCGGCATTTTGAGAGGTTCCACCAGTCATCTCAGTAGATGTGGTAGTATAATATATATTTTGTCAAAAAATATGTTGTTCGCTCCGTTCGCACGGAGCCAATAGAGCTTAAAAAAGTGTTAGGTGAGGTTAAGAACTCTTACACGGCACCTGATGCTAAGCTGTCCTAAGTTCTGTATTCAATAGACTGAGGGTTTGGCTAGCGTGTGGGTGGGTAAAAGATGCCCATCACACGCCAGCAAATCCCTCATATATACTACGGTTACAAAGCAATGCAGTGCTACAGGATGTCCCAAAGGGGTAAGGTACTCGGGCATCGGCCCATGTGGCATTCCTTTACAATGTGGCGGAATAAATGTGGACTGCGGAAAGGACAGGAAGTAAGTCGGCTGTTTTCGCAAGCACCACACTCAGCAGGGTGTGCGACTGTCTGGCTATCGAGCCGGGACAAGATGAGACCTGTTCCAAGGATGGCAACAGACCCTAAGGCGGAAAGAAGGTGAAGTGTGGAATGAAGTCGGAATGTGGAATGAAGTCAGAATGTGGAATGAAGTCGGAATGTGGAATGAAGTCGGAATGTGGAATGAAGTCGGAATGTGGAATGAAGTAGGTAAAGTCGGAATTCAGAATAAGACATCCAGAGGTACACTGGGTATGAAGTCGAAACATAAGGATGAAGAGAAAGATGGTAGAAAGACAAGGTGAATCTGGGTGATCCAGCGAAGCCTATCGCCCCGCTTCCAACATAGAGCGGAAGGCAGAAGACAGGGTTTGTCGGTAAGCAGAAGGCAACACCACAAGAGGATTATGGGCGAGCCCTCTGCCTAGGCCGGCAGGAATTATTAGGAAGATTATTGTTTGAAGGAAGGCATCCAGAGTTTCTAGGATATAAACCCAGAGTCGAGACAAGGAGTGAAAGGATTAAAAGATGGTCTCAGTCCATGAGCGGAAACATGGAATAACATTAATTTTCCAGATGAAGTACAGGAAGTATCTAGAGCGCATATATACTAAGTAGTTAATTGTCATCACTAATGCGGTTAAGTATCAAGTGCTCCGATGAAAGACAATAAGGACAATAAGGTGGTACTTCTAAATGGAGGAGGGGAAGTGATAAGTATCTTAAGACAATAAGAAGAAGACGGATAAATGGGAAACGCTCAGTAAGCCTTCATTGCGTGAAAAACCCTGATGATAGGTAAGAGGATGCAATGAGCGGAGGTGTATGAGTGGAAGAGCAGAAGAGGGGAAGAGCAGAAGAGGGGAAGAGGGGAAGAGGGGAAGAGGGGAAGAGGGGAAGAGCGGAGGAGCAGAGGAGCAGAAGAGCGGAAGAGCAGAAGAGCGGAAGAGCGGAAGAGCGGAGGAGCAGAGGAGCGGAAGAGCGGAAGAGCGGAAGAGCGGAGGAGCGGAGGAGCGGAAGAACAGAAGGTGGTGAAGTGACTAGAAGTAAATGTGAAGTGTAAGAATGCATGGGTGGATGAAAGATTAGTACAAAAATGAAAAAGGGTTGAAATGCCTAGAAAATGGAGGACACCCATAGCTGGAGTGCATGGATATAACAGGAAGACAATGATAGTCCACCACCTCTTATCCATCCCACCCGTCCGCAGAGGACTTGGAGCTCGCGCACACGCCACAACACCACAAAGAAGAGGAATTGGTGCAAGCACAAACACAGAGCAGGATTGCTACCTCTGCTCAACTGTGCCTGCACCACCACCTATCGCCTCGTCGTGGCTTCCCGACTCTGTGAAGTGGTGTATGACAACCTGTTATATCCTGAGCCAGAGGAAGACTAGAATAGTCCTTTGGGATTCCGAAGGCGGAATCAGTGCAGAACATGGCAGAATAAATGTGGACTGCAGAAAGGACAGGAGGTAAGTCGGCTGTTTTCGCAAGCACCACACTCAGCAGGGTGTGCGACTGTCTGGCTATTGAGCCAGGACAAGATGAGACCTGTTTCAAGGATGGAAACAGACCCTAAGGCGGAAAGAAGGTGAAGTGTGGAATGAAGTCGGAATGTGGAATGAAGTCGGAATGTGGAATGAAGTCGGAATGTGAAGTATAGTAGGAATATGGAATGAAGTCGGAATGTGGAATGAAGTCGGAATGTGGAATGAGGTCGGAATGTGGAATGAAGTCGGAATGTGGAATGAAGTCGGAATGTGGAATGAAGTCAGAATGTGAAGTATAGTAGGAATATGGAATGAAGTAGGAATGCAGAATGAAGTAGGTAAAGTCGGAATTCAGAATAAGACACCCAGAGGAACACTGGATGTGAAGTCGAAACATAAGGATGAAGAGAAAGATGGTAGAAAGACAAGGTGAATCTGGGTGATCCAGCGAAGCCTATCATTCCGCTTCCGACATAGGGCGGAAGGCAGAAGACAGGGTTTGTCGGTAAGCAGAATGCAACATCACAAGAGGATTATGGGTGAGCGCTCTACCTAGGCCGGCAGGAAATATTAGGAAGAGTATTGTTTGAAGGAAGGATTAAAAGATGGTCTCAGTCCATGAGTGGAAACATGGAATAATGTTAATTTTCCAGATGAAGTACAGGAAGTATCTAGAGCGCATATATACTAAGTAGTTAATTGTAATCACTAATGCGGTTAAGTATTGAGTGCTCTGATGAAAGACAATAAGGACAATAAGGTGGTACTTCTAAATGGAGGAGGGGAAGTGATAAGTATCTCAAGACAATAAGAACAATAAGAAGAAGATGGATAAACGGGAAATGCTCAGTAAGCCTTCATTGCATGAAAACCCTGATGATAGGTAAGAGGATGCAATGAGCGGAGGTGTATTAGTGGAAGAGCGGAAGAGCGGAAGAGCGGAGGGGCGGAGGAGCGGAGGAGTGGAGGAGTGGAGGAGCAGAAGAACAGAAGGTGGTGAAGTGACTAGAAGTAAATGTGAAGTGTAAGAATGTATGGGTGGATGAAAGATTGGTACAAAAAATGAAAAAGGGTTGAAATGCCTAGAAAATGGAGGACACCCATAGCTGGAGTGCATGGATATAACACAACCTCAATCTGATGTCTTGTATTGCTGAGCAAATTCTCAGGCGTAAAAGTGAGTACTCACTGAATCATTTCCTGTTCGAGGTCTGATAGCTTTTGTAGATGCTCAGGAGAATGGTACCTGCGTGACTTTGATACCTCTCCACAATGTGAAGCTCGAGCACCTTTTTACCGCAGACCTGGATCGCTCAATCCTTGAGGCACGTGCCCTCCATATCAATGACATTCTACTCAGCGAAGAGGAGTCTGCATTTTTCAGCAAGAGTATGGTCCACACCATCCTATGCATTATCATCAATCACGGTGGCGAGGGTTTTGAAAAATGGAGGCCTGACCTCGCTGCCTCTCAGCCTGTCAGCGCAGACATCTCCGCTCTATCTCTTGCCGACCATGGAGATTGATGAAAGCTCGATAACGGGGAATGTGGAGGTCTTGGAGCAGATCAACAAGACACTGGGTTTTGACGTGAATGATCCCGACTTTGCAAAGTACGTCCAGGTTGTCGCCGGCGACCAGTTGACCATCGCCTGCCAGTGTTCAATTCTGAATGTACGCCTCGGCCATGAGAGCAGCACTCATTCATGGAAGCATGTCATCCTGATGCCAGGCCATTTCCACGCGAAGATCGCAGACTGCCACGGTGTTTTGGAGACACATTTTGGCAAGGTTGGGGCAGGAACACGCAGCCCGGGATTCCACAACACTGTTCTTGATCGCCTCCCTATCACCCTCACCTCCTTACCTCCATTCCACACCTGTTGTGATCTCATCATGGTCTCTCTCTATGCCCGCGTCCTCCACTGTCTCCTCCTCGTTTCGGGTGCAGACTCTCTTGATGCATACAGCGCATCCGTGTCTTCCTGGGATACCGTGGTTGGCCTTGCGACACAGATCTATTCCAAGTATGCCGATGCTGACCATGTCCAGGAGCTTTGTGAGTGGCATGTACCGGGCGAGCGCAAGCAGGAAGCAGATAGAAAGGCTTCCAAGTCGGCCACTGCGGACACTACCACCCCCTTGCCCCACATCTGCGCTGGCGACATGGTCTACAAGAACACACTCTTGTTTCTCCGCGATGCTCTTCTCACACGTGAGTTTGCCGACGCTGTCAAGGTCAGGGACTCAGGCTGCATTCTGATTATTCTTCGTCTCTGGGCCTTCTGCTATCAGGGTAATGGGAGGACAAAGTATGCACACAAGATGTTGCATTTGCTTCACAACATCTTGTGCGTGTGGACCAAGGAGCTCCAGTAAGCGCGATCTCTTTCGGTTTTGGCAGGTGGCTGACTCCTCGCTTGCCTTTAGCACGATAATCCTCCAAAATTGGCTCGCTAACCCTCAGGGAAAAGCAGCATCGTTTGTGGAGATTGATCTTGTGCAGGAGCACCTGAATTATTGGATTAAGGTATGCACCTACGTCCCTCAGTTTTTTATTTCAATTAAATACTCTAGCAGAAGGTATACAAGGCGGACGGCACAGGTCATTCATGGGAGTGGCTGGTGATAATATCTCCTTGCATTGGCGTGTTGCAGCAGCTCGCTACCTAGATCAACACCAAACTCAGGGCTCACCAAGGTTCAAAGCACACAACCCCTGGCTTGGAGAATGATATTGACGAGCTCATGGACAGCCTTGATGAGCACGAGGTCTACGCTGAAAAAGAGGGCCGGGTTCTTGACAATGACGAGAAACCAGCACCAGCATGTCTGGATTAATTCACAGTGCATCCCTTACTCCACTTGAAGAATTCAATAAAGCATTTGAGGTCCTTTGTGCCTGGCGTGGCCTTACTCCTGTGGCTGATCTGGTGGGCCTCATCGATCCCTCTGGCCGTCCTCACGCCTGGCATTCTGACCCACACAATGTCATTGATCCACCCATGCCATCCACATCCAAACAAACTGCAGCTCCCGTGGACACCGACTCTGACGAGGAAGAATACGCAGGCCTTCCCGAATTAGCTCCAGCTCCAGCTGATGAGGACGAGGACAACGGGGATATCAATGAGGATCTTTTTGCAATGTCTCCGACGCTGACAAGGGATGAAGAAGGTGATGTGGCGCTTGATATGGACGTAGACGAGTGGTTCCTAGACGATAGCAATGATGAATACTCAGATGTGTTGGATAGTGACAACAGAGACTCCTAGATATACTCTATTAATATATTATTCTTATTATTTTGCCCAAAAAACAAGTTTAGCTCGTTCAATAGAGAATCGAAAGTTATCCCACTTTGATTGGGACACTTTGGGACACTTTTCAGCACATTTTCGACATTTTTTTTTCAAAGTCCTGACCTCTTGATTGGCAGGGAAAGCGTCCATCACCAAAACAGGCAACGGGCCCACCCAGTCCGTTGGCAGGGTGATCCTCTTGTTTATATTTGCTCTGATGTTGCTCCTGTTTGTTCTTCTTCCTAATCCGTATTTCTGCCCGCTGTCTTATCACCTGTGCCAACGTAGACTGGTTCACGAGTCTAAGGATTCACTTCAAATTTTAGTCAAAGTATCACTTTTGTAAGTAATGTGCACCATCTTCCCTTCTCCACACAGAACTAATTCTTTCCACCAAAATTCATTTGAGCTCTTGAGACTATTAATTTGGCCACTGGCAGTTTCACTCTCCATAACAATCCTCATCAAAACTGTCTTTCAATTCAGATTATATCTGCTTTCTTCAGGCAAGACAAAATTAATTTCATTCATCCAAGATGTGCATGACTTCATTCCAGACAAGGTTCATTGTGGCTGATCTGCTTCATTGACACTTACACTGGTTGAGCAATTCAAGTTTTACCCCCCACAGGTGGATGACCATGACTCGATCCTTGTCATGCACCGCAGTCCGGATTTTGGTTGATGTCCAGTTCAAGTCTACGGGGCTGGTTGTTACCCCAGTTTCCCCCCTACTCTACTCACTGAATCCCCCACAAATCCATATGGACCAGCAGAGGCTAGACCAAATAGCGGGTTCGGGGCTTGATATCCTGGGACAGTGTGCATGCAGTAGGCACTGATGGGCGAGCAAGGTACGAAAAAGTCCTTCGCTGCTTTATACAGGGTTGTTGGTCCCAAGATTGAATGGTGATTCGCCATAGATATTGATGAACCAACACCATCCTGATACCTGATCGCAGCTGAAGAACTTGCCATAGTGTACAACTACTCGTGCTTCTGCTCTTCCCTCACGCTTTCTAGATGGTCAACAGAGAAGGCTCTCTTATCTCACAGCTGCTGATGTGGAGGTGTGTATCTATATTGGCTCCCTGTAGGAGGCTGAAACTCACTGCCTGCTTGCCAGCTAGACCTTGCTGGTGGCACTCTCTCCAATTGTTCTCCCATATCTTGATGATAGAATATGGTTGCAGGCCACATTTCAGGAAAATGTTCCAGAACAGCTGCTGTCAATGCTCGCAAAGCCAGCATCCAGTTTGCTAACCAAGGGAATTCAGTGTTGTGAAACCCCTTAAGCAGGCTATTGCTGTGGTGCAAGTTTTCCTTGTGTAAAAACATCAACTTTTCCATATTCGTGCGCAGAACGGGCATCCCATCATAGAGGCCCGGAACCGTAGAGACTGGGGATAGGAAGAGCTCTTTGGACACGATAGCTTTGTATTCCATGTCATACTTCTTGAAATACTTCTGTGCTAATGCAAGACAAGTGAGCAAAGCGGTCCAAGCTATGTTCAGTTCTTCTAGAAAGATAGCACCCTGGAGAGTGGTGAGAAGGAGGTCATGAACTGCCCTTCAATCAAGGTCACTGCCTGGGACATAAGAAGCTGCATGTCCCTCATGGTCGTCTCAATTCGCATCCGCTGATATGTGGGCTGTGGGGGCCAAGTGTAATGTATATACTGTCGGGTACAACCATCAAACCACAACTACTCTACAAAACCAACAACCAAATATAGCTAGCTCGGCTAGGAGAAGCGTCCAAGCTAATCCTGGCTATCTCCCAAACAGTATCCTTAATACTAAGAGACAATGACACAGCCACTTGACAGGAAGTCACATGAATTTGATCACATGACTCTTTTATGGCGTTTTCCACCCCGTTTCTCTGCCAGCTTTCTCCGATCCATCCGGAGTTACTCAGAGGTAAGTCCTTTTTGGGAAATGGTTAATCATAGATCGGGAACGATAACGTGCACAGCTCTCTTCTCCCCCCTCCATTCGAGTGGGTGCTTTGCAAGTGTTTTGCCTCTCCCATGCATATTTTTGGGCCAGTTTTGCTCTGTCTGCTCTGTATTTGGGTAACTGCTCATTTCCGTTACTGATCTTTACTGAACACTCTTCGATAGTATCTTTGTGCTGCTCTTGCCATGTATGGGGACTGCTCTTCTTAATCTTTTGAAAACTAATTTATTCAGGGATGACACACCTCCTAATACACCTCAACGGGTTAGAACATCTGCCCAGAGACAGGAGCGAGATTCAAGGATACTGGACAGCCCTCAGCACCACCGTGTGCCACGTCCATCTGCTCCTCTTTTCCCACAGGGTCAGGTTAATGCTCAGGCCCACTGTTATGTCCATGCCGAAGTCATTCGGATCTCCTTCGGAGGTCCTTCGGAACCTCCGAAGTCTGGAAAACCTCTGACAAGGGTTTTTACGCAATGAAGGTCTACTGAGCGTTTCCCTTTCATGTCTACTAATTTTAGCATCAACCTCGGAAGTTCTGTCCAAGGCCATTATTGTCTTCGCCCTCACTTACCAAGATTCTCCATATGTCTTATTGTCCTTATTGTCCTCAGAGATCGATCGGACACTGACATGCATCTTATTGTTCTTCTTATATTTTTATAACAATAAGGACTCTACGTATAAAAGCTAGTACCTATGCCATGTATTCTTCAGTTTGATAATTTTATTAGTTATTGCGTTCTCCTCTACGCAACTGAGTCGGACCTCCGAAGTCTACTCTATTCTTATTCCGGCCCTCCTGCTTCCTAACTCATCCTCCCGTTCTTATACTCTGGAACTCCATCTTGACTTGGTCTGCAAGCCGGGTAGTCGCACACTCTCAGTAGTGCTTGCAAGAACGACCTTCTAGCTTATCGGACCTCCGAAGTATCTCCGAAGCACCTCCAATAGTTTCACCTTCGGAGCCTCCGGTCTCCTTCGGCTCAGCACTTAACACCCACCAGGGGTGATGTATTTGGTGGAGGTCCGGTGTCTCCAAGAGCTCCTTTGCAGGATTGTATTGCAGCATTGAATGCACCTCGAGAGTCAGGTGCTCTAGCTCCCAGAACTACTCCCAATACTGTGGCAGATATTCGTGAGAGATTGGCAGAGCTAAATGCTCCGAGGCCTTTCAATCCTGTAGCTCTGCCAAATCAGTATGCGTGGTGCAGCAGTACGTGTACAGCAGCCTTTTGCAGCTCAGGGGCCACAGGCTCTTCAGCCACATGCTCCTCCTGCCATGAGCAGAGCACAGATAGAGGCACGTCTGGCACAGTTGAATCAGGCCCAGCCTTTTCAGCCTGTACCTCAGCATTGTTTCATCCCAGGGCCCCAACGAAACAATCCTCCTCCACCTCCCAATAATCCACCACCCTCCCCAAATAATCCTCTGCCTCCACCACCACCTAATGACCCACCACCACCTCCTGATAATCCATTTCCACTCCATCCCTTCCATTTCTGGAATTTATTAACATTCAAGAGCTCCCAAAATATTTTCGCCCAGTAATCGAGGCAAGCATTCAAGTTCATGATCTTGGGCCTATGAATTTGAAATGTCCCAAATGTGATGCACTTCATTGGAAGGCAGAGTTGCTGTCAAAGTCAACTGCAAATAACTTCCACTTTGGAACATGTTGTTTGGATGGAAAGATTCAGCTTGAACCTGTACGTGTTCCACCCAGGGAGTTGCAAGAGCTCTTTGATGGCACCAGTCACCATTCCAAGGAGTTCATAAAAATATACGCTCCTACAATGCAGCTTTTGCACTGGCCTCTTTGGGGGTCAAGGTCGACAGGACTGTGTTAGGTGGAATCTCTCCCTATGTTTTCAAAATTCAGGGGGCGTTGTATCACAGAGTTGGGACTTTACTTCCAGAGCAGGGAAAGGAGCCAATCTATGCTCAGCTTTATTTTATTCACCCGGGGATGCCAATGCAGCCCGGATGCGGCGGAACAGAGAGGTTAATGCCAGTGCTGGATTGAATCTACAGATTATGACTATTCTCGATGATGTTCTCAGGCGGAAGCACACTTATGTTGGTCTGTATAAAACTGCCTACAAGAGGATCAAAGCCCAGAAACAGGCTCATCCTGGGGTCCAATCTGAGATCTATGCTGTTATCGCCTGTGCACCTGGGACAGATCTTCGATGCTATAATGCACCAGCATCTGATGATGTTGCAGTAATTCTTCCCAGAGACGGATCTGTTGTACCAGATCATCGGGACATTATTCTTCATGAGAGAGGAGGCCCCCTTCGTCGCATCTACGAAACCAATCCCAGCTACCAGCCAATGCTTTATGTCCTGTTATTTCCTTATGGAGAGGATGGCTGGCATAGACAGATTCCACTTGCACTCGGGGCCAATGCCGACGAAGAGGCATGGGGAGAGTGCAAAGCCAAAGAAAGAGCAGGAGAGGCTGGCCAATGAGGAAAATGCACCACAGTCTCACTCCTGGAATATTATGCATACCGACTTCATCAGAGACATACCGATTCCATGCATCTATTCCAGGCTGGAAATTTGTTACAACAATGGATTGTCGATGCTTGGGCAGCTACAGACCAAAACAGACTCTCCTGGCTAAAAAAAAATCAGGACAAGCTCAGAACTGATTTGTATAAAGGACTGGCAGATGCAATTGCAAATGATGCTACTGCTACACTGGGAGATCTTGGCCAGCGATTTATTCTGCCCTCATCTTATATTGGTGGCTCGAGACACATGTTTCAGCTCTGGCAGGACTCTATTGCTATTGCCCACTTCTCGGGAAAGCCAGATTGGTTTTTGACAATGACAGCAAGCCCCAACTGGAAAGAGATTAAATCTGCTCTCCTTCCTGGACAGACAACTGCCGACCGTCTGGATTTAGTTGCATGTGTCTTTCGAGAGAAGGTTCGGGCTCTGCTGAAGCTCATAAAAAGTGGGGCCTTTGGAAAGTATGCCGGAGTTGTCTACTCAATCGAATTCCAAAAGCGCGGCCTTCCACATATCCATGTTCTCATTTTCCTGAGACCAGAGGTGTGTCTCAAGCGAGCAGAGGAAATTGACCGTGTTGTGTCTGCTCAAATTCCGGATCCTGACACACATCCGAAGCTGTACAATTTAGTCACCACATTAATGATCCACAGCCCATGTGGCGAGCACAATCCTAATGCTCCATGCATGAAGAATGGCAAATGTTCGAAGGGCTATCCAAAGGCATTTTAAGTAGAGACTACCTTATCCAATGATGGCTATGCCTCATATGCGAGACCTGATAATGGTCGCCATTTTGTTAAAAAGATTAATGGCAAAGATGTAGTTGTTGATAATCAATGGGTTGTTCCTCATTGTCCAGGGTACGTGTGAGCCAGGAATTGTAAAGATTCACTGACACTGATTCCATTTTTTGTCTCATATAGTGCTCTGTTAGAGTTTGTCTGCCACATGAATCTGGAGTGCTGCATCTCAATCAAGGCCACGAAATATATCCACAAATATGTTTTCAAGGGACATGACCGCAGAACTCTTGCTCTGGACCAGGAGAATGATGAAATCCAGCTTTATCTTGACAGCAGATACATTTCTGCTCCAGAGGCTGTATGGCACCTCCTAAGATTTGAAATGCATGAGGAACTTCCAACTGTTGTCTGCCTTCAGCTGCATCTACCAAATGAGCAATCCATGGTTTTCGATGTAGATCATGATCCTCAAATAATTCTGGCACGAGCTGCTGCTAAAGATACCACACTCACAGGATATTTCAAGGCCAATGCAAAAGACATGCCAGGTGCTCGCACGCTTCTGTATCAGGAATTTCCGCAGCATTTTGTTTGGGTCAAAAAATCTAACCAGCAGACTTGGAAAGTGAGGCAGTGTGGATTTGCAATTGGACGAATGTATTTTGCAGGGCCTCAAGCAGGCGAGAGATTCTACCTTCGCACTCTCCTTACCATTGTCCACGGGGCTGTATCATTTGAGGATTTGAGAACAGTGGATGGAGTCGTACATGACACATTTCAGCAAGCCTGCCTTGCACGTGGACTTCTGGAAGATGACAACACATGGCACCAGTGCTTGGAAGAGGCCACAGCAATGCAAACTGGCCATCAGCTTCGGCAGTTGTTTGCTACCATCTTGAAGGAGAACTCGCCACTCAGAGACCCTGTAGCACTTTGTAATGACTCCAGAGACAATATTTGTGATGATGTCTGGCACAAGCTGATTCAGAAAGGTGTTGTGAATCCCCCCCAGGACCAAATTTATGACTATGGTCTCTATCTTCTCGAGAAAATTCTCCAGGGCGCTTCCAAGTCTCTGGCAGACTATCCTCCAATGCCACTTCCAATTGCGAACTGGGCACAAATCGAGGGAAATCGTCTTCTTGCAGAGCAGCTCGCATATGACCGAGAGGAGCAAGCCGCTCTGGCAGTGCCTCGAATTGCTGGGCTCAATATTGAGCAACGTTCAGCCTTCAACCAAATTATGCATTCAGTCCTTGAGAATGAGCCCAAATTGTTTTTCTTAAATGGTCCAGGGGGAACTGGAAAGACTCATGTCTATAATACTCTCTGCTATGCACTAAGAGGCAACGGCAGGATCGTTCTCTGTGTGGCATCCTCTGGCATCGCAGCGCTGCTTCTCATAGGTGGGCGCACCTCTCACTCTACTTTCAAAATTCCAATAAAACTTTGGGAAGGGGTGTTAGCTCAAATCAAAAAAGGAACATATCTAGCCGAACTGTTGAGCCAAGTGTCCCTGATCATTTGGGACGAAGTTCCAATGCAAGACAGACGCTGTGCAGAGGCAGTATCAGAGTCAATGAAAGATATGCGCAATGATCATACCCGACCATTTAGTGGTGTCAATGTCGTATTTGGAGGCGACTTTGAACAAATTCTCCCAGTCATTGTCAAAGGATCAAGAGAGCAAATTGTAGGAGTATGCCTTCGGAGCTCCAGGCTTTGGTGAGATATCCAAGTTCTCCACCTTATCCAAAATATGCGACTTGGAGGTCCTGATGCTCTTCCGGAAGACAGAGAATTTGCTGACTGGCTCCTCAATGTTGGTCATGGCAGAAACTTCTTGGATGAATTCACATCACATTGCCAGTCAACATGAAGCTTCCCGAGAATACCATAGATGGTTTGGTCAATGCACTCTACCCAGCAGTGTCCACATTGTGACTTGATGATCAGCAGGCCTATGACAAATATTTCATGGAGTGCACAATATTGTCTGCTCGAAATGATGATGTTGACGATCTCAATTGAATATTACTTGCGAAAATTCCTGGGGAGGAAACAGTGTACCACAGTGCAGACTCTGTCACTCCTGAGGCTGGGGCTGATGCAATGGACTTCCAATATCCCATTGAATATTTGAACTCGATCAAAGCGTCCAGATTGCCCATCTCCAAACTTGCCCTAAAGGTTGGAGCACCAATCATGGTGCTTCGGAACTTGGATCCTGCCAATGGCCTTTGCAATGGATCACAAGTAATTCTGACAAGAATGACAGCCCATGTATTGGAGATTCGCCTCATTGGAGGGGAGCATGCAGGCAAAACAGCCTTCATTCCACGCATCACTATTACTACTTCAGAAGAGCAAATCAGCTTTGTCCTGAAGTGACGTCAGTTCCCTGTCTGCCTGGCTTTCTCAATGACCATCAATAAGGCTCAAGGCCAGTCGGTAGCACATGTCGGCCTCGACCTTCACACAGATGTCTTTGCCCACAGACAACTTTATGTTGCTCTTTCCCGGTGCACATCCAGTCGTCATATCAAGGTTCTCTTTAAGGAGGGACAGACTACGACAGAAGCACAAAATGTTGTCTATCCTGAAGTGCTCCTTGATTAATTGTGAGTTTGCCTTCATTTACTCTCCAATCAAGTTTTAACATATTTACACAGTTGTATCCCATGCATGTTTTTTTTTGTATTTACGTAGTACTTCATTATATTTTTGACATTTATGTTTGGTCTTCCACGCTGAAGGCACGGGCTTGTACACTGTAAGATCGAAAGTTTGGGGTAGGGATCAAGTATTAGACCGCTTCTATGATAGTCCTTTCATAAATGCAATCTCCTCTCTGCTTCAATCCTCTCTTTGACTTCGGATCCTGGTACACTAGAAATGTGCTAGCCTAGCTAGTCGTGTATAATAGCTCTCTGCGATGTAACTCCCTATAGAATTCCTATCCGTGAACAGATGGACCTTCACAAGGTTCTTGACCGTGTTCTCGAACATGTATGTGTGTTTTACAGCTGTTAACCAGCATGTTTTATTGTGCTAGCTTGCACTCAAATCCTTCCAACCAAGTCAAACCTCAACTCCTTGTCCTTTTAACCGCTCTGCTCTGTGTCACATATGCTTTCTGTGACACTGCACACGGACTCTCAACGAGTATGAAACCGACTCTCAACAAGTATGAATCCAAATGCTCAACGCGCCCCTCAACAGGTAGAAACCAACTCTCAACGAGTATCAGCCACTCTCAACGAGTATGAAACCTTGAATCCCTCAATTCCTCAATCCCTCAGTGCACTCTGTGTGTATTGTTGTGCAAATGAACTTCTATTGAAGGACAAATGGATGGTGGGCTAGATGCGTGCCTTTAGAATGTAGGGGGTCACTATACGAATAGCTACTGCCTCCACTAACTGGGGTATGATCCACTTCCCACCTCCCACTTCTCCCCTGCTTTTATACTACTAACTACATACATAATCACATGAAATCACGATGGCCTAGGCCTTGGGTATACATACCAAGCAAAATAGAATATAAATAAAAGGAATATAATTGGTCCAATCCATATGGTTGCTCCATCAGCAGCCATCGAGAAATCTGTTCTTCCGCAATAAGAAAGTGCTTCTGCCATTTCCGGGACCTATATCTCTTAGCTAGCTCAAGGAGTACTCATCCCCTGGCTATGAGCTTTGAGATATAGCGCCCTAGCAATGTTGCACACCCACCAGTGTTTACTAGGTCTGATTTGTATTCCTACTGTCAAAGTCCAGATATCACTGGTGCTAGATCTGCAGCTGCAATTGCCAATCACGGCTGCAATCACTGAGTCATAACTCGTGGCCCGTAGTACCCAACAGTCCTGCCTACTCCAGTGGGTCCTGATTCCATCATATTGCGCTACTGAAACATCACATGTCTCGTCACATCGTTCAGCTAGTTCATATCAATGCCTAACAAAGTTGCTAGCTTTGTACTCGTTGGCTACTGCTTTGGTTTCCTCCCAGATCTTGTTATGTATCATAGTTTAAGGTCGCCTAGGCTAGGATTCTCCCATAGACTTAGCTTTAACTGGTCAAAACTGAGCTAGCAACCTCATATGAAGTATTGCTAGCAGAGTATCACCTTGTAGCCCTTATCTAGGCACTAACACCGTCCATGCGCCCGATCCTAGTGCTAGTCATCTAGTCATTGTAGGATTTCGCAAAAAGCGTGTTTACAGGCATGGCCTGAAATCCAGCTTATCACTGCAACTTGATTTCCAAGCAAAAACACAGAATAGCTGCATTCAGTTTGTTCAGTCCATGATCTAAGATGTCCGTAATGTCCAATTTGGTCTTGCTCAGGACCAGCTTTGAGTGAATGAACAATGAGCTCTCTGTCTCTCAGTCTCAGAGCAGCCATGGGTGATAAGGTGTAACCTTTCTCCATCCCCAGCTGCGTCAGCAATGTGGTATCCCTCTCCTTGCCTTTACCATCTGAACCATCTCCTGACTGTAACAAAGGGAGCAGAGAACTGGCCGGAAGATGTTTGTCCATAACAGTTCTTAGCAGTGGAATGACTTGGAATGATAGTGTTTCCAAGTTAAACTTCAGTTGTCGAGGTGAAGGCGAGGTAATAATGCCTTCTACTGCTGAAGTGGGATTTGCCAAAAACCCTTTCTTTCTAGGATCGTTCCTTTTCAGAAACTTGGTCACAGGATTTGGCAGAAGGCTTGCTGTTTTGGGTTAACCTCATTCTTGTGGCTACCATAGAACTCACCCTTTTTTTTTTGGAGATACAGATTGCAAAGCAGGTTTGGAGGTAGGGAGTGAACGAGACGAATGCCGTAAAATTCCAGGAAGAGGTAGAGACTCAATCTGCTTGTCTCTCCAGGAAGGGGATCTATCTGCTGGATAAAGAGATTGTTGTTCCTCTTCGTCACGAAGAGCACTCCGGGCTATCGAAGATTTCATGGGAGCCAAAAGTCGGGATGTAAGAGACAACATGAATCCTTCCGTATCGGAAGAAGGTAAAACGAGTGCTTGAGTAGGTAGAAAACCACCTCGACCCTGAGGTTGTTGTGAGCATGTTTGAGATGTGTGTAAACCAGCCAGGTTGTTGGCGGACCCCTGTGTGTCCACCAATGTAAAACTCTATTTGAGCTTTACAGGGCAGTCCATTGAACAAGAGTCTCGGCGAGTTTATACATCTTGCTTTGGTGTTAAAGGTCTTTGGACCCTTGAATTATTCTCAGCAGAATGCAGTTTAGAGTAGATATCTAGCTCTAATGTTCAGCGCTCCTGCTCTACAGATATCTGACAGAGTAGAGTTATTTGCAAGGTCCAATGAGCTGTAAACAATTTTATATTAATAGGAACACCTAGTGCTTGCTAGCCTGTATCTCGGAGATTCCTCGACAAATAAGGCTAAAAGCTGAAGGCCATGGTTTAGGAGTAAAAGTAGATAAATTGGTATCTGCGCTGGCAAGTGTCATGTGGTACAAGATTAGCTAATCTAAATGACCTAATGAACTAAGTGTGCTCATGCTGAAGAGTAAGTAAATGTACAAGTGTAAAAGTAAGAAGATATGGAATAATGATGAAAGGTACCTTACAGGAAGGGAGGATTTGGCCAAAGTTGTACCATCCCGCCCAAGAGCCTCATCCACTGGGCATTGCATCATTTGATCATGGGGTTTATACTGAACATATGCTGATCATGCTTAAAATAAGATCAGCATATGTTCAGTATAAACTCCACGATCAAATGATGCAATGCCCACAGTGAACCTCCCACAATTCACATCACAAGGGATCTTGGAGGAAATCAGCATATAGGAAATGCCGGTTCTTATTGGCAGATGGAGGAGTGGGAGAAACGGGGACCAGGGCACAGCAGGAGAAGAGTCAGTATCACCTATACAGTCGCTCACATTGCTCAATTCTTTACCATCTGGCTGCGAGACAATTTCTTCATACTTTTATCACAACAGAGGTTACAAACAAAATAATTTAGCTTAGCTTCTGTTGAATTTCCTATGAAGTTGGATGTAACATGTGTTGGTATAAACCTAACATTGGGGTTGTCAGTGAACACCACCTTTTTCATCATGTGTACCACCATTGAACTGTGCGCATCAACAGCTTCAAATATCAGTAGCACTGGAGGTTTTTCATCAGCGCACTGTAGCTACAAGAACACCCTGAAATTTCCAGGCTCCATCGTATCAAAGTCAACAGTGTGTATCGTCTCAATGTGGAAATGCTTGGACAGTCCACAACCTGGGTCAGGTTTATAACTGACTTGGATCATCACCCCTGTCAAAAACGCAGTCTCAAAAATCGATTCCAACAGCTTCTTCATGACTGATGCTACAATTGCACAATACTTTGTCCTTTGGTCAGAAAAACTGTCACCACAGATGCCAAAAACTTATGCACTCTAGGTACCTCTGCAGATGGTGATGTAGCACAATGTGCATATCTTTGGCCACCCCACTCATACCCGACACAGCTGCCAAAGTGTCATGGCAGAACATTTTGTGTTCACAATGGTGTAGCTTTTGACATGATTTTGACTGGAGACCATCAAAGATATGACACAGTTCCTGCAGTGACAAACTTACACAATAAAGGATGGAACAAGGACAATGGTCAAACCTTGGCTCTCCCACGGTTTCTGGTTTGAGGCAGCCTGCACAAGCTCACAACATTGCTGGCATTGCTGGCAAAGAACAAGATATGCGATGAGCTTGATGGTTCTAAAAAAGGTAATACATTTAGCAATAGCTCTAAAAATACATGATAGATCTAAAACTAAAACAAAATGTGCGCTGGGCAAAGCTACTAATACTACTAAGAGCTTGTGTACACCTCTGGGAAGTGACCAGAGGTGATCTTCCTCCTCCTTGCTCTCCTCATCCTCCTCACCTGAATTTAGGTGGGATGCCAACATGATCCAGCAAATTACAACCAGAATTGTGTGCGCAATTCGTCCCAACTACTGGCTGGTTATTAACTTATGCCTCAGCTATGGCATGTGAGGGAACACATGTCTCGGGGGTTCCAACACATCTGTTGACTAGCTTACAATGGTGCCAGAGTGTCCAATGCACACATGCAGAACTACTCAAAGTAATCACTGAGTATTAGCAAACCAGCACATGTTTCTAAATATTTAGTGACAATCACTGCCAATGCATACTCCCGTGGAAGAGCCTTCAAGTCAATTTGGATGCATAGTCTGTGACATTCATCCATGTCAGAGTGTTGTGGTAGGCAGTAATTAGTGCACTTGTATGTGTTGACTCCACTTTTTCCCAAATGATCTGCATGCACAGTTTTCTGAACCAGCAATCAGTGTGCATCCGGATGAAACCCATGCATGGTTTCAAGCATGACAGTCACATCCTGTGATGATATATATGTATTGTGTTGGAACACATATTGAGTGGCTAAGTCAAGTGCTTACCTCAATCTCATTAAAGACAGTGTCTATACCATCCAGACTCTCTGCTTCAAAACCTTGCACTGGTGCATAGCCTGAGCCGCGAATCCAACCCATTGGAGCTGTGCTGCCGAGTCCAATCATCTCTCCATTGCTAAAAAAATCAAACTGGCTTCCCCAGCTAATGGGAGCACAAGGGCTGGATGCAGTGTAGTGATCTTTGAGTTACTGCAGCACCAGGGGGTGAGAGGCTTCATATACAGCAATGTCAATCTTATTTGATGTCAGTGTTTAATAGTTCAAAGAAAAATGAGAATACCAGTTCACCCTTATTGTCCTTGAAGAAAAAGGCCATTTGCCTGCAGTGGGCAAAGATGTCTTCATCGTGTTTGATGTCCTTGAATTCAAGACCTTTTGCCTGGATCCCAGGGGGCTCCATATCTTGGGCACTTCCTTGTGCTGTCTCAATTGGAAGGCTGACAGAATATTCATCAGGACAGAAATGTATGAATTAAAAAGGATGGTTTACAGGTTTGGGCTTCATCTGATCCTCCCCCTTTGCCATGGTTATTCCACATCCCTGCAAATGCTCAACATTCTGAGACTTAACCCTGATTGTTTGTCTGCATCACTGGTCTGCTGGGCACTGCCAGCATTTTATGCAAGCATCCTCTGGAAATTTACCATCTCCAAGCAAATGTACAGAGTTGAAACCCGGATCTGAAAAAAATCCAAGTTTGCCCAGATTTCCTGATGGCATTGCGGTATCTGTTACTTGAAAGTGCATGGATACAACACCATTACCCTAAGGTGTCTGCACAAATATTTTGGGGATTTTTGCACTTGTTGTTGTGGAGCATAAGCTCAATTATTTTTGTGTCCCGTTTTGGTGGTGGACCCAGATGCGAAAGATCGAGTGACATACCATGCCAACTGCATCCCCACCACCAGATGTCGCTCTGAGGGGATAGAGACATTGCTAAATCTCCCCCATGTATGATGCTGGGTTTGGGAAATGTAGTAGACACTCATAACAACAATTCTCTGCTCATGACTTGTGGCACAGCCACAAATTTCCGTTTTTGGTATGTTTTCAAATTTTCTTGCTAGTCAACACATGAAGTGGGGCTTTTTGAGTAGTTAGGATTGTTAATAGTCTCTGTAAGAGTCCTAGAATAAAAACCTGGATCAGCGGCATCGAAACTGAGCCTGTAATTCCATATTTTTCGTATCTGGGACTTTTTCAGATCTGGGTTTCAACTCTGTAGATTGTAGGCTTGGACTTGTTCAAGGCATAACTTTTCGCGCTTTTGTTGTTGCTTCTTTTGCACTGAAGAAAAATCAATGAGTGATAAAAGATGAGAATGGAGAAGAACTGACCACTGGGTGGTTACAATGTACCCAGGTGTTTGTCAACTTTTCTATATTACATAGTTCCACTGTTTGGGTCAGTATTTTGCACTAAGCAGGATTCTGAAGATGTCGAAACTCGTTGTGTTTGAACTTGAACAGGATGACCACAATGAAACTTTCATAAAGACGATGCACATCGATCCGACAGAGCTAATCCAAATAAATCAATATGAAGAAGTAGCATCACATGCCAAAACACTCACATCATAATTCATTTGCTCCTGCAGTGTGAGAGCTAGTCCAGTATCCCATGCAAGTTTAAAGTTGGCTTCTGACATGAACAATTGAATTGACTGTGGAATTTTTGCATGGGGAACAAGATTGGGGTTTGCATCCATGATCTTGTATAGCATCTCAGCCAGATCTAGTGGGTGCTTGATGTCTATCTCAACCATGTAGGGCAACTGGAAGGTGTTAATATGAAATGAAAGAACAAGGAGCAGTGACTCAGTCAGCAGGTATGTCCTATATAATTTCTTTCAATTTCTGTTGTCCTGAGATTTCAAATAGTACCATAATATTCCAACATCCGTGCCGAAAGCCCAGGCCAGCGTAGCCGAACTGTTGCACAGACAATATGGCAGTCTGATGATGAAGAGGCCGCTGATGAAGACAGTGTTTTTGGGGGTGAACTTAGTGACTTGTCAGACTCGGATTCCAAATCTAATGCTGGTGAGGATGATGATGATGATGACAAACACTATGTATCTGTTGCGGCTTCACAGGGACTGGACTTATTTCTGTGCATGGTGCCCAATAAAGAACATCAACAACTGTGGGTTGATACATTCCACCACCAGCAAGACTGGTGGGTTCCTCTATGTGAGGGTTGGAACTGAATTCTCTGCTCTGCATTCTTTGCCCCTATCAGAGATGATACCATAAGCTTATCTTCAGAATGGTCTCCTAAGGCTGAACTGAATATTTTTATCCAGGTCGTGTCCAACAATGATTGTTACGAAAGTGCTGTACTGGTCTTGAGACAGATGCGCCAAGTTAAAATACAGATGCAGCTTGGATTCATGTCATCAGAGTCAGTTTCTAATAATAATAAAACCAATTGTGCTGTTATTGAATTTCATGAAGAGCATGGGTGTAGGAAAATGATCTGTGAAATAGCTGAGGTATCGACATTTTCTGACACTCAAATTGCCTTTGTGAAGCCCTTGATCGCTGGGTGAAGGATACAGCGACTTGGGAATGAACCACACTGAAATTCATAGCTCAACCAGTGACTTGTTTGGCTTGAAACTTACACAGGAGCCTCGTAGCCTCCTGGTAGGACTCATACATAGTAGTTGTCAAGTACTCAAATATTTGTAGTTGAGTGCCGATGAGAGAGGATCCTAGCGAGCAAGGCAAGTACAGTCTGAATGGTGTATAAGCTTCAGAGAAATAGTGCATGGCTTGGGATGTCCCAATACCGCTATTTATCAGTCCCCAGAAAGATGTCTCTACTGGGGGAAGCTCCTATAATTCAAAGTAGGTGAGTAGGGATATACTATCAGTACTTAACTTCACTCCGGAGCCTCCAGGCTTTCTACGAGCTCAGAGGCGATGGAAGTTGAAGGAGTAAAAGATATATTCACATACTGTAATAACTACATAAAGTACATGACTGTTCATAAATTATATTCTACATCGGGAATACAATTAGAACCCAGTACACTCTATAAGAGCATACTGCAAAAGAATTGTTAGAGAAGTAAATAAGTCCATGTTAATAAGAAGAGGAAGGATGACTCAAGTAGTTTACACTCCTCAGTTGCCGAACTACCAGTACTATGGAAGATATGTGTGATTCTTGTGAACAAGTTGGCACACTCTGATATGTGCAGAGTTACAAGTCCTAAAGTTTACTTTAGGTAATCATTCTTTGTCATTGTTCACCCGCCAATTTTTGAGGCATTTTCAGTGCACCTAAACTGTGTAGTTGTGGGAAAGGTCACGTTGTTGTTTGTATAAATGGTTATGGAAGTGGCGTTATTCGAGTGTTTCTCTTTAGGTTCATGAATTGGTTCTATCACAGATTTCTGCTAGTACCAGGTGATCTCGAGCCAGTAGAAAATGAGGGTCAAATCAGGAGATGTAGGATTTGTGTCGTAAAGTTGGTGGAATGAAAACTAGGCCAACAAGGTGAGGAGTCATCGAAATAACTGGGTGCTCATAAATAGCACACAAGGGGTATAAAGCTAAGCAAGTGGGTGATTGATAGCAGGGACATGCACTGTGGGGCTCCCACATGCGCTGTGTACGCCCCAGCAGATACAACGGACCAGACGCAATGCCTCTACACTCCATATACTCCTCACACGTTGTGGGGCTGCCACATGCGCTGTGTCCGCCCCAGCAAATACGACGACACAACCACAACACCCAGATTCACCACCTGCACTCACCATGCCCTGCATTCCCCATATCTACACATTTCAGACGCCGTTCTCGCATCTCGCATCGCGGACAGCGCACCTGCAACGCCATCTGGCAGATGGGAGCGCCTTCGTCCATAACAGGATCGACCGCCGGAGCGCACAGCACTTCCAACATGCTCATGCCGACATATTGCACACATTTCACCCCTTTTCAGCCTCAGGACGTCGTATCCGCACGGACTTTGGACGGATTAGGAAGGTAGCAGTTCGTCGGGCATCGCATCGCAACAACTTTTGGGCCCGAAAAGGCAACTTCCTCCGACGAGCACCATAACTCAGTGGGATGAAACACGGTGCAAGCACACCGCCATGGGGCTAAAACGTTATGGAACGCCGAGGGAGCGGACTGTGGACATGTAGAGAAGGTCTAAAGGGGTTCTTGGCAGAGTATAAAAGGATCTAGCTCTCAAGGCAGTAGACAGTCCACTTTGGAGCGCTTTTTCCCCCACTAGTTTCTAGTGTAAACCGATTCCCCCCAATATACTGTTGACCCACACACCACTAACCCACTAACTTGTTGAAAGACACTTGACCACACATCCTCCAGACAATTCATACTGAACGTCTAACCACACTAACCCGTCCCCTTGACCTCGCAAACCGCTGCTCGTGCAGAGAGGAACGAATCAAGGCGTCCCACACCAAATTGCAGATACCTTGGACAACGACCGGCACACTCACGTCCTTCGCGAGCCGTACCCATGTTGAGCTGTTAGGCCCTCGTTGAGTCATTTGCGGTTGTCCCACCTTTGGGAAAGCCAGTCGAATCAACTATCACCCGGTTCAAAGGGGAAAGGCGGTAGAAGAGAGACAAAGCAGAGACTTGGATATTGTCTCGGAGTAGTGCACGCGGTGTGCACATCTGAACAAGGTATTTTTCACGTTTTCCCCCATTTTTGACCCCCAACAGATCCCCATGGACAAACACTGCTCAACTATCTTCTCTCAACTCTATACGAACCCAACTTAAACAAAAAGGCCCCCAGAGGAAGAACAAGTCACTTTTGGAACTTCGTTTCCAAAGCAATGCTACAGTCCCCCTCACAACGTCCAACAACACACACCAGGCCGCCACGACTCGGATTTCATCACACCAAGCGTCGCGCCCGGTTTCACCACTGGCACATGGGAACTACCTTGGCCATAACAAGGTTGATGGCCGCAAGGTACCACATGCTCTGAAACATCGGACCTGACACATCACACACATTTCACCCAAATTTGGCTGCCAACCGTCACGCCTGAACAAACTTTGGACGGATTAGGAAGGTAGAGGTTTGCAAGCTGCCATGTCTCGACGAGATATGGTCCAAAAAAGGCAATAAACTGTTCCGCCTCCCAATGTTTGAGTCAGCTCGGGACCGACTGAAACACAATGGAATGGGCTGGAACACCGAGGAAGCGGACTGTGGACATGTAGAGATGCTCTAAAGGGGATATTCACGAAGGTATAAAAGGACCTGGGTTTCTAGACAGTAGACACTCAACTCTGGAGCGGTTTTTCCCCCACTAGTTCTCTAGTGTAAACCAATCCCCCAATACATCATTGACACACACACACACACACTAACCATCTAACTTGTCGCAAGACACTTGACCACTCATCCTCTAGACGGTTCATACCAAACGTCTGACCCACACTAACCGCTCCCTTGTCATCGTAAAACCACTGCTGATGCAGAGAGAAATGACCAAGGCATCTCACACAATTCGTGGTCCACCTAGACCAACACCGAGTCGCCACGCCCGCCACACGAGTCCAACCCACATTGAGCCTATAGGCCCTTGTCAAGCCGTCGCGGTTATCCCACCTTTGGGAAAGCCAGTCGTATCAACTATCACCAGGATCAAAGGGGAAAGGCGATAGAAGAAAGACAAAGCGGAGACTTGAATATTGTCTCGGATCGAAGCACGCCAGCAGGGTGCCATCTGAACAAGGTATTTTTCACACTATCCCCCATTTTTGACCTCCCACAGGACCCCACAGGCAAACTCTGTTTGACCACCTCTTCTCACTAACTTTATTCGACCCACACGTCAATGAGAAAACCCCCAGAGGAAGAACAAGTCAATTTTGGAACACCGTTTCCAAACAGACGCTGCAGTCTCCCTCACAGCGTGAAGGGGTATAGTCTACAAAGCATGGGTGTGTGTAAGTCTGGAACTTACTTACAGTGATTGATGAAACCTGGTCCAATTATTACTAACCATCTTTGATGGATGATCCCAGTATTTAAACCTTTCCCATTAGTTGTACTTGTTTATCTTGTCTTTCACTTACACTACAACAATCTAGGTTACTATTTCTTTTCATGTGTTCCTATCTTGTCTTTCACTTACACTATGACAATCTAGATCACTGTTCCTGTCTTTCTGTCTGAATCAGTGAGGACACATTGCCGGCGTCCTTTCAGTGTGCTTTGTATGGTGTAAGTCCTCGAGTTTTTTGGGGTATAATGGGACTATGAAAGCATCTAGTATGTACAGTGACCTAGTAGGCAGTGAAGAAGATATACAAGGGGGTATTCGCACCAATGAATTGGGTCATAGTGGTGTCTGGGAGAAAACGACTAGAGGAATTGTTGACTAGAACCAGTGGTACTGGTAAGAGTGTAATAAAAAGCAGAGTAAACTTGAGTGTATGGGGTTTATATACAAATTGTCCGTAATTAATGAGTCATCTTGTTGCCTTGGAAACATTAATTTACCATCTCATAGTAATTAATGAGTCATTTGTAACTTGGGAACATAATTTACCTTGTTGCAGTGCGGTGCTGTGCAGCCGGTTGCCATGGAATCTGTATTTATAGGTGTGTCATTATTTACTGATGGCTGTAAACGGCAGTGCAGATGATGTAATGGGCTGCAGAGTGCTGTCAATCATCCCATTTAAATTGTTGTTCCGGAGTTGGGGTGACCCTTTACATAATGATGAGATAAACTTAATTAGTCACATGTTCTCATAATTCAGTTGATGGTCCGATATTGATGAGGTTCCGTGATTTGCCCATTCCAATGCTAAATTTCATAAGTCGCCGAGCACGTGGTGAATCGGTCCTGTCTCCAAACACTTTTGGAACATGACAATGTGGCAGGCCTATTTGTTTTCTTTGGCTGTGTGTATAATTGTGTTGCTACATAGCGACTGACAAGGAGCGCTTTAGCCAGTGTTAAGTCGGCTTGAAATGGTTGCCGTCAGAGCTTCTATGTCAATCTATATTTATACACTTCAAGGCTGACTCCTTTTCTTGACATGGAGGATTTAATTGTCGGGCTTGGGTTGGTTTGGGTTGTGTAGTTGTCTATATATGGTTGTGTTCCTCTCTCTGATTCTTGGTCTACTTCCTTTCTTATTTGTTTAGGATGGATGGGGCTTTCACCTTTGGCATATCTCTGTGAGTTGACTCTACTGTTGTCCAAGGACTGCTGTAGATAACTGATTGAATAGTGTGGCTGTCTGTGGAGTTTGGGCTAGGGTGCCTTTTGAAATATTTTAGGGCTTTACCTTCACATGTACAAACAGAACCCCTACATGTTTATTCAGTGGAGAAAAATTGTGTCACAGGTTTGCCATGCATGGTGTATCATTATTCTAGGCAGTCCCTTATTGTGGACAGTAGAGAATACCACAAATAACAGATATCACAAATATTCGTGAGTATACATTCGTGAATAACAAATACTTATATTCACAAATGGCTGTGGCAGTGCTATTCACACGACTGTGAATATGGTCCCCAAGACCTCTGAATATTCATTGAATATTCATCGGCTAATCACTGCGGGGATGGCCTAGTTACAGGTTGTGATGAGAGAACGGCAAAAGAATGTGTGATGCAGGGAAATAAGGATAAGATAAAGAAAGTTGTTAGGGGCTATTCCCAATATGGTAAGTAAGTTCAAAATAAGTTGTAGAGGGACGCACCCGGGTCAAATGGCCACCTGAATGTCAAAAGAATTTTACACAGTAGGTGCACATGCTAATTATCACTGAACACAGTTACCCTGAGCTCAGCATGCTGCAGAAGCCTGCAGTGAAACGGTGCACCTGAGTATAGTCATGAAAATCACAATCCAATAGATGTGTACGAGACACACAAATCGAACCACAACCAACAAACAATTACACACAACCAACAAACAACTACACAAAGTGCTCTTCTATATTTAATGTACTTGGGTCCTGTCAATCAGAATTGACTGCAGATACACCGTTGACAATTGTGCAATGAAGGAAGATAAATCAAACTGTATCTCAAGACTATTGCGAGTAGAACTCGTGAGTAACAACTAAAGCTTCTCGAAACACTAATTGTGGGGGTTTTGAAATGAAACGAAACTCAGTCGCAAAAGCACGTAAGCTAATTCCGACAACTTGAAGCCACACTGGACTTGAACTAGCGGTCTCACGGGACTCTCTTGTAACCTGGGACTGCAACCGAACTCACAGGAACGATTCCAACAGTGACTACGATCAGCCTCACTGGACTGATTCCAATAGTACCTTTAGACGTGGGACTGCGACCGAACTCACTGGAACGATTCCAACAGTGACTACAATCTTAGTAGTACCTTTGATTTTAAAGCTTTGACACTTTGTCGCGACTTCAAACTGGATTACAAACTTATCACGAGAGCTTCTCACGAGAGACTTTCTGGTTCAGCACTTAAGCTTATGACTTTGGGTTATCAATCACAATGTGTATTGACTATCTAACTGAGTTGGGGCTAAGTACAAACTTTGAAATGTATAAAACAAATCTCTGCGTATAAATAGAACTCCAGATGTGCACTAAACTCATGAGAAATCACTACTGTGACCAAAAATAGTCACAGCAATAATAACTATGAGGGAAATGCAGTCCAGAACGCGTTAAAACTACTCTGCTTTTATACTACTTTACAGTCCATTTTAGTACATGCTATATAAGGAAATTGAATAATAGGAATTATGTACAAGGCCACGAAAACGGCTGGCATTCTATTTTAAGGACTTTAAACCCATTTGCAACATGCCATAGCAGTCGCGTCTCTTTGGCATGAGCCTTATTCAGCTCATATACTCAGCTTAATGCATTAAACGTCGGGCTGATTCTAGGGGTCTAATGCATTATCTGTGGGGAGTGGCCGTATAGCCACATAAGGGACTCGGGCACCTTGATGGTGGCTTCGGCAGGCTTGTCGGAGCCTGAATACTGATGATTAATGCCTCATCAGTGCCAATGATGTGGATCTGAGGGAAAGATATAAATATGCACCTGTCAATCTAAATTTGGCCTGAAAAATATAGGCTTTTCACATGATGCTGCCTCTTACGTTCTGCATCACCGTCATTGGGTCGTCACCGTCCCATCAACCCATCAAATGTCCCACCACCACTGTTCCCCTTGCCCCTCCCGTGCTTGATACTTAGCATAAAAATCATGAAAATATTAGGGTGGGCACGCAGAACGAAGAGAAACATTATCCTATCAGTGTGCCCACTTACGGCTGCGCGCGGGCGGCGGGGCGCGCTTTTTCGCGCTTTCGGCGCCTTGTGCACGCACTAATAATAGGTGCAGCACTCCCAAAATATTTGGGAGGATGCACCCAACATTAAAGTATGTGAGCGCACTCATGCGCCCACTTGCAGCTGCGCACGCACTACGCGGTGCGCATTTTCGCGATTTCGGCGCCTTGCGCACGCACTAATAATAGACGCAGCATGCCCAAAATATTTGGGGGGACGTGCCTAACATTACAATATAGGGGCGCACTCACGCGCCTGCTTGCAGCTGCGCACATGTGGCGCAGTGCGCATTTGCGTGTTTTCGGCGGCTAGTGAACGCATTAATAATAGGTGCAGCGGTCCCAAAATATTTTGGGGGATGCGCCTAATGTTATAATATGTGGGCGCACTCGCGTGCCCACCTGCAGATGTGTGCGCGCTGTGTGGTGTGCATTTGCGCGGTGTCGGCGCATTGCGCATGCACTAATAATAGGCACAGCGGTCCCAAAATATTTTTGGGGATGCGCCCAATGTTATATTATGTGGGCGCACTTGCGTGCCCACCTGCGGCTGCGTGCGCGCTGCACGGCACGCATTTGCGTGGCTCAGGGCATTGCGCACGCACTAATAATGGGTGCAGCGGTCCCAAAATATTTTGTGAGAAGCACTCAATGTTCTAATACGCAAGCGCACTCATGTGCCCACTTGCGGCTGCGTGTGCGCGGCGCGGCGCACATTTGCGCACATTCAGTGCCTTGTACATGCACTAATAATAGGTGCGGCGCTCCCAAAATATTTCGAGGGATGTGCCTAATGTTACAATATGTGGGCGTGCTCACACACCCACCTGCAGCTGTGCACCGCACATTTGCGCATTTGCGCATTTTTGCGCATGTGGCGCCGTGTGCACGCGCTAATAATAGGTGTAGCACTCCCAAAATAGTTTGGGGAATGCGTCTAATATTCTAATATGTGGGCGTGCTCACGCGCTCATTTGTGGCTGTGCATGTGCTGTGCACCGCGCATTTTCGTGCTATCGGCGCCCTGTGCACGCACTAATAATCGGCGCAGCGCTGCAAAGATATTTGCAGGGATCCGCCCAACATTAAAATGCGATGGCACACTTGCGCGCCAACTGGTAGCTGCACGCTTGCTGCATGGTGCCCATTTGCGCGCTTTCGGCGCCTTATGCATGCTGTCCCATGCATTTGTGAAGTTTTGCAGAAACAGCAAGGACAAAATGAAGCCATGGTATGCATTGCAACTATGGGTGGTTTCGAGCTATCTCATGCCCCTCTGGCCCTGAGTGTTTATGACCACAGTTATCTCGGCCAATTATGATACCACATGTCAAACCAGTTGTTCCTAGACTTTTGGACACTCCCCAGCACCCTGTGAATCTCATTATGCCTCAAATATCAGAAAAATAAGTTGGAATTTCTTCTCAGGAGGACTCTGCACATATTATCGACTAGTAATAGGTTGTCCGCTCAATCTTGGACCCCCTTTTCCCACCTGACTGTAATAAAATACCACGCTATCTATCGCGAACTTCTTACGGGTTTACGGCGAACTTGTTATGGGTTTTTTAACAAAATCTATCCAATGCCTGCAATACAGCTCCACAACTCATATTACTAATGTCTAGTGCCCCCTAAATATTTACACCTATTTATAATCACTGGGTGGTGCTCCGCTGCACCTATTATTAGTGCGTGCGCAAGGAGCCGAAACCGCGCAAAACCGCGCCACACAGCGTGTGCGCAGCTGCAAGTGGGCGTGTGGGTGCGCTCATGTATTATAACATTGGGTGCATCCCCCAAAATATTTTGGCAGCGCTGCACCTATTATTGCAACTCCCTCTTCCCTTGCATTGAGTCCGGATCCACCAACCTTCCCCCATTCAGATGGTGACACTGATTCGATTGCACCAGAGGACAGCGCATCTCAGGTTCCAAGCAGTGTCCCATCTCGCCGTAGCAAGGCAGTAGAACATCGAAACTATGATGCCAACAACTTGACCAATGTTGATCTTTGCGATGAGGAGAACAATTTATGTGGGTGTTGGAATGATAATTAAACACTCATCTCGCCTATCGCTGTATCCCTAGAACGTGCGCGGCGAGAGTATTATGCAGCATTCTACATGGAGTTCAAAAAGCCTGTTCTTGAGCGGAACAAGGATGGCTCAGTTGTGTATACAACGGTGAAGGGCTCGGCCGTGCCCATCTATGTTTTTGAATGTCTCAAGTGCGTCATTTGAACTGCCAGTTTGATTACTACTTACGCACAAACCAAAAGATGTGGAAAACTCTTGAAGCACAATGCTAGCTCCAATACCACTTTGAATCTCCTCAATCATGCGAGGGATTGCACACCTAAGCCCGACCTCCTTTCCCAGCAAGGCATGATATACTCCTTTGTGTCAGGCTCAACCTACAAGTGTGAAAAATTGGGAACACTCACCACATTCTGGGTTACTTGGTGTTGTAGGCCTTTCAAGATTGTCGAAGACCCAGAGTTTCACGAAATCATCCATCTTCTCAACCCAAGTGCACACACACATTCAGCAATGACCCAGGCCTGCAATGTGAAGTGCCTTTACAAGCTTTCGCGCAAAAAGACTCGCATTTTCCTAGCAGTATGTTGAAGCCATATTCTTGAACTGTTCACTAATATATTAGTTCTAGAGCACGACTGGAGTCGTGCATGTTGCTCTCGATGTTTGGACAGATTTGAACATGGTTCCATGGCTTGGAATTATATGCTACCTTGTCCATAGCAGACAATACAAGTGATTCTTCCTTGACTTCATTTGGTGAGTTGAGCCTCTATAAAAAATCACAGCTTACCATAAATGGGGTCTTAGCATCCGCGGGAGCCACACTGGAGTGGCTCTTGCACAGGCATTGTATGACTGTCTAATGTGATTACAAGATACATCTTAGAGTGAGTTGTTCTAGTCTTGTTTTGTTCTCCTGAAGTGCTGATCTAGACATTTGCCTGCAGCTTCTTGAACTTGCTGCCGATAATGCATCCAATAACAACACACTTGGTGAGTCACTTGCTGCCAGAATCGGTCTATCTGGATGTTTCTGGGGGAAGCTGCATCGCATCAGATGTTTTATTCACATTTTGAACTTGGTTATGAGGGTATTCATTTATTCTGTCTTGAAAGTTGTGCTGCTAATCTATACACAATGCATCCAGGCTTTCTTGTGTGTTTTCTTGCAGGTGAAGAAGTCAGCACACACAGAAGGAACCACCGAAGAGTGGCACTCTTTGGAGAAGGAACTTGCAAGGTACAATGTGGAGGACAGCAATGAGGAGTCAGAAAATTCAGACAATGAGGTGGAAGGAGAGGAGGGGGATGGTGACAATGAGGTGGATCGTACCCCAATTGATCCGGATTTTGATGCAGTCCGCAATGCAGCAGACAGCGAGATGATTGATGAGTGCGAGGATGGGGAGAAGTGCACGGGCTCCCATCTGAACGATGATATTGAGCTCCCTCCCTTGAGTGTGGAGGAGCGCAAGCAAGCTCGAGTCCTTCTTGCAAAGGTGCATTTATTTTCAGAATTTCATCGAAACTGACAACCATATTATCAGGCCATTGGTCTTTCAAAGACCATTCAAAACAGCTCGCTGAACTCCAAGGCTTGGGAGACGAAGTCACGAGAGCTTAATGTCACCCTTCTCGCCCTTGTTAAAGTGATTGATACTCAATGGAACTCGCATGCTCACTGTCTGCTTCACATTCTGGACCGGCAGGCTGTTGTAACCCAAATGTGCACTGACTGTCATCTCAAGTTAAGGCAGTACACATTTTCGGGTGAGGAGTGGACGATCCTGGAACAACTTGAAGATATTCTCGAAGTGTGTCAACTCAATATAGACTTTGTTCAAATTGCTAATCCTTGACTTGTCAGACATTCATTGCTGTGACCGAGAAGATATCTAAAGCTGAAGTGGCTCTGGTTTTGTGGTCATTCCTCTCATTGACAAATTTACAACCATATTCAGTCAAATGATAGATGACACTACTCTGCACATTGCCATCTGTCATGCCGCCAACACAGCACTCACAGTTCTCAACAAGTATTACTCCTTCACTGAGTGAGATATATCGGATTGCCATAAGTGAGTCAATTTTGCAGAGAGACTTATACTGACAGATATTATTAGTTCTTCACCTATGATACAAGACATTTTACTTCCACACTGTTGGGTGGGAACAGTCATGGATCGATGAAGCTCTCTGACTTCTACGTCATGCCTGGACTTCACATTATAAGCCAACATCAGCTGCACAGAACACTGGTCCATCTGCTGTAGCAAGCACATCCCAAACCCAACCTGGCTCTCGTGTATGCCTGCTTCTTGTGTCCTTCCGACTCTAGTACCTTTATTAGCATTCTAAAATCAGTTTTGAAGTCATGATTGACTATGGGCAAACAGATCCTTCAGCAGCTGACACTCTTGAAGCATGGCTTGCATCCCCAGCACTTCCCTACGAAAATGACCCGATTGGACATCATTCCAGGCAGCGTGAGGCAGAAAAAGCAAGGCAAAATTTGGAAGGTGAAGCATTTGTACAAATGTGTGTCACAGTCAAGACTCTGGTGTCCACTCTCAGTAAGATGAGAGGGATAGGGTAGTGCCTTATGAGTTCTCGAAAAATGATGGAATAAAAGGTTAACTACTACAGATGAACTACTACTCTATATATACTGTTCCAAAGGCTGTGTACATTGCTAAGTCTGAAAGCTGTGTACACTGTTAGGTAATTATATCTGAAACAGATCAGTCCTGAAACCGATACTGTCCGATCATATGTGTATCCTGTCATAAGTCGATCTGTGTTTCCGATCCATGAACCTGATTAATAGGGCTTCGACCCGTCGCAAAAATGTGCCGTCGTGGGGACGGTACGGGTCCACCCGGCCGTCGAACGAGAATTTTAACCGCCCTGACGGACGGGTCCCGTCCGTCGACGGGTTACGGCCGTCGCGACGGGCACATCTGGCGATATTTTCGATTGAAATGGAATATTACCTAGCTAGACTTGTAGGCACTGTTGTTATTACCAGGAAAATTTAAGAGAGTTATTTAGACTTGTTCATATTATTCCAGAGTCGCAATAAGCTTACAAAGTCTTGTTCTAGCACAAATACAAGATATCTCCCTCTGTGATGGGATCAAACCAACTTCAACGCAAGCTCAGCAAGGCAATTCAACTTACTCTGAAGATATTAAAAATCTAAGAACCAGCCAGATATTCATTAAACAACCACCGAACTGAGCTCCAGATCACAGGTATGGCCCTGACACCAACTTGAACTATCAACGAAAAAACATAAGTCATTGTGAAGTCCGTAGCACCTGGGGAAAATCCTGCAGAGCACACAAATTAATTCCCAAGCCACTAGAAGCCACATTACAAGTAAATTATTGAAATCCAGCGCTACTCAACAACATAGGCCGAGTTCAGCGGTCGCGACATCAGTGGTATGATACCCCATTTGGAGGAATTTGCCGAGAAGCCGGCTTGACCATGGCGATGCCCAAACCAATCATCTTGCACTAAGCAATCAATCTGCAGCCCCTTTTGGCTGACCTGTCACCCGTCAACGGACGGGTGACGGGTACCCCATCGACGGGTTAGCCCGTCCCATACCCATCCGGCTCAACTCTTCGCAAAATAGCTCGATGGACGGGTCCCGGCACGTTGCGACGGCCCGTCACCCCGTCGCAGCGACGGACGGGTCGAAGCCCTACTGATTAATGACCCAATCATAAATTAAGTGTAGCACATGGCTACATGTGTCCTTCAACCGGTGTTGTCCCAGTTGTCCTGATAGAAGTTGTCATCACATCCTTCGTAGCAGATGATCTTATCTGTTGGTGCTTGTTTGGGCACTAAGATAGGTGTTGTCGCGATAAGATTGCGATCAAATCGTGACAATGTGTCTTGATTACTTGTCTTCACCTGGTAAGATAATGTCTTCCCTCTCATGCTTTGCACTCATATTGTTGTATAGCAACCTCTGTTGATGCTGAGAGACTGTTCTCCTTCTCAGGAGGTACTGTTTCAAAGCTGCACAATCAACTGTCTGAGGATTCTGCACATGCTGCTGTTATGGTTGGTGTTATATACCGAGCCGAAGGTAGGAGGGGCTAAGTCTGAGCTCCGAATGACCGGAGGACCGGAGAACCGGAGGAAGTCGGAGGACGGTTAGGACGCAATCACCACAGGGGGAAAAGGGTGAGCGAGACTATCTGACTGGCAGACGAAATACAAGAAGTCTGAAGGGAAGGTTGGAGGACCAGAGGTAGTCCTGAATGCGGAAGGAAGACATATGTCCAAGATATAACAATAAGGCATAGGTGCATGGAGATGAGGAAGGTGATGGGAAACATGAGGTCAGTAAAGACAATAAGACAGAAGACGGGTAAACGGGAAATGCTCAGTAATCCTTCATTGCGTAAAAACCCGTGTAAGACATCGAGGAGCAGCGCCAAGGTGTAGCTCGGAGGACGGAGGAGCAGAAGAGCGGAGACCGGAGAATTGCGATAGATAGGCCGGGGACACAGCGGGCAAGTCCCATGGCCGTGGCTTCATGGTCTTTGACTTTCGTGGGACCGACATTTGCCATGGCGTTGGGCAGTCGTTGCACAATCGATCACGGATCAGGAAACGTGTAAGAAATTTACCCACGACTTGCCACGACTCGGTCTCCTCTCTACCTTTACCACCATCTCGTCTCAAGCACCCAACGGCGCCCAACCTCTTCCTTCCACATCCTGAGGAGCCAACTGCTGTATTAGTTTCTCGCTGTCTTCACCGCTGCCCCGCCTTGTTCCTCGTTTATCTACTCTACGCTGCACTGGACTACGCTGGGAGACAGTCTCGAGCAAGGAAACGCAGCTATCCATGTAATGTAAAGCATATTTTGTGCTCTACACATCATGGATTGCTGTTGGATGACCTTCAATCAACATAAATTGCAAGTGCAGGATTCTTGTTCTCTCTCGGTCGTTGCCTCGAGGTAGAGAGATCACTGATCGGCATCTCAATAATACTGTCTTTCATTTCGTCTTTCATCCAATTCTCTACCACCTCAGTTAATCCCCCAATGCCCCCCAAATCCAATCTGCCCAAAGCTTCTCAGAAGAAAGCAAAGACGAGGGTCAACTTTGGTGCCAACAGCACTCCACGCAAACGCAAAGCCAGTCCCGCCGGCGATACCGAAGCTGAGCCCTCGGCCTCTTCGTCGAAGAGGCCCCGGACAGACACCAGTACTTCAGGCTCCAGAACTGTGGGCGACTCGACCTCCACTGGTACAGGTGCAGGGCCCTCGTCGACGACTTCAGGCGCAGGCGCAACAAATAACGATGGCTCCAGTGGCTCGGCGGTCGCTGATACTCCAGCCAAGAGAGCACGGAACCGATGGGGTATTTCTCCCGCAGACGTGCCTGCGGAGGCAAAGATGACTCAGGTGCGTTCGAGCTTTCTACTCTTTCATTACTTGAAACTAATCACAAAGGCAGCGGGCGTTCCAACGATTTATTAGAGGACTCTGTGGCCTGCTCACGCAGGCAGATGTTCTTCCGTCTGCCATCAACGCCCAGAAGCACTATGACAGGCGTTTCCAAGACGCCGACGACTACCGCTTGCAAATGCGAGCCCTTGTCGACGAATCGAGGACTGCTGTCAGCGAAGCGAAGGCACTTGCGACCAAGCTTGTCCGAGATGCGAAACGAGTAGCTGGGCCCATTGCAAATGATATTGCACGCATTCCTGAACTCCACCTTGCCACCGTCTTCACCATGATTCTCAAAACAGGCCTCAAGGGCTTCTGTCCTGACCTTGAGGGGCCCGTTCAGTCCACGTACGACCAAATTCATCGCCATTTGGCTGTGTCTGGTTTTCAGTTTCTTGCAGCTTCGTTTGCCCTCGCAGCTTTGGACGTGAACATGAAGGTTGCTGAGAACACGGAGCTTCTTGGTGATATGTACGACAACTATACTTACGGGACATTGGCCCAGAAGACGAAGATGGAGAGGCGCCGTCCTGGTAGTCTCGGCCAATCACTTAAGCACGGGGTCGAATACAAGGCTCGCGGACGCATGCGTCTCCTATTTTCTATTTTCCTTGTTGTTCACTCTTTTGACCACCCAATTTTTAGCTGTGCAAAGTTTGGTCTGAAATGGCGACCAGACTTGAGCTCCGAAAGCCAGTCCAGCATATGACCTATGTCCAGGAGGCTCACTCTGACGATGAGGATGGTAACGTTCGGGAGAAGCCGGGCCGAAATCCTGTTGTCGGCGAATTCTTTGTCAACGAACTTGATCCTGAAGCCAAACATTATCGAAAGCGCAATGCCAAAGGGGGTCAAAAGTAAGCTGAAAGATGATATGTACTGGTCCATTACTGACAATCATCATTTCAGAGAACCGAAGAAACGCATTCGTTCCAACCCACTTCGCCCTGCATCTGACATCGGGATGATTTTGCCGCCCGACGTTCCAATCGATTTCTTTACCCCCGAGTTTTACAATGCACTCACATTGGAGGAGCGAGCCCGGTATGCCTACACTGGCGTTGCATTCCCCCTTGCGGAGTTTGTTTTTGCCGATGCACACAAGGAATGGAGGACGATGGGCAGGAAAGATTTTATGGCGAAGTACGGTGACGATGTCTTGAAGCAGTATAATGTCCCCTCTCCCGAAGAGATTGATGCGATTCCTGACACAGACGTGGAGGATGAAGAAGAGATCGAGCTCAACTTGCAGGATACAGATGACGACGAGATGGACATTGACGAAGATGGTGCGCAAGATGTTGATGATGATACTGAGGTTTAGTTACTGGGATTAGTTCTTAGAGATTTCAAGTTTTTGTTGGTACATAGAGTTTCCCTCATAGATGCGACTCATTTTTTCACTCTGACATATTGGCGAAATGTCGTTTCTTGTTGACAGGCCTTTGGAACATGTTCCGTCACAAATGTTACGCTGTCACACTGTCGCACGCTTTCCAAAGACATTAGGTGGCACCATGATCGATATTTTTCTACAAGTGTACCACTGAGCAACATTTTAGGCTTGAAACTATATTACCCACTATGTTTTAGGCTCACTAGGTGGAGCATGAATTTATAAATTCCTGCGTTGTTTCGGTGTCCCAGTGGCTGTGTGATGGGACACGAAAAACACGTAGGTGGATAACTGGTCAACAACTTCATCCCTGCTCTAGCCAAAAAATCTGCAATAAGGCAGAATATTCTAGTTGTCGGCTCTCACCACCATTTGTATGTAAACAGAAGCCCCCATTTTTTTGAGTGGGTGAGATTAAGGCACATGACCTATCAATCAGTTTCACGCACCCTAAATGGAAATGTAGCCATCTCGGACTAAAATCCTTGCACCATCCACACCTATGAACCTAAAAAATGAGATAAGTCAGTCCATTCAGCCAGGATTGTTCAAAGCTCAGTTTTCAAAGGTTGAATTGAATTAATTGGGTCTGTTAAAAGAAAATGTCCGAGTTTTACATGCATTGCTTTTAGTTCTACCGTCGGAGAGGAGGAATGACCGATAAGAAAATGTTGCATAAATTTTAGGATGGTGCTCATCGACGGCCTCGGTTCAGAGCCCAACAAATAATTAAAACAGCTTCTCTGCAATAAGTGTTTGCAGGCCGATTCCATGTTGTCAAGTGTGTGCTGACATGGGATGGTTCGATTACAATCCCATCGGCCTCTGGATCACACTGCACTATGGCAGCCTTTAACTCTGGATGATCTGCAAAGAATTGGATAGGCAGAGGTATATGTCTGTGAACAACAACAAAGGTCCGGAGAATATTGTCGAGAGGAATTTGCCAGATGGCGGTGATCACTCCCGTAGAGCTCTGTATATTTTTGGGAACTGTTCCTGGCTCGTAGAATTGAATCAAACTATTTGCCACGTGGGAGGAATTGCAGCTATATGTACGCTTCTCCAAATGGAATTTGAGGCACCTTTTGCCCCGGGGTGGCAGTATCATGGAACTGTGATCGGGATCTGGGAGCGTAACTGTCCCTGCGGCATTACCAGTACCGTAAAACTGAGTTTGTGCTCTCCGGTTGAAGATAGATACTCAAGAATCATGTTGTATGTTGACTTGGGGATGTTCTGACTTTTCTTTGCCAGGAAATTTGCTATATACACCTCATCTAGCTGGGTGGGGCCTTGGAGTGTCTTGGGATCTGCAGGATCTAAGATATTGTCAAGGTCTTGTAATTTGCCATCATTGCCATTACAGAGGTGCTTGTCGTGCTTCTTGGCAAGTAATCGTCCTAGACGAGCAAAATGTCGGAGTCGGGTATAATCCATATCATCTAAATTCAGTTAGTCTGAGAATAAAGAACCTCAGAATAGAAACCCACAGAAATGCTCGTTGGTCTTTATTTTCTGCTATATGCCATTGACGCGCTCCCCCATAAACTCATTCTGACTCGCCAATGGTCCCCAATTTTTTAGAATATCTGGGATATGCATCGAATTATGATGTGTTGGGAGAACATCGACATCGGGGAATAGTTGCTGAATAGATTCAAAGTAGTTGGAGTAATAGTGCATGAACAAATCTGCAGCGGAATTTGATGTTTTGAACGAGGCTACAATATTTGTAGATCCAACTAGCAGACAGAAACTCTGTAGCATAGCTTCATGTCGTGCAGGATCCTCCTCGAATTTCATTTCGGGCAAAACAAGGGGCAAGATAACTGAAAACAGAGTTAGGTATTGCTCTGCCTTCAATTTTCCGTGCTTGGCTTCCCCGAGATTTCCAGGCAAGCGAGCCACATGTGTGGGGAGAGAAACCTCTTGAACACAGTGTCGAATAAGTGCTATCTGCTCCTTGGTGTACTTCCATGATCCTCGTACTGCGACATCCTCAAAATCATCATCATCATCGACCTCATCAACTTCATCATCATCGGGGCGGATTGACTCAGGAACAGGTGTGCCATCCGACATTATATCAATGTCCATGTCCATGTCCATTTCACCCTCATGCTCAGGGGCTGGGGTACCTGTTGGAGTTGTTTCATCATCATCATCGTCATCAGACTGGGTTGCCCGAAGATATTCGTCCCTCCATTTTGCAAATAGGCTGGGGTTGAAATTGTTCTCCTCGTCAATTACATCTTCTGCATCCTCCTCTCCACCAGCGTCAGAGATTTCATCATCGGTCCAAAGATCCTCGTCTTCTGCGTCAAGCTGTGCAAGATTTTGTGTTCTGCGGGCATCACGTCCAAGTCCCCAAAGTACACGCAGTTGGTGTTCAAGCACTCCAAGGAGCCAATTGTGCATGAAGCCCAATATAGTGTCTTTAATAGGTTACCGATAGGGAAGGAGGTGCAAAGAGCAGAACCGTACTCCAGTCTTTCTTTCCTGCTCAAGCCTCTTTTGTTTTGTTGGTTGTCGGAGCCAAGACTTTGCCTGTTTCAGCACAGTGGCAGATACTCACATTGGCCACAACCAGTAATCCAGTCTCCCCTTCTCGTCTTTTTGAGAAGACAGATAGAGCAAAACATAGTTGCTGCATATGAGAGAAATCCACCCGCCTCCCTTGCCGCTGGAAGATCTGCCACAAGAGGAATGATCCTAGCTGTCACATTCACTCCTTCTGGATGGTAATATGTCTGTAGTAGCTTCCCTGGAAGATCGTATTCAAGAATGGTCTTCATGAGCGGATCCAGTAGAGGCATAAGTGTCCAGGAAGTGGGCTTGCTTGGTGAGGGGGTTAGGCCCACAATGAACACATTTTCTGGTAAATAGCGGACTTCAGGGGGCAGATTCAAACAGTACAGAATCACTGTGCCCGTCGAGACTTGTTTTCCTATCGGGACAAAATGTAAGTCATCAAAGAATACATTGCTCGATCACATACCAGCCAGTTTGTTTGACCTTGGATTAAACCAATCAATGTATATTCCAAAGACCAGGTTATATTTGTCCCCGAGCTTCTTCAGCTCCTTCCACCGTGGACTGTCCTGGAGATCCGTCATCTCCTCTCCATCTGCGGCAGCGGGTCTTTGGTAAGATTGGGCCAAATAATCTTCGGTGGATTTTCAAGAGAGAAACCAGTCAAGCCAGGATTCAAACTTCTGTGTATTGAAGGTTGTTCTAGGAACCCGTTTAGATTCCTTTCCCAAGTATTGTCTACGCCAAAGGTCGGCCTTGCAGCGCACACGCGAGTTTTTGGAGACCTTCGCAGTGCATTTGTCCGGCATTTTTGCCAGGGATGGGTATAGAGTATAGCACTTGGGACAACACGGTGTTTGAATGATCTCAGGCTCAACCGTGAAGTTCCGGTAGATGGTCCGCATGTCACTGGGAATCCGAAGTTTTGGAATCTGTACTGGTATTCCCTGTGCAGCCAGGGCAACCTGCAAAAGCTCTAAAGCAGTGGTGAGAATGAATTGAAGAGCTTTCAGAATCGTGTTTGCAGTTTCACGACTGACTCCGGCCTTGAGGTTAAGCCAGACTAGCAAGGACGCACAGAGTTGGGTGACAAGTGTGCTGTCAATCACAACATCTAGGTCCACCAATATTTGATTTAATGCAAAATCATGTATTATATTTTTTTACACACCGGATGAGCTGCTTCTGTTATGTTTTACATCTGCCTCTTCTTCAGAAACTTCCTCAACCCCAATAGGGTGGGATTTTCTGCCCTTGGAGCCCTTGGGGGTATGATCTTTTGCATATTCCGGTGCTCGGTTGGCAGCAGCAGCGATCTCGTGAACCCTGCGCAGCTGCTGCGTAACTTTGCGACCAGGAATTTCTTGGCCATCGAGGAAAACCCGATGGCCCTGGATGCACTCTGCACAAGTGCAGATCACCTTCCTAGCCATGGAGCGAGCAAGCACGGGGGATTGTGCTTCAATCGTGGCTGTTTATTGGCTTTTATCTCTGGTCGAATATCAATCTGTCAATCTGTCAATCTTCTAACCCCTATCTCTTAAGAAGGTGATTAAACTGGCAGCCTGAGAACCAGAATTACGGATCAGCAGTAGCATCAGCACTGCTCTCATGTAAGTTCGGGGTCAGTTTTACATACTGATATATAACCAAGAAAACGGTCTCTTAGTAGTGACTGCAGCCACAGTGTTCAATGCGGGTAGAAAACCATCGAAGGCGCAGATGTGATTGGTATCATCAAGATGTGCCGAAATTTAACCGTTGCGATAAGATATACCGTATTGGGATGTAAAATGATGGTTTGTGCAACGCCATGGCAAGTGTCGGTCACACGCTAGTCAAATCCCATGAAGCCGCGGCCGTGGGACTTGCCCGCTGTGGGAGTGTGCATGGATATAACAGTATCCCCCCTTTGCGTTCCTTGCCCTCAAGGAACACAAAGTCATAACAGAAATCACGAAACAGAAATCACGAAACATGTTGCCCGAGTTGGATGACAGAGAAGTGACGTCAAAATATCACGTGATTTGCTTATGTCAGGTTGAACGCCTTAAAAGGCCGGAGCCAGAGGCTCGTGACTGCTTTCGCTCTTGCTCCCAACCACCACCACCACCACCACTACTACCCCCCCAAAACCCATGGCACCTCTCGCCCCGCCACCTGGCTACGACGACAGCGACAGCGACAAGCACGAAGGTGGAGGAGGCGGAGATGACGGAGACAGTGGGGAGCGCAAAGGAAAGTGCAAGGCGACGGCGGAGGAGATGGAGGAGGAGGAGCGACGGCGCAAACGAGTGAGGCGGGAGCAGCACGTTGCGCAGGAGCAGGAGGCCGTCCTGGCACAGGCGGCGGAGGCGGACCGTGCGCACGCAGCCAACGAGATGCTGCGTGCCAGGCTGGCACAGCGTATCGCAGCGCTAGAGGTGGCGGAGCGCGGAGATGACGAGGATGAGGAGGACGAGGAGGACCGGAGGACGGAGACGCCGGAGGGGTCTGTCGAGGACGAGCTGAACAACGAGACGGACTCGGATGTGGAGGAGGAGGAGAAAAGTGCGTAACAGTGCCCCATTTGATGAACTTACTAACCATTCCTTACAGAGTGCGATCGGTGTCGGGAGGCCAGAGAAGTGTGCGTGCGCCAAGGCGGTTCCAGGCGGCGGTCGAAACTCGTCGCCTGCAACTTGTGCCGGAGCAAGCACGTCCACTGCTCCCTCATCGAGGTGGTGCTGTGCCCCAACAAGCGGCAGGCAGAGCATGCGAGCCGGAGGGCCGGAGCAAGCGGAGAACGTGCTCTGGCCTCGGAGGCGCCATCCAACACGCCGAAGAAGATCGGGGGGACAATCAAGGCGAAACACCATGTTCCGCGCGTACGCCAGCCTCCGGTCGACCTGGAGGAGAACGCAGGCCCACGCCCCCGTACCCGCGCTGACAAGCGCTTCGAGCAGTTGGGCTGGAGGATGGATGGATTGGCGGAGGCGATCCGGAGGTTGGAGGCACGTGAGTACCGCGTCCACCATACCCTCCGGGATCTGGCGGCTGGGCACGACGCGGAGGATGACCGCAGAGGGATGGAGACAGGGTGGAAAGAGGACGCGGAGTACTTCGTGGCGGAGCTGGAGAAGATCCGAGCGGAGAGAGATGTGGCGAGGTCATTGGAGGAACCGGAGGAGCAGGGGGAGGACGACAAGGAGGAGTGGTGTAAGATAGTAGGATATGTCCTCTATCTGCAATAGACTCATCGCCCAAGGATACGTCCTTGGGCAGTATTATTTTAACTAGATAGTAGTAGTTTATTCTTGTTTTCATTAGAAGGTGTTGTCACATTGGTCATGGGTAACTAAACTCGTACCCAACGCTGACACTCTTCAAGTCTAAATTTAATAGAACTTGGACAGGTTCAGTCGGGCGTGAGTTATAAGTTAACAACCCACTACTCCTAACAGAACTACAGAGATCTTTCCAGGTGCAGGGGTATACACAATGTCTGAGTTGTGGCATATGGCTGGTACGTGCAGTCTTTCAAGTGCTATAATGATGTGTTGACATCACTTAGGCTTATCCCCAAACTTGACTGAGGCGGAGGGAGGTGTTTGATTTGTCCTCTCGGACAGCTTGACTATGCACCGCATTTTATCATTTTGGTAAAGAGGCTCACATGATGTGAGCTCTCACTTCGCTCAACCCACCAACCGGCACCAGTTCGCGATAAATTACCACCTATCAACCCCAGCAGTATTCCATATACTCCCACTGAGTCAAATACATCGCTACCACTCAAGCGTACCACCAAACACTAATCATCACGTCATTCCGGGCCCCTATCTTCCCTATGCCACCAACGAACAACAATCCAGGTCTCCACTTTTCCTCAAACTGCCTTCTCCCCCAGCTCCATCTCGTCTAGAACCCAAGTCCAGATATTAAAACCCACAAACACCCCTCAAAAATAATAAAAAGGTATGTACGGTTATTCGCCTGCCTCCCTCTGCTCAGGCAATGGGAGGCAAAGAAACGAATAAGTCGTACACAGCCCTAGCACAGTTCGAATGTGCGTCTCTCAGTTATGAGTGTCATAAGCCACTAGACCATAGGACTGCTATATTTCCTGGAATCCACGACAACAGGATAGTGCACTACATGGCCAGGCGCTTGACATAGGACCTGGAGACGGGTATGTATCGCTCAGGAGGAACTATGAGCCCGACTGTAACACAGACCAGGCATAACGGGCTTCGTTTGCATGTGTCATTGCCAGCTCGGCTTGGCTGAAGACCCAGGATATGCGATGTCATGTTGTATGACTAGAAGGCAATGCTCGTGCGACCCAGGGCACGCCAAGACTTTAGGCCCGGAGTGTGTCAAGACCACTCACTATTAATAGGTCCAGATTTCCCACGATGACTTGGTGGCCATACAATCCGGAGCACGCCAAGAACATCTTGTACCACACGACCTGGAGGGGCATGTTGGCCGACAGGTGATTCCGGGTCCTCCTAACAAGGCAATCTATTTTGAGCCCCAGGCGACCAAGCTGGCTATGACAGGCGGGCACCAGTGAGGAGTCATATGGTAGGAGAGGGGGACCCGGGAGAGGGAAAACTATAAATACGAGGATCATTCTTCACATAAATCATCACCGAGTTCCCCTGTATTTCTCTAGTCTACACTAGCAGAAGGATAAGAATACACCCAACTATAGAGCTCTCTGGTCATCCAGCAGGCTCTCTTGTGAAACATCTCCCTCCGCTTTTCGAAGCACTCACAAGATCCTCCCAGATCACATCCTTCACCCAAAACACTCTGGTTTGAGGAAAACAATACTCGTACACGGAAACACTGCCGTTATGAACTTACTCGCAGTACAAAATCAGGGCGCGCTAGCCTCGACCCACCATCTACGCTAACATGGTCAGCCCTTCCTTTCTGTGGATATATCCAACTAGGAACTTCCACCAGTAACGTACGACATCCAGATACTCCTCAGACACGATCATCTTATTCGCCTCGATCGACGACCCGGATCCCCTCGTATACGTTACAAACAGGGTCAGAGACAAGGAATTTTCCCTCTGGTTTCTGTCTTTGGCGATAAAAACACCACAAAAACTATAAATCCTCTTGAGTCCAGCACTACTCATGCTCCCATGTCGCTCTGAAATGACTGTAGGGATTGCAATAGGTCGATTGGTGCAGGAGAAGGCCTAGTATCGATCCTCTTCATCGACATACAAAGCGAAATATAGCTAGACACACCCGGAGAAGCGACCCAGGCGCTCTTTAGCTCTTAATTGTTATATTCTGGCCCGGAATAACCACCAGCAGATCTGATATACCTAGTAGCACCCCCATAGGTATTTAATTAGACCTGCTTGGGGTAACCCATGCACTAAAAACAAATTAACTACACCGTTCACAAAAACTTGCTACACTCCACTGCCTTGATTATTTCCCCCAGAGGACGTACCTTTCTGAAACTCGCAGACCTACTTGCGGTCACCAGAACTGCAGTCAACATTACAACAATGTTATGGTAGACAGCTGAGCTTATTACCTACCACCTCTGAGTCCTCAAATTCTTTTTCTCATAGGCCACTCATGAAGCGCTTCCTGGTGGACTACGTGATTTGTGTCCGGGAGAAGCATCAACTTCTTTACAGTGAACAGCTTCATGTTTATGGGAAGGACCGAAGCCACATCATGTCTCGTTTCAATTCTCTACTCAATGATTTTGAGGTAATAGGATTTTTTAATTATTTGCGACATGCTAATGAAATATTTCAGGTGTTTTGTGATTCCCGAGTCAAGGAAGAGCTCTGGCAGCATATAAGTACACCACCTCAGGACCCTTCGACGTTTTCGAGCCAGACCTCATTCGTCATGTGCTTGAGAACGAAGAAGTTAACTTGGAAAGTCTTATCTTCGGAGGCGAGCTGTGGTCAGAGCTTTGGTCCAGCGCTGGTTTGCCTGAGGCTTGTTTGTCGAGCAACAATGTCCTTGCAAGATTTTACTTGGGGTTATCCTGTGCATTGCTTTTTTCCTTCCTCCTAGTACGCAATGGCCCTGACTTTCCTTTCAGTTCCCACTGAGATGTCGCCTACGTGGTTGAATCCAGCTGCCTATACCTACCTGTTCAACCCTGAGGGTAAAGCGGCTCTGTGCATTTCACCCTAAAACACATCTTTATCGCAACTCCGCCGACATCTGGTCTGTCATTCCCGTGTTCCCTGATAACTCCGCTCCTATCCCTTGCCCTTCCAAAGCCAAAGCACCTGCAAGGAAAGCTAAAGATGTTGTCAAACCGCTAATACCACGCGCGAATCCCATCCTTCCATTCATGAGAAAGTGCTCCTCTCTTATATTATCCAGTACATGTTGGATTATATGGTCGGTCCCCTTGATTACTGTGGCATTGCTTGCCTCATTCCAGGACATGGGCCTGATACATAAGTTTTTTTTTCTTGCCTCTTGTTTTTCACTTAATAAATCCTTCCAGCATCATGTACTGCCCACATTGGTGAATTCTATCATCAACACCGCGCTCTGGCAGAGCACACTGCGAAGCTCAAGTACCTCGGTGAGGAGAAGAAGGACCTCACTACTACCTCCCTCAAAGCCGTTGCCAAGTCGGTTGGTAAAGTAGTAAAGGTTCTGGGAGATCGGACAAATGGGAACATCGAAGAAAAGGTTTTGATGGAGGGGTCGAAGAAGAGAAGGCATTCTTCAGACCGTGATATGGCGTCAGTGGGTCTAATTCTGTCACCGCGCAAGCGCGTAGGGCATTGTAATCTTATCTTATCTGGTCCCTATCTTATCAAATTTTGATCTATCTATGGGTTGTCAAATAGCGCCAACCCCTCCTTATGTGGTAACCCTTGGCAACCCGGTGAGACGGCTGAAATGAAAACACGCTTACAATTTGGCGAAGCTCAGTCTAAACCGATCATCTTACCGCTCGGTGGTACACAATTAGAGTCAGAGTAAGCTCCGAGCTGCTGATTGAGTCTCAAAGATGTGATGGAATACGAACGATTGACCATACTGCGACTGTATACAATACTCTAAACAATGTGGGGTCAGTACAGTGTTCAGCGAGTTAGTTGTGAGTAGTTGTCTGATAGTGGCATAACTCATATGTGAGGGCGGTATCACGCAGGATCACTAGAAACCATACCAAGGAGATTGTATGAATATCCATATTTATTTAAACACTGCTACACAAAGATCATAGACCTCTAGCGGGGATTTTGGGCCAATATAGTCTTGTCATGACTAAAGATAATAGTCATGACTCCAAGTTGTATGAGAAATAGTAATTCTCAGGCACAGATGAACATTCGTGAATAATGGAAGAGTCGCGACTACCAAAATAGACCTTCAGGCAATCTCCGAGAGTGTGATCACATGTCAGATGGTGAACCAGTTGACTAAGCGAGTCAATCCGAGGATTCCCAATGAAGTCCGAGAAGATCCAAAGATCTGATCAAACATTCACATGAAAGATGTGGTTGTCATGATTAGGTCGAAAGCACGCAATATGGCATCAAGGCGGTCTAAATCGCTCCGGATCTTGCCTTGACTAAAGATAGATGATGCTGAAGGCTCTCCGGAACTTTCGGAACTACTCTAGACAGTTGGGAGTGATTCCTATAGGCCACAGGCCGCAGATCTCCGATCAAACACGGTTGATAGACGGATAAAAGGACCATATACCTCATTTCTATTACTCATTTTTCTTATCTGGCATGTACTAAAATAGATTGTAAACTAGTATAAAAGCAACGTAGAATAACGCGATTCTGGACTGTATTTTCCTCCCTGCTACTATAGCCGTGACTACTGTTGTCATTGGTTGTGGGTCACGGGGTTAGTGCACATCTGGGTTTTACGCAGAGATTTGTTTAAACACATTTCGAAGTTGTACTACTTTTAGCAGAAATATATAGAATCAGAACATAGTTGTTTGATAACCAAAGTCCCAGCAAAGTAAGCTGAATAAGAAAGTCATAAGAAACAGTCAAGTCTGTTACCTAAGTGGTCCTTTAAGAGTCGCGACTAAGTGTCAAGACGGAGGATAGCTGTTGATATCGTTCCTTTGAGTTCGGTTGCAGTCTAAGTACCAAAAAGTAAAGCCTAAGACAGTCTCAAGTGACCTAAGGTTCAGTCCAAGTGTGGCTTAAGTTGTCGGAGTTGTTCAAGTACACTCGCGACTGTGTTTCATTCCATCCAAACACCCCAAAGATAGTGTTTCTCTTGTGAGAGACTTTAGTCAAGGTTCTCGAGTAATACTCGTGAATATTCCCAAGGGCACAGTTAGACTTATAGTCATTCATTGCAACTGTCTACGGTTCATCTTACTCAATTCTGATTGAGAGGACCCTAGTTATAGAAGCACCAATATAGTCAAGTAGTAGTAGTGTGTGTGTGTGTGTTGGGTGTAGTTCATTTTGTGTGTGTCTTGCACATATCTTGAGATTATACTTTTCACGACTATACTTGGGTGCACCGTTTCACTGGGTTGCCAAATAGATTTATCCATCAGTGAGACATGCAAATTGCAAACCTTCCTCCACCGCTTTTTTGGCATCAAATTGATTTTGTGGCAGCCCAAACATTATTGTTACATCATGGATACTTGCAAAACATCCTGTGCAAGCTGGGTGGACGTTACTTAATTGGGTTGCTAGGCTTGATTTCAGCCACTTCAGCCAGGCAGGCAAATTGCAAGCCTTTCCTGGTTGGTGATCAACATCAAATTGATTGTTTGCAAACCCATAGATCTGCTCCACGCCGCTGTTGCATGCACAACATCTTGTGCAAGCCATGCTCGAAGCACCACACCAATCCGCATCCAATGCCCAATTGTGCTGCTATCAGCCAGACATGTACAAATTGCAAACCTTTCCACCCACTGGTCATCATCTGGAACCAGCAACTTTGCTGTCAAACACAATAATATCAATTGATGAATATGACAGGGAAATAGAACTCCTGCACCTTTCACCCTTTGAAGCCTCTATGGCCTTCTCTAGCTCCACCTGATCAAAGTCAATCTGCTTCGGTCTGACTGGTGAAGGTGAAGGGTCTCCTGCACCTTATTAGCATTGGCCATGAAGTTAGTCATCTACGCCATCAAGGCAGTGTTCATGTCTTTGGTCACCACAAACTGAGAGCTGTCCCACACAGAATAAATAAATAAAAAATGATGACTGTATAATAACGTACAGAGTAGGTTGGGTGCCACTATAAGTGGATTTTAACTTCTTCACACTTGGCTGAGGCTCAGAGGTACTGGTGTCCTGTTTGCCTCTGGAGTGCGTTTCCTAGTGGACCAGACTGGGCCTGTGAGACATCTCTAGCTCTTCAATTCCTGGATGACTGGCAACAATCTGTCCTCCCCCACAGAACTTCTACCCCGATTATCGATGTTCTCGTTGAGGCTGAGGGCATCAGTGCAGGGATTGGTCAACACCTTGTGAACGACCTGCTTTACCTGCTTGCAATCCATCCAGATATGCCAGCAAATGAGTTGTGTAGCGATGAAGTTGCCTTTTTGGAACTTTGTGAATTCTTTCCAAAGTTTATGTCTCTCTGGTTCTCCAATGAATTTATCAAACACTGTGGAGGTAGAGCAAACTCCGTTAATCCTTTTGCCTTCAACAAGACCTCGAACATGAACTTCCTGCAACAATATGTGCATGTCTTCCACTCCCCCACTGTGTTTTGTCATAATCAGCTCTTCAATTGGTACTTGAGCAAGGTTTCTTTGACCCAAACCATGTCATTGGTATGCTTCTCAAACATAAATTCTGAACGCACTGACATGCACAATAGGGATTCCATATACACAGTGAGTTACTGAGATCAAAGAGTCATTCAAGATCATCCCAGTTCACCATCACAGGAATGGTGTACAGCACTACCATGTATTTCAAGCTCAGGTGCCAGCCCATTGGCACCAGAATGATGGGGTGTGCATGTATGTTCATCTCATGTTGCAACTAATGACTTGACTAGGACATCAACTTTGACAATATTTGTACTGCTGGGTACCAGACCACTGTTGGTGTAGCTTCATTCCACGAGGTCCTGTACAACAAGGTGAGTGCAAGATTCAATCCATATTGCACCCGCAGTTCAAGAAGGGTGGGGTTCACTGGGTTTGTGTGGTTCCTGGTACGAGCCAGGATCCCACAGATGCCTTCACTGCATACCAAGCCACATGGGCTGTGGAACATTGAAAGCAGTCCACCATCATTCTGGGACCTGTTAATAGCAATGGTGTCCACCTGTTGGCGAAACTCACTGGGTGGCTTGACCATCTAGCCACCTATATTCAGATGGAGGATGACATAGAGGGCTTGAAGTTGCTGACCAACGTGGCTGGCCTCCCTCAACACCCTGACTATGTGGATCCTGAGCTCGCTTTGACAAAATGTCTCTGTAATGGGAGGCCAGCTAAGGTGCACCCTCATTATTCTGCCTCAACAGAGTTTCACAACTAACACCAGCATGCTCCAGGCTCATACCAGAAAACACAGTAGACCTCAGAAGACAGTGATGAGGAAGACCCTGGAGCAAGAAGTCCAATGTGACCAGTGCTGCAAACAAATCCAGTTCAGGGCAAGGAGTGTGAAAGAAAATGTGATGACAGATGTGAATCTGATGCTGCGGGTGAGGAGGACAACCAGGGTGAGTGCTCAAGCTCTGTAATGTCCAATCATTGATCATGTTTGTTTCTATATAATGGCATGAAACTCTATTAAGAAGACTGCCCTTTTTTTTTTTCAGAAATAGGGAGGGAGGGAGTTCAACACATTTCTTCTGACATGAAACAAGTGCGTTCACAACTAACACCTATTCTTTTTTGAATTGCGGGATATATTTTGGCGGAACTCCAACATATATCCAGCATACAGTGACAGTTTTAGGACACAACCAACATGGAGAAGACACATAGGGGGGAAACTATGATACAGACAAATGGGAGGATGATCAGTTTCAATGACGTGGGAACTGATCACAGGATATTTTATATATAACCATAGATAGAATCCTGTACAGTCAATTCTATCTCATCTATACTCCAGTCTTACTTCAGCTAGAGTTCTGCTTTATAGACTTGAAGCTCAATTCTCCTTTGCTGCAGGATAGCTCTGACATCCCACATTCCATACCCTGCATTCTGACTTTGACACTACCTCTCCACTCGGGACAGTGAAGCACTATTGCTCTATGTTGCTACTGTGGGCTAGGTGGGATACGACCCTGCTGTACGCAAGGCTATGGTTTATACAGTCCCAGCAGGATTACCTTTTGTGATTACTTAGGCCAACCTAAGGACCATCACTGACAAACATCCTGTGCAAGCTGGGTGGCAGTTTCTTAATTGGGTCAAAGGCTCAATTTCACCCACTTCAGCCAGACAAGCAAATTGCAAATCATTCCTGCCTGTTGGTCACCATCATATTAATTTGGTGGCAACCCACAGATCTTCTCCACACTGCCGTTGCATGCACAACATCTTGTGCGAACCAGGTTTCAAGCACCACAACAATTCGAGTCCATCACCCTATTTTGCTGCCACCAGCCAGACAAGCAAATTGCAAACCGTTCCCACCTGCTGGGTGATGTAGGACAAGCAGGACAAGCTGTACAAACTTGGTTTTGAGCATGACACCAATTGGAGCCCACACACTGATTTTGCCCCATTTGGCCAGACAAGCATATTACAAATCTTTCCCACCCTCCAGTGGAGCTGAAATTAATTTTGTGGCATCCCACACACCTCCTCCACATCGCCACAGGATGTAGGACAAGTTGTACAAACTCAGTCGGTATTTCTTAATTGGGTTGCAAGACTCAATTTCACCCACTTCAGCCAGACAAGCAGATTACAAACCTTTTCCACCCTCTGGGGGTGTTATATCCATGCACCTTGTGCGACCAGCCGGACTTACCAGTACTTCTGGTGACCGGTTCAACCGGTCAACCCGGTACCAACCGGCTGGACTTCCACACCTTGGGACCATCGGGTTTTTACGCAATGAAGGATTACTGAGCATTTCCCGTTTATCTGCTGGCCTCTATTGTCTTCAACGTCGGACTCGTCCTTCCCCGACGTTTCCGATCCTCCTTCCCTTTTGGGAAATTAATTCTTATTGTCTTTATTGTTTTGCTTTATGCCACATTCCCTTTAGGATATTAATTAAAGCTACATCTTAAATACTCGTCATGTATGACTGGTACTTCAGTTTGATTATAAACGTTTCCTACACATTATCCTGTCTAAGACGCTCAACCGGTTCTCTCGGTCTTGTTGGTTCTCCCTTGGACTTGTCTTGAATCAGCCCGGCTAGTACGCTCACCCTTATCCTCTGTGGTGTTGTGTTCACTATACCTTCCGGTCATCGCCGGTCAGCTCCGACCTTCCGAACTACCGGTCTCGACCGATAACCGGTTCCTCTGGCTCTAGCCCTTCCACCTGCACAGTATATAACAGGGGGACCTCAAATTAAATTTGTGGCATCCCACGCACCTCATCCACACCACCGTAGGACATAGGACAAGCTAGACAAACTAAGCTTTCAGCATACACCAATTCAAGCCCACACCCCTATTTTGCCCCCTTCGCCCAGACAAGCAAAATACAAACCTTTCCCACCCTCTGGTGGACCTCAAATTAATTTTGTGGCAGCCCACACACCTCCTCCACACTGCCACAGGATGCACGACAACCTGTGCAAGCTCAGTGGATATTTCTTAATTGAGTTGCAAGACCTGATTTCACCCCCTTCAACCAGACAAGCATTGCAAACCTTTCCTGGCAGCTGGTCAACTTCAAATTCATTTTCTGGAAACCCACACATATCCTCCACACCACAGTTGGATGCACAACTTTGTGTACAAGCCAGGTTTCAATCTCTTCTTCCTTGATAAACCTGAAATCACTTTTTCTTCCCCACTCTGGACAGGCAAACCTTTTCCTAGTCCTAATCTCCCTGTTGTCAGCACACCCTACCACTTTTCAAATTCTCCCACATTTTTCTGTCCTACTCCTTGCCACCCACATGGCCCAGAAAACTCAACCAAGACCTCAGCTTGGTAATTAATTCAAACATGTGACCTTATACTGCAATCTCAACATGTCCAATGTGCTACAGAAGTATCTTGTTGCATGTCTGTCTTGTCTGTCTGTCCTGTCTGTCTGGCTTGTCTTGTTTTGTCTCACCTTGTCTTGTCTTGTCTATCTGTCTTGTCTTGTTTTGTCTTTGTTGTGTCTTATTTTGTATTTCATGTCTTTTTTTATCCTGTCCTGTCTTGTCTGTGTACTATTGCTGTTGTCTATTGTTTATTGTCCAAAACTTGCCTTTTCTGGACTCTGATTATTAATAATATGATCAAAGTATACTGAGTCAGTATACTGTGAATCAGGTGACTCAGTATACTTTAATAATACTCTTCAGTATACTTTGAGCATATTTGGAATATACTGAGTCAGTATGTCACAGTCAAGACTCAATCTCGTCCACTCTCGGTAAGATGAGAGGGATTGGGTAGTGAGATGTGTAGAGCTCGAAAGATGATGGAATAAAAGGTTAACTACTACAAGCGAAACACTACTCTACTTATACTGTTCGGTCGTAACCGTGTGAACTATGTACATATGGAAGCCTGTATGTAAACGTCCCGTAGCCTCATGTCTGAATGTTCTTCAATGTTCCACAATGTTCTACGAGGATAAATATATCCATGATGTCATGCCTCGCCTTAACCGGCCATCTCCCAGTCCTCTCGGCTAATCCCAACATCGTTGTCGTCATCGATATATATAGTCTGGGCGCTTATGATCTTGGGCGTTAAGATAGGGGATGTCGGTGTTGTCTCGATTAGATTAGATTTGGCATCGAATCGTGACATTACCCCCCTCTTAGGGTCGACGTCCTCGGCGACCATGGTGAAAGCTCCTGTCTCTGGATTAAATAATTTCCGTTCCGGGTATGGTAATTTCTCCGTCTTTGTTTTGTATCGGCGAATGGTTTTGTCCCAAAATCCCTTCGGTAGGATCGGCACCACCCGTATCTGCAGATTGTGCTCGACATTATAACTGTCTAAGAGCTCCTGCACGTCGTCAAATGCCTTCCTGGTTCCCACGTCCGTTCTCCCTTCGGGTAATTCTTCCATTTGATAAGGTATTGATAACCTCTGCTGCGTTTTCGGTGTTTTAAAATCTCCTCCACCTCGTACTCCTCGAATCCGCTGACTATCTCCGGTCCGGGCCGTTCCTCCCTTCGGTGTGCTGGCGGTTCCACATATGGTGTCAGCTTCGCCTCGTTGAAGACCGGATGTGACAGGTCCGTCTCCGGCAACTTGAGCTTGTACGCCGATGCACCGACTTTCTCGAGGATTTCGTAAGGTCCTAGCCTTCTGTCATCTAGCTTCTTTGTCGGCCGATCTGTGGTGATGTCTCGACCATCCAACCACACTTTATCGCCGACCTTGAACTCCGGTGCATCGCGCCTCTTCCCGTTGTACTGTTTTTTCATTGTTTTCTGCATTTTCTCCAGCACAGCTGCTGCCTCGTCGCGGATCTTTTTCATTTTTTCGGCGAAGTCGTTCACGGCCTCGTTACGCGACTCGACTGCGTTTTCAATCCCCTTCCAAGGGTGGTATCCCGTGTTCGTGTAGAACGGCGACATGCTCATCGACAAGCTGGCTTTGTCGTTGTGTGTGAACTCGGCTAGCGCGAGCCACTCCACCCAGTCCGATTGTCAATAATTTACAAACATGCGGAGATATTTCTCGATCTCCTGATTCATCCGTTCGGTCTGTCTGTCTGTGATTGGGTGGAACACCGTCAAGGGGTTCATTTCAGTCCCAAGAAGGCGATTTAATTCCTTCATGAATCCTGAGACATATCTCGTGTCTCGGTCCAAGATAATCTTCCGCGGTATCCCGTGATATCTAATCACCCTGTCCCGGGTCAACTGGGCCACTCCCTCGCTCGTCATCTCCATCGTAGTCGGTTTGGTGTGGATCATCTTTGAGAATGTATCCACCCAAACTTGAATAGCGTTAAATCCGTTGCTGTCCGGCAGCGGTCCGATCATGTCCATAGATATGATTTGCCAAGGCCCCTCGGCGATCTTGTGCGGATTCAGCTTTCCCTGCTGATATCGTTGCACTCGCGTTCTCTGGCACGCCTCGCAAGATTTTACATATTTAGAGACTTGGTTGCCTATCCTAGGCCACCAATAATTATGCTCGATCATTTCCTGCGTTCGGTTCTCTCCGGGATGACCAAGCATAGGGGGTCGTGATGTAACCCGATAATCTTATCTCAAAGTTCCTCATCCGGGGAACATATATAAGTCCATTATAGTAAATAACTCCGTCCTTCTTTTCCCATGCTTGTAGCTTTTTCTCGAGCGCAAGCTTGACGCTCTTATCTATCTTTTTCTCCTTTATGATCTCTTCCAGTATCTCTGCCTCCGGCCCTTCGAGCATTATGTCTTGTGCTCGGAAGTGGTCGGGTTTTAGCATCACGATGTTTTCATTGTCGCTTTTTCCCTGGTCGTGATCCGATCTCCGAGATAAGAGATCCGCCTTCTTGTTCAACGCTCCGGCCCGATGTCGCAGAGTGAAATTGTACTCCGCGAGCTCCGTAATCCATCGGGCTTGTCTCCGATTCAGCTTCTGCGGCTTTCGGAAGTACTCGAGGTTCTGATGATCTGTTAGGACCTCGAATGTTTGCCGTGCTCCCATCAACATCTGCCGCCACTCGTCCAAGGCAAGCATGATTGCGAGCATCTCTTTGTCGTAAATCTCGTAATTCCGCTCGGTCTTGTTCAGTCCGTGTGACTGGAACGCTACAGGGCACCATTCGCCCTCCTGTTCCTGCTCCAATATCGCTCCTGTCGCTCCATCTGATGCGTCCGCTTCTAACCGGAACTTGCCATGATCCGTCAGCAGTGCTAGCACAACGTCTTCGGCAATGCGGTCCTTAAGCTTCTGAAACACGTCCTTCTGTTCCTGTCCCCACGAGAACCCCTCCTTCCCGGTCAGCCATGTGAGCGGCTTCGCGACTTTGCTGTATCCCCGGACGAATCTCCGGTAGAAGTTGGTGAACCCCAAGAATGCCTGTGTCTGCTTAAGGTTCTTGGGTTCAGGCCATTCCATCACGCCTTTGATTTTGGCGGGATCCATTCTCATCGAGTTGTAGGAGATGATCACCCCAGATACTTGATCTCGGTGCGTTCAAACTCGCACTTTTCTGGCTTGAGAAAGAGTTTGTGTTTCTGGAGCATCTCTAACACTCGCTTGTTGATGGCTCGGTGTTCCTCCAAATCTTTGGTGAAGATATGGATGTCGTCCAAGTAGACGATGACTTTTCCCTCGTTGATTAGATCTCTGAGGATGTCGTTCATCATCGTTTGGAATGTCGCCGGTGAGTTCGTCAGACCGAAGAACATCACCAAGGGCTCGAATAGTCCCCGGTTGGTCCGGAAAGCCGCCTTCCACTTGTCTCCCTCCTTGATCCGTACATTGTTGTACCCCCAGCGTATGTCCAGCTTTGTGAAGTACTTGGCGCCGCGGAGCTTATTGACTAGCTCCGAGATCAACGGAAGTGGATAACGGTTTTTAATCGTCATTTCGTTGAGCTTCCGATAATCTTGTACAGGCCGCAAGCTGCCGTCTTTCTTCTTGATAAAGAAGAATGCCGAGGCCATCGGTGACTTTGATGGTCGGATCCGTCCGCTCTTCAAGTTCTCTTCCAAAAACTCATTGAGTTTTTCCTGCTCGACTACCGAGAGTGGGTATATCTTGCAATCTACAGCCTTTGATTCTGGCTTGAGTTTGATCGCGTGATCCCATGGTCTTTTCTCTGGTAGCGAGTCGAACAATTCCTTGGCGAAGACTTTGACATAGTCGCGGTATTGTTCCGGGATCTTCTCCTCCGTCATCCGTTCTTTCTCACGGTTCCCCTCCTGCACCATGCGCTGCACCTGCGTTTCTTTGACCCTAAGATCGATTGCTTCCGCAAAGTCCACTAGGAGTAAAGACTCCCCTTCCTCTAGCTCGTTCGCTCGGCCTTCCCCGGCTCCGGATTCCGTCCCCTTCATGTTGCATTCAGGGGGGCATCGGCTGAAGAGTATTTTCTGTGCTCTCCAGTCGATCACAGGGTTGTGCTTGAACAACCAATCATATCCGATGAACATCCGGGCCTTTACTGGTGCCCTAGCGGAACACTGTCTGCAACCGGAGCATATGAGGCGACTATGTCGGGTACGACCGTCAAACCACTACCACTCCACAAAACCAACAACCAACTATAGCTAGCTCGGCTAGGAGAAGCGTCCAAACGCTTGACTTCCTGGCTATCTCCCTAAAGAACGGCTTGTACGCCGTAAGATCGAAAGTTCGGGGTAGGGACCAAGTATTAGGTCGCTTTATGATAGTCCTTCCGTGAATGTATTCTCTTCTCTGCTCCAATCCTCTCTTGACTTCGGATCGTGGTACACTAGAAACGCGCTAGCCTAGCTAGTCATGCTAATAGCTCTCTGCGATGTAACCTCCTATAGAATTCCTATCCGTGAACAGATGGACCTTCACAAGGTTCTTAACCAATGTTCTCGAAACGTGTATGTGTGTTTTACGGCTGTTAACCGGCGTGTTTATTGTGCTAGCTCGCACTTGTATCCTTCCAACCAAGTCCAACCTCGACTCCTTGTCCTTTTAACCACTATGCTCTGTGTTGCGTATGCGTTCTGTAACGCTGCATGCGGACTCTCAACGAGTATGAAACAGACTCTCAACGAGTATGAATCCAAACGCTCAATGCGCCCCTCAATGGGTAGAAACCAACTCTCAACGAGTATCAGCCACTCTCAACGAGTATGAAACCTTGAAACCCTCAATCCCTCAATCCCTTGGTGCACTCTGTGCGTGTTGTTGTGCAAATGAACTTCTATTGAAGGACAAATGGACGGTGGGCTAGATGTGCGCCTTTAGAATGTAGGGGGTCACTATATGAATAGCTACTGCCTCCACTAACCGGGGTACGATCCGCTGCCCTCCTCCCACTTCTCCCCTTGCTTTTATACTACTAACTACATACATAATCACATGAAAGTACGGTGGCCTAGGCCTTGGGTATACATGCCAAGCAAAACAGAATATAAATAAAATGAATATAATTGGTCCAATCCACGAAACCCCAGCCCAACCCATATGGTTACTCCATCAGCAGCCACCGAGAAATCTGTTCTTCCGTGATAAGAAAGTGTTTCCGCCATTTCCGAGACCTATATCCCTTAGCTAGCTCAAGGAGTATTCGTCCCCTAGCTATAAGCTTTGAGATACAGTGCCCTAGCAATGTTGCACATCCACCAGCGTTTACTAGGTCCGATTCGTATTCCTACTGTCAAAGTCCGGATATCACCGGTGCTAGATCTGCGGCTGCAATTGCCGATCACGGCTGCAATTGCCGAGTCATAGCTCCTGGCCCGTAGTACCCGATGGCCCCGCCTACTCCGGTGGGTCCTGATTCTGTCATATTGTGCTACTGAAACATCACGTGTCTCGTCGCATCGCTCGGCTAGTTCATATCAACGCCTAACAAAGTCGCTAGCTTTGTACTCATTGGCTACTGCATCGGTTTCCTCCTAGATCTTGTTATGTATCATAGTGTAAAGTCGCCTAGGCTAGGCTTCTCCCATAGACTTAGCTTTAACCGGTCAAAACTGAGCTAGCAACCTCATATGAAGCATCGCTAGCAGAGTATCGCCTCGTAGCCCTTATCTAGGCACTAACACCGTCCATGCGCTCGATCCTAGCGCTAGCCGTCTAGTCATGGATGATTGTGCTAGATGTAGGATTTTGCAAAATGCGTGTTTACAGGCATGGCCTGAAATCCAGCTTATCAGCATTGCGGGCGACGATGTGCGCTTCAAGCTCGTGGAGCTCGAAGTCTTCAGCCTTGGCATAATCTCAATCAATGCACGATGCTGTGCTTCTGTTATCGAGAAGTGCCTTGACTGCGCGCGTTGTGAGGGAGACTGCGGCGTTTGTTTGGAAAACGGTGTTCCAAAATTGACTTGTTCTTCCTCTGGGGGTTTTCTCGTTGACATGTGAGTCGAAAGTTAGTGAGAAGAGGTGGTCAAACAGAGTTTGCCTGTGGGGTCCTGTGGGAGGTCAAAAATGGGGGATAGTGTGAAAAATACCTTGTTCAGATGGCACCCTGCTGGCGTGCTTCGATCCGAGACAATATTCAAGTCTCCGCTTTGTCTTTCTTCTATCGCCTTTCCCCTTTGATCCTGGTGATAGTTGATACGACTGGCTTTCCCAAAGGTGGGATAACCGCGACGGCTTGACGAGGGCCTATAGGCTCAACGTGGGTTGGACTCGTGTGGCAGGCGTGGCGACTCGGTGTTGGTCTAGGTGGTCTGCGATTTGTGTGAGATGCCTTGGTCGTTCCTCTCTGCGTCAGCAGTGGTTTTCGATGACGAGGGAGCGGTTAGTGTGGGTCAGACATTCGGTATGAACCGTCTAGAGGATGAGTGGTGAAGTGTCTTGCGACAAGTTAGATGGTTAGTGTGTGTGTGTGTGTCAACGATGTATTGGGGGATTGGTTTACACTAGAGAACTAGTGGGGGAAAAACTGTTCCAGAATTGACTGTCTACTGCCTAGAAACCCAGGTCCTTTTATACCTTTGTGAATATCCCCTTTGGAGCATCTCTACATGTCCCCAGTCCGCTTCCTCGGTGTTCCAGCCCATTCCATCGTGTTTCAGTCGGTCCCGAGCTGACTCGAACATTGGGAGGTGTCGCGGTTTATTGCCTTTTTTGGACCATATCTCGTCGAGACGTGGCGGCTGGCGAACCTCTACCTTCCTAATCCATCCAAAGTTCGTTCAGGCACGACGGTTGGTGGCCGAATTTGGGTGAAACGCGTGCAATGTGTCGGGTCCGATGTTTCAGAGCATGTGGTACCTCGCGGTCGTCAACCTTGTTATGGCCAAGGTAGTTCCCATGTGCCAATGGCGAAACCGGGCGCAACGCTTGGTGTGATGAAATCCGAGTCGCGGCGACCTGGTGTGTGTTTGTTGGATGTGTGAGGGGTATATGGAGTGTAGAGGCATCGCGTCTGGTCCGTCGTATCCACTGGGGCGTACACAGCGCATGTGGGAGCCCCACACCTCCCTTAAACTTTTTCATGTCGACCGTCCCTGGTCGACCAAAACCCTATAAAGGCAAGACAGAAATGCGGAGAAATTCCACATTCCATGGAGCCGTCTGCCCACCAATGTTTCCTCGCGTCGAACGTCGTCTGGCCTCCTGGTGATAGATTTTTCCTCCCGGATGGGGGCCTAATCCGATTCCTTCGTGAAAATATACGCTTCAAGGTGTTCCTGATGGTGATGCCGGTATTCACCAACGCGTATTGCAATGAGCGCGTAGCGTCTCTGCCGGCTCATGAAAGAGTTGGTGTGCCATATGGTGAGTGCCGCGTTACTCCTGCGATAAAATATTAACGTCCGTTAACAAGTTTTTCGCAGCGCAAATTCGTCAGAACGAGTTCTGTATCTCGTATGACCCGGTCCCGGTTCCCAGCGAGGCGGCGTGGATGTTCCATGTTATCCTGTGTCTGCTCCGGGTAATCGGGTTCGAGGACGACACAGATATGTCGTTGAAGACCGACCAGCCGTTCCAGACAGGCGCGACGGAGGGACAGCTCGCGGAGGTGCAGGCGAAATTCCTCCTAGGCACGGCGCTTCAGACCTATGTCGACAATGTGCATGCCGGTGCGCACTCGCCCCTCGATTATAAGACGTATAATGAATATGGCTGGGTGAACAAAAACTTCGTTCATCGTATTCGGCCGGACGCATTCAAGGCCATGCCCGTTGGCATCCCATTCCAGGAGTCATTGGAGATAGAGGATATCCTCAGTGCATGGCGGGCTCGTTACCGCGCGGAAGGGCCGAAGAAAACTCCTGGCTCATTTCCTCTGTCGAACGAGGCGGAGGCGATAGTATGCCAAGAGCGGGAGGAGGAGGAAATGACACGTGCCGCAATTGTAGCTTCCACGGTGCAAAGCATTGCGGCGGAAACGCGGGAGGTGACGGGTTGGGTGACCATGGAGGAGCTGGATCGTCCCCTGGACGAGTATTTCAATCGGCCGTTCACCGAGACAGCACGTTTCCCTTGCCACGACGGTATACAAGTCACTCTGCTGACCTCGCAACGTCGTCAGGAGTCGTCCGGAAGTTTCGATGAAGGGTATTATTCCGGGGATGAGGACGAGGCGCATATGGCGGCGGTGTATGCGGCGCAAAAGGCGCGGCGAGCAGCGTCGTCGCATAGCTCTATGCCAGAGCTCTTGACTCTGTCGGATTCAGGCTTGTCGGAATAATTCTTTACGAGTCCCCCATTAATTTATTGAAAATTTCCTGGGTATCGTTGGAATCGCATTTTTTGCCTGAGCGGAGTCGTGGTGGGGGGACGGGTCCTCGAGTGGCGACTTGTGAGGAAAGTGAGATGGAAGGCGCCGCACCTTGGTCGTGATGTGATCGATCAGCGAAATTTCCTTCCGCGTCTTGTGTTTCGAATATCACTGGTGACGCAATTTACTGGTTGCCTCCGCTCCTGAAATTTGCGTCCACCTCGAGATGCCTCTGCTGCCTTCGTCGGAACTCGAACGTCTGTTCGATCCATTGCTGGTGCAGCCGCAGCTCCTCTGCAATCCCTTGTGGACTCCAGTGAATGGCCTCGAGCCATTCCTGCGCTATCGCATCCGCAAAATGGTGTATCTGCTGACGGCCGCTGTCTGTGATGAGGGTGGTTTGGAAACTCCGATGCCGAGGATATCGGAGAGCAGTCTGGCACTCGTCCAGTCATATCTTCAATATGTCCTGGTCGTTTTGGTGAGTGGGGGAATATTTGCGAATTATTTTCTTCGTCGTTTATTTTCGTCCTTCCTGCTATCCGTCTCCCTCCAGCGGACTGTCGGTCAGCGAACCTTCGCGGAGCAGATCAGTGCCATTTACGACTGTGATTTGTCACAGCAGCTCCCCGCGACAGCTTTTAATTTTCCACCACACGGTGCCTCGATGATCAATATCTTGGTTAAGATAACCGATCGCGTTAAACTGCCTGATCCTGCAGATCAAGCTGTCCTCGTTCCGATGCTGCAAATGTTGCGCGTCATAGCATATACGTGGGCGAGAAACCAGCAGTCGGAAACGGAGTGGAGCCCATATTCCGCCCAAACGGGACTTTTCTGCGATGCTTCCGTAAGCGTAGACAACTATTTTGGGGAGGTGGACTCTGCAGGTGAGCGTGTCGTTTGCTCCCAGTAGTGGCCCATATTAACCGCCTGGTTACGCAGTTGTCGCGGTCGGATTTTCGCCAGAAGGCGCGGCGAGTGGGTGAAGTGATGGGATCAAAATTGGCGAGGCGTGGCGGATGGTGACCCGATTAGGATAATGTAGTTCGATCGGTTGGTCGTGGCGGCTCGAATATGCGATGGTGCCTGTATAAAGGCCCAAATCGAACATGGGGAAACCCATGAAATTCTGCCATGGTCCAGTGACGGTCTCCCGTTGTTATGCGGTCCGTGAGGAGTTCCAAAATCTCGATTTTTGCACCACGAAATGTGTGCGCAAATACGCCAACCTTCCATCCCCATGGCGCAGTACTTCTGCTATATCCAGGCCAATTTCTGCTGGACTGCGGCTGCGCATTCCTTGCAGGATATGACCGTTATGCGACAAGTGATCGCGGATTATCTCCTTCATGTGGTACGAGGAAGTTATCATCGCGATGGGTCTTCGCTAACAGATTCCTTCCCCGATGGGAATTTTCCAGGCACATCTGGCTGACATGCTGGTCCGGTATCGGGAAGTGGCCGATGTGCGACGCCTTCCAGTTCCTCGCGTTCCGACCCTACGCATGGTGATGAGAGCGCGGCGGACTTTCGGTTTCAGGGGTGATGAGGATAAGGTGCATGGGGCGGTTGTGTGTGGAAAACTCGCGGCGCTTTTCGAGTATTCTGCCGAAATTAGACAACATGCGGTTGATGGGGTCCATAGGGCGAAACCTGGAGTTGGTTTGCCGAGAGGATTGGTCATATATTCGGAGCCGCGTGTTATTGATGGAGAATTATAAAAGGCGGCACAGTTTTCACCATGCCTCCTCATAAAATTTCGCCTTTTCTCGAGGTGTCGAGTGGTCCTTCCCATGTCGTTCGATTATGTTCCTCAAACCGTCGCGGATGTTGTAGCGATCCATCCGTACCACCAGGCACAGATGGATCTTTTTCGTTCCTTTCGGCACCACCCTTCGGAGTACACGAGTTCCCAGTGTGGGCTCATCGAATACACGTCGCAATGTGTCTGCCCGTATGGCGAATTAATCTTGAAAGCCATTCCCACGGGTGTCCATGTGCCGTCGATGCTGCCCGTTGGTCGGCTCGAAGAATTATTGCCCCATATCATCGAATTCCTTGTCCAAACGGTGTGTTGGGTTTCCTTTCACTTTTCGTGTCCTGTCCTGACCCTCTACCAACAGTCGCTGATCTATACCATCGCCTTAGAGCGTGGCGGTTTGATCAGCCAACTGCCGGCCATTCATCCCTCCTGCTCATATTGTTTCTTGTTGGCGCAGCGCTTCGATATGATCGCTGGATTTCCCGTGTTTAATGGGAATCCCGGAACGCGTGATGCCATCCTGTTGCGTATTCGGGCTGGCAACGCGCTTTGCAATACCCTTCGTCGATCGGTTGATTCGCAGGACCTCCCATTGTCCCATTCTATTTCGACCATGGTGGCCATCCCTCCTTGGGATCGTCAGCGAATAGCGGAACTCTCGCGGGCGGAAATGAGGGATCCTTGGACGTGTGAGACGGCGCTTCTCGAGGACGAGATGTTGTTAAGCGATAATTTGGGGGACGCGTTCGTCAAAGCCTTGAAGGCCGACCTGTATGGGTATCCACCAAATCATCGTGGCCGACAGGCCATATGACTCCCATAAACTTTGGAAGATTGCTGGCGCAGGTTTATGTGTGATGTCCAAATGGGGTTGCAAGGGTGTCGCGCCTGGGTGAGGGTATAAAGGTCGTCCGCGTAGTTTGTCATCCATAATCTTTTCCGCATCTCTTTATCAAACTGTCTTCCTCTCCTCCTGTTCAACTGTTCCCGTCCGATTTCAAGAAATGGGGGCTCCCGTGCCTTGGCGCACGTGAATTGTCGTGCTTCCACCTGGTGGTTTTATGGATTAACCGTACGCGTACGCGCTTCCTCGCGTCGTGTATCCACGAAGCGCTCCTCCTTGGAGAGGTCAAGCCGGTCCCTTCGCGCATGGTGGAGGTACTGCGTCGCACAGTAGCGGTGCTTTTGAAAAATATGGTGTGTCGCGATTTAACTCCTATGTCGCGATAGGCGTGTTGGCTTAATCGCTTTGTTGTAAGGCCGAGCTCGGAAGAGCTAGTGTTCGATATGGGAATTTCCGCAATACTGTCGGAACTGGGCATTTCGTTCCATGCCAGGCTACCGTGGTGTTTGCCATGGTGGAATGGTTCGTGGACCGCGTGGGTTACGACGGCGATGGCGATGAACTCCAACGGAATTTCCTCTTCCGCGAATTGGCGACCCTTTTCGATGTTATGGTGACCCATCCCAAATATGGAGAGTTAGGATACGATTTTCCGGGATTTCCTACACCGCGTGGGGATCTCAGGAAAATCGGAATTTCCCCCGATATCAAGATACTCCAGCAACGAGGACTCCTGGTGGGAAGGGGTGAACGTCGTCGTGGCTTTGGAGAGAGGTTGGCGCGGTACAATCCAACACTGTCAGATTTCGATGTCCATAGGATCACGCTTCCTGAACTGGTCGCCACTCGTCCAAATACTCCTGAGGTGGAGGAAGGGGAAATATCCAATCCCTTCGTTCCGCACCAAGTGGATGACTCGTCGGGAGACGTCACGATGGTTGTATCCGGTAATTTCCAAGTCATTGCGACTGCCATTGCTGACACGTCTGCAGATGATTGAGAAGGAGATTGAAGATCTCGACGAGGACGATTTCCTGGACGGTTTCCTGGATGATTTCGTAGATGACCCGGACATCCCGTCGTGGATGGTGCGTTCGGAATATGCTGAGTTAGGTGGGGTTGAATAATAGGTTTGGCGAGGCATGGTGCCCGGTGTAGTTAGAACCCAAATGTGGAAATGGCTGGAAAAGGTGTCGCGCCTCTGTCGTGGTTTTTGTATCGTAGATCCTTCCTGTGTTTTGTCGATAATCCCATCGGTCCTTGAGTCACAAAAGTGACTCCTGACAAGGGTATAAAGCACAGAAGGTCCTGCGAAAACCTTCAGCACAATGTCCCATTCCCAGGAAGTTGTCCTTTATAATCCTAGGCCGGTCCAGGATGTCGTCCTATATGCGCGGAAACCCGAGGAATATCGCAACATTCCTCTCATCTTTCGATTCGGCACCGCTCTCAGCGATTTGTCGCTACAGCCTTGGGAGTTGGAGGATAAAAACTTTGTTCCTCCGGAGAAATGGCCGTTGTTTTTCGAATTGCGCTTCCGGCCCATGGTGTATATTCTGCACCGTGCTGTGACGCATGATTTCACCCTTGTGGGTTGTGTTGGTCGATATTCCATCCTCGAGCTAGACGAGCTCCGGTGGTGGTTGATGCAAATCCTTTGGCACTGCGTGAGTGGCTTTTGTTCTTCGTCCGTTGCCGCCTTCTGACTGTGTGTCTTTCAGAACCTCGTCGTTCACAACATGTATACCACCGCTCTCCCCTACTCGGATGAGGACGTGCCTCCGTTTCCTCCGCCAATCGAGGTTCCTGGGGAGTCCACCGCGATGTTCGAGATAATCTTGAAAATATGCCTCTCTCTAGGCTTTCCCGAGAAAATTGACCCCAACGTGGACCTGATCCAGGGTGCTCTCGCGCCCCTAGTCGCCGCGGCTCGGAAGATGAAATTTCGATTCGGGACTGGGAACGATTATTATCCGTTCAGTAGCGTCGGGGATGTGTTGGTGGATGATTATTTGGATCCGTCGAAGGGGCTGATCCTGAATCTGTTTTGTTGATGGAGCGGTTTCCATCGTCTTTCCTCCCATTCCACCTATGTCTCTTCCCTCCATTAATTGTATCGCGGGCTGTGGTTTCCGTGTAGTCGATGTAATTCCCGGTGTATTTGTTTTTGGGTTAATCGATGGTGAATTTTGGCGAGTGATCAAGTTGCGTGTTCCCCGTCGACATCGTGTGCTAGCGCGCATGTCAGTTTTAGAGTAGTGTAGGTCGCCACGCATTTCCAGAATGCGATTTGTCCTCCTTTTATTTTTGACACGCCCAGGTCGACATCTGGGTGGCATCCCGGTAATTTCGAAGTGTCCGTCGCGATATTCTGTGAGGTCGTAGTGGTCTCGAAGTCGAAATGGGGGCCCCCTCTATGACTTTTCTGTTGGTGTCGAAGTCGAAGTGCGATAGCGTGTAGTGTTTCCCTGTGTTCTGGAATGTGTAGCGTCGCGGAGCGCGAGTTTCAACGTGTCTCGGTCCGTTGGTCACGTGCGCGCGTGTTTGCTTCCATTGTGTTGTCCTCCAGGCATGGCGCCTCATTGTGTGTTTTCCCATGCCCCGCAGGCTCGTGCCTGTTTCCGAAGCTTCACTCGTCTCTTCCATCTTTCTTCGTCTGATTTCCTTTGCTGCCGTGCTCCCGCACACCCAGGGGTATGGTGCGGCTGCATATCCCATCGTGGATGTCTCGCCAGGTGCCATGGTTTCGTCGCATGGAGAGGAATGTCCTCGCGGTCGGGTTGCCAATACTGGTCGGTTGTCAGTCAAGGGGCATCTCTTCCCAACGGGTTTATTCCCTTTTCGAGCATTCGAAGGTGTTTCGGCCGAAAGAGGAAGGATCCGCGGTCGAGATTGGGCCCAAGGCGTCGCGTCCGGGCGTCGGAAGTTGCCGAATGAATTGGATCGGCGGTTTGTCATTGGTCTGACAAGTCCCGTAATTTTCCATATAGGGGCCATGTCCGGACGCGTTTTTCTTCCATCCCAACCTCCTTTGCTCCTTCGTCCTTCGTTTCTGGCCAGATACGCGCCCATCCTCCCGTCGCGGTTTGTAGCCTATTTTGGGTCGAAGCCGTGCCATCCTGCCTCGTGTCGGCAAATTATATTGCATACCCCATTTGGGTAAGAATATTCTGTGTCGGTTCTCCGCGTCCAACTGAATGGTTGCTGCGGCATGACTCGACACTCGCTTCTTGGCTCTTACCACCACCATCGTCTAACTCCCCCCACCTGTGCATGCCCGTTGTTGACGACTTTTCCAACCCCGCCTTTGCCATCGACCGCTGCACCGGAGTCCCTGTCATTCATCGTCGCTCGTCTCACCCCCGTCTTCCCATTCACCCCGTCCAATCATTGAACACCTCGCGTGTGCCAGGGCATTAAAGCCGTTCGAGTTAGGCAGCTTCATGGTGTCAGCGTAGACTTTGTGGAAGAGTGGGAGTGGAATTGAAACGGTGGGTGGTATGTTGATTCGTTTTGTGGAACGGAGTTGGCATTTGTGGCATGTCTTTAAGTACCATTTAAGGTCTTTATCCAACAGCGGCCACCAGAATCGGTCCATGAGTCTGCATTGTGTGATGAAAAATCCTCTGTGGCCGAGTTCATCGTGAACTTCCTTCAATATTTGCCCGCGTTTTTCCCTTGGTAGAACCAGTTTGTGTTCTCCCTTGGGGTCCCTTCTCCATAATACGTCATCGAGGAGGAAAAAGTCGCGGCATCTCCGTACGAATCGTTCGTAGGTCCTATCGTCCATTTCCTCGGGACGTGTCTTGTCCTCCAGAAATTTTTGATAAGAAGCCAGTTTCACGTCGAGTGTTCGTGCGAGGTCGGAGCATGGTATGGTGTATTCCGTGTTGTCGATTTGTGTCGCTAAAACTTGAACAACCGTGACGGTTTGTTTCGGAATCTCCTTTTTGGGAAAGACAGCACCAGGCGTCACGGCGAGTGGTCTCCCGTTTATTGTTACGCCTGTCAGTGGGAGGGTCTCCAGGACCGATTTCTTCTTCACCCTTCCCCAATTCATCGCCTGAATGGAAAACCCGCAGGCTTTGTCGATCCATTCCTTGACATCGCTCTCCTCCTCAGGGTCATCCGCGGCGCCTTTCCTTCATGAAAGACCGTCCAGAGTGTGTGTTACCCCGGGGGTGTGCTCGAGTTTGAAGTCAAATAGGAGTATGGCGGCGATCCATCGATTTATCGTGGCGTTTGGTTGGATGTCAGGGTTTTTCAACATGCCCTTTATGTATTTGGCATCGGTTCGGACCAGCAAATTGGGGGCTCCAACGAGGTAGAGTCGATAGGCGCAGAGCGCACGGAATAACCCATACAACTCTAACTTTGCCTGGGAATACTGGGACTCGTGTTCGGTCCAAGTGATGGACCCAAACCGCGACGGGTACTCCTTCCCATCTTCGCCAACCTGGTATAGGATGAATCCAACCGCGATGTAGGACGAGTCCACAGATAAAATGAGGCGTCTGCCGGAGGCGTAATCGATTTGTCAAATGGCTGGTGATTTTATGAGGAGGTGCTTCAACTTTTCCATCGCGTCCTTTTCTTCGGCCTCGAATTTGAACTCGATTCCCTTCCTGGTGAGGTTCACTAATGGTTTGGCATGGGTAGCAAAATCTTTTATGAAGATCCGCATGAGTCCCAGCGTCCCCAAAAATGCTCGCACATCGGTAAGGTCTTCGCGGTCGGGCCAGTCGCAGATTTTCTGGACTTTGGATTCGTCCGGAGTCCTTCCCTCTGCGCTGCACATATGCCCAACCACTTTTATCCTCAGGACCGCAAAAAAGGACTTTTTCGTGTTGAAGGTCCCGCCGGCATGGCGGATTCGTTGGCAAATGCGGTTCACATTTTGGAGGTGCTCCCAAACGAAGTGCCGTATCCCAGGATTCTCCTTGATGGTCTCGTACGACCCATCCTCGAGGAAGTAGTAGCTGTCTCCTCCTTTAACCAGTGTGTCGTCCACAAATGGTTGCGTAATGTGGGGGATTTCATCTTGGAGGATGAAATTGACGTCCCCTTGCTGAACCTGTACCGCGTTGGTGTATCCTTGGGGAAGTCGTGTCAATCTGAGCGTGCCGAATGGTCCTTGGAAGGTGGTGAAATCCCGAGACGCCACGTCTAGCATGCGATGATCGAACCCAACGAAGAGGTCGAACATGCTGTATATGATGCGTCCTCCGAAGGACTCCGCGTATACTTCGACGATGGGTGGATATCCTGCGTCTTTTATCACCACCGCATTTAACGGCTGGAGATTATGGACAAGGCGGAGGGAGCCATTTTGTTTGGGAACCATGAACCAGTTGCTCTGGTAGGATGAGCTGGATGGTTCGTAGACTCCGCTCTCGATTTTCCCTCTGATCATCTTGATGACCTTGTCCCTAATTCCTGGTGGTATAGGAATATTTCGCTCCTGCCACGGCGTGTGGGCCAGGACGGGAATTTTGATTGGTTCGAAATAGTCCTCCCGGAAATGTCCCCTCTCTGTTTCATCCCATGCGAATGCCATTTCCTGGTTGCGGATTAGGTCGTGCACCAATTTCTCCTCTTCTGGTTGGAGGAATCCTTCCGGGTTAACGTTCATCTCTGTCGCCCTTTCCACCGTGTACCGCTCGCCATCTGTGAGTTCTGGCGGTCGTGGGTTTAATGGCGGCATGTCTTCGAGTGGATCGGACAGGAGCCTTCGAACAATGCAAAATTCCTCGGGCAAAGTCATCGCGACTGTGTGGACCCAATTCACCACAGGTTTATACTTTTTGCCTGCTTTCTTCTTCGTCTTCGGCTTCTTTTTCTCTCCGATGTCGATACTCGTATCCACGAATACCTTGGCAATGTTGTCGTAGTCGTAGGATTGGGAGAGACAGTACTCCAGGTACCGTGGCGATATCTCCCAATGTGTGGTCTGGTCGTGAATGAAAATTGGCCGGCAATGTGTCGTGTTAGTCCCCTCGGGGGAATATAAGACGAGTGACGATGTCATGCAGTGGAATGAGAAGCCTGGAATGATAGTTTTCGAGTCGGCTAGGCGTGACGCCTGTCCTTCCTTTTTCATATTCTTGTTTCCCGATTGGGAAACCCGTTGAGCCGTGGCGGCTGGTGAGCCTGTTCTCCATGTGTACGTTGATGCCATGTGGGTTTCGGGAGTCGCGGCAACAGGGCCGTGCTCCCCTAGGCAAAACCCACTTCGCCGATCTCGAATATGGAGTAAGGGTTGACCTCCGTGACGCTTTCTCGAGCTGGTTTCTTCCGTGTTGGTACGGTAAGGACCTTTCCGGTGTTAGGGCAGGTGAGCGTAAGCTCCTGCGTTCCGTCAGCTCTGTCCTTCGTGTGGCATTCGTGAGAAGCGGAAAAACGGGCGTCCCACTAATATGTCGAAGGGCGCGCCGTCCACAACGTGGACTTGGAGCAGTAGATCAACGTCTCCTATGGAGAATTTGAGGTTCTCCACTACCCCAGCGGTCACGCTCATGTTAGAGTCGGCTGACTCCATCGTTAACACCTTGTCAGGAGCGAGGGATACCCCCAACTCTTGCCAGACGCTGTGGTTCATCGCGATGATTTCGGATCCTTGGTCCAGTGTGCATGCAATAGTGTGGCTGTCGTTAACCAGCATATCGAGCACCCGGAGGGAGTCGATGGGGGAAGCCGTTAAAAGATGGCCTTTGAGATCCTCCTGCCCTTGGTATATGAGCATGAGCGCCTCCTGCATTTCCCCTGTCTCTTCCACCGCGATCATGGATGTTTCAACCGTGGGAATCCGTTTAGTGACCGTGTTTTCGCGGTAGTATTTCCTGAAGTCTGCGGAAATGGCGCAGAGTTCTTTGTTGGAAATCGTGATTTGCGCATCAAGCGCCCTGTCGATGACTTTTTGGACCAGGTCCGGATTCTCGATGTTCGACTGGTATTTGAACGCCGGCATCTGTGGTGGTCGAGATGCTGCGGCCGGGTGCGATGTTTCGGGAATAGCCGCCACGGCTTTGGTCGGAAGTGTCACACCTGTGTTGCCTTTGGTTGGTGCGGGTTTATTCGCGTCGGTTGGTTTAAGCGCGGACGCCTTCGGCTTCTTAGCCATGGCGGGTTTTGTCGTCTCGTTCTCCTTTTTCCCTCTGGTTTGGGTGAAAACCTGCCCGTCCGTTTCTTCGTCAGCCTCTGGCTCATAGTTTGGGTCCGGGACCTTCCCGAACGCCATGGTCTGTACCGGAGCAATACTCTCATACGTCATGGCAGCAACCTGGTGTGGCGGTTGGTCCCTTTCGAACGTGGGAGCCTGTGCGGGCCTCTCCGGGAGCGGCGCCTGGACATGGTTCGGTAGGTTCTGTGCCAACCATTTGTCAATCCTATCCGCCAGATTACGTCCTTCGATGAATCTCGGAACGAATCTGCCGGTTGGGAGCACAATTTTGTTATCGTGGTTCTTGAAACATCTCCCAAGACGGATATATTCCGCCACCTTGCCGCATTCTCGCAGGAAATGCGACGGGTCCGAGCAGAAGTGACATCCCGGCGACGAGTATGGTCCTGACTGCCTTGGTGCCGTTTGTTGATTCCCCCACGCCACCCTTTGAGAGGGTTGCGGGTACGGTTGGCGATAGGTAGATGGTGGCTGGTTCTGTGGGGGGAAATATGGCATCGCGGTCGATTTTCCAATGCGGTCGCATTATACATCAGATAAGTCGTGCAGACCTGTTGTTGTGGATATGTGTGATTCTGGGCGAACACGCGAGCGAGTGATGCCATCTCGACTCGGATCTGATTTCCTATTTGGGATTCCATCTTGCTAAATGTGTCGTTCAGATCAACCATCTCCTTTTTAATGGAAGAGGTGTCTTCGTTCGCATCGGTGATGAGTGGAGGCCCATCGAGGATGTATTCCGCCGCCGTGGACATCTCGGAAAGGAGATATGGCATGTTGTTGGGGTGATCGTGATGAACGATTTGAAGCCGCCGCAGCAGCTTCTCCTTGAAATTGTTCTTCAATCCCTTCATGAACAGCCTCCTCCCTTCGAGTTCCGACATTTTTTCCTTTTTCCGTTAAATGCTGGAGGATTTTCTTGAAAGTGCGGTGGTATTTGGAGAAATCCGTGGTGGTGGTGACACGCTTTACAACCTGTGATGCCACAAGGTCATCGAGATCATTGGCTGTGTATCGTTTTCCTCTGTCAGCTCCGGGGGTAGAGGGTTACTAGTGCAGTTTTGAAGGCTGCCCAAGTAATTCCCCCAACCGGCACCACTCCTTTCCATAGTTGTTCATCCTCCGTGTCAGCATAGCGCATGGCTAATTTGACCTTCTCGTCGTCCGTGTCCCTGTCGTGTGAGACGGCCAATTCTTCGACATCCTCGAAGTATCTGGCGAGGGATACTGGCTCGCCATTGAATGCTGGGGCTCCTCGTGCGGTTCTACCGGGTAGAGCCTTGGTTGTCATCTTTTTAGCTGGGGGAGGTGCAACGACTTGTTGGGTGATCAGAAAATCTGGGGTAACGGGTGGTGAAGGTGAAAGGCTCGACTGAGTGTGCGACGACTCGGTGATTTCTAGTAAGCTTTGGGGAAATAGGGTGATGGTATCCGAGTCGGTGGATATTCCTGGCCCGGTAGGCGCGGCGGGTTCAGTGGTGGAAAGCGAACGTTCGGGGGCTAATGTGGTAGCTTGCGACTCTGGAAGGTCGTCTACCTCTGTATTGGTATCGGGTTCGGTGAGTGGGGATAGTGGCCTCTCGAGGGATGATGTCGAAGAGGTGACGGGATTAGTGTAATGTGTGGCGAGTACGCTACCGCTCCTGGATGCGGAGTCTGCTGGTAGGACCTTTCGTACAATGAGTTTGGAGTTAAGTGAGCGCAGGTGTGCGCGTTGGCTGCGGTCCCTGGCTGATTCTGCTGCCTTCTTCTCTTTTTCAGTATCCACGGCTAACAGTAAAAACCCCCTACGTCGGTCACCAGTTGTGAGGGAGACTGCGGCGTCTGTTTGGAAAACGGTGTTCCAAAATTGACTTGTTCTTCCTCTGGGGGTTTTCTTGTTGATGTGTGGGTCGAAAGTTAGTGAGAAGAGGTGGTCAAACAGAGTTTGCCCATGGGGTCCTGTGGGAGGTCAAAAATGGGGGATAGTGTGAAAAATACCTTGTTCAGATGGCACCCTGCTGGCGTGCTTTGATCCGAGACAATATTCAAGTCTCCGCTTTGTCTTTCTTCTATCGCCTTTCCCCTTTGATCCTGGTGATAGTTGATACGACTGGCTTTCCCAAAGGTGGGATAACCGCGACGGCTTGATGAGGGCCTATAGGCTCAACGTGGGTCGGACTCGTGTGGCGGGCGTGGCGACTCGGTGTTGGTCTAGGTGGTCCACAATTTGTGTGAGATGCCTTGGTCGTTCCTCTCTGCGTCAGCAGTGGTTTTCGATGACGAGGGAGCGGTTAGTGTGGGTCAGACGTTCGGTATGAACCGTCTAGAGGATGAGTGGTGAAGTGTCTTGCGACAAGTTAGATGGTTAGTGTGTGTGTGTGTGTCAACGATGTATTGGGGGATTGGTTTACACTAGAGAACTAGTGGGGGAAAAACCGTTCCAGAATTGACTGTCTACTGCCTAGAAACCCAGGTCCTTTTATACCTTTGTGAATATCCCCTTTGGAGCATCTCTACATGTCCCCAGTCCGCTTCCTCGGTGTTCCAGCCCATTCCATCGTGTTTCAGTCGGTCCCAAGCTGACTCGAACATTGGGAGGTGTCGCGGTTTATTGCCTTTTTTGGACCATATCTCATCGAGACGTGGCGGCTGGCGAACCTCTACCTTCCTAATCCGTCCAAAGTTCGTTCAGGCGCGACGGTTGGTGGCCGAATTTGGGTGAAACGCGTGCAATGTGTCGGGTCCGATGTTTCAGAGCATGTGGTACCTCGCAGTTGTCAACCTTGTTATGGCCAAGGTAGTTCCCATGTGCCAATGGCGAAACCGGGCGCAACGCTTGGTGTGATGAAATCCGAGTCGCGGCGACCTGGTGTGTGTTTGTTGGATGTGTGAGGGGTATATGGAGTGTAGAGGCGTCGTGTCTGGTCCGTCGTATCCGCTGGGGCATACACAGCGCATGTGGGAGCCCCACAGCGTCTTCCCGCTATCTAACGTGGTTATCTGGACATTGACCAACATCTCATGATGTTTCCGTTGCCTCTGGTATTCCCTGAGCTCCTTCGCGAGTTTGTCCTCCGGTATGCCCATTGCTTTATGGGATAACCACTTCGCTGCCTTTAGCCCGGTCAAGCCGGCCGGTACTGTCGGCGCCCTTCCTTCCTTCTTCGGCGCTTCCTCCTTAGATAAGGATTGAGCCGTCGTGACATCGTCACCCTTTTTTGTCTCTGTATTTTTATCACTGGTTTGGATTCCAGGGGCCTTTTTGAAAGCGCTCCAGGGCTTGTTCACTTCGTCCATTCTCTTGTTCTTTAAATTATTTTTCCTATTCTGGTTCTCCAAGATACGTATTTTTTTGTTATTTTCTACACTAGCTACTAAGAAATTGTTTATGTTCTTTCGTAAACTAGAATTTTCTTCCGTGTACATGTCATCGTCCTTTACTACAGAGTCCGTGGTATCGTAGGTATCAATATTTAAGTCCGAGAAGCGCACAGTCTTCGTAACCGGGGGAGGGGGCGCCGCTTTGGCCGCAAGCGGGGGCCCCTTTAAAAACCCTTCTCGTGGAGTATGGCCGCCAGGGCCTGCAGTTCCTCCTGCGAGTAGTCGTCGGCCTTGATAGACCGGATATTAAATTTTTTCTTGGGAGGCTCTGGGCACTCCCGCTTCATGTGGCCCTCCTTGCCACAATTATAGCATAAAAAGGGCTTGGCCGCCGCCTTAGCCCTGTCGATGTCCATGGCGTCGCCGCCCTTCGAGACCGGGATTTTCATCCGGTCTGGTCCCTCGTTTTGTTGACGGGGTTGGGATGCCCCGGTGTTCTTCTGACTGGGCCCCGCCGGGGTCCAGAACATGTTTCCTTTAAGGAGCCTTCCTCGCTCCATGATGCCGTTGATGACGAGCATCCTTTTCTTCAGTTCCCAGTACTCTCCGGGAATCTCGGTCACTCCGGCGTATAGATGACGCCGGACCTCCTCATTGATGAGGGTCTCCAATAGTTGACACAGGAAAGTGTCAAAGATTGGATTGCCAGGTGTGTATCCGGCCTCTTCTGCAGTTAACTCGAACTTCTGCAGAAAGTCAGCGAGGGGGTCCTTTCCCTGCCGGGTGTTGATCAGGCGCAGGTGCGCCGTTTCCTTGACGTTCGTGTCCCTGAACGTCTTCTCGAGCCCATCGATGAGCCCTTTGAATGTTGCAGTCGGGTGCAACGTCCCGAAAGCGATATTTTGTCGCTTCCAATTTTGTACCCAGTTTGAGGCCGGGCAAGCCTTTCCGTCTTCGTCCCTCAACAGCGAGAGGGTGAAGAAGATTTTGGTGGATTCGAGGTAGTGTTACCGGGGTTGGGTTCAGAACCGATCTCGAACCCGAACTGAACCCGAACCGCACCTGAATTCAGGTTCAGATGACTAATAAAAACCGGACCGAACCCCGGGTTCAGTTCTGGGTTCGCGAAATCCTCGATTTTTGCGAACCGGTGCGCACCTGTTCGAACAGGTTCGAACCCTCTCCAGTTAAGGCTTCTAATCACGTCTAAAATTCGAATTTAACCGTGGTTCAGTGATGTTTTGTCGTGTATATCAGGGGCTCTGGAAGATGCTGAGCTATCGTGTGACATATATCCTCTCATGATGTGACACGACGCGTCAGCTCTCCTAATTAGTGGCCTCCTATACTTTTTCTTTGATGTCAAGTCCATGATAGGAACCTGGAAACTACTCTGCCGCCCTCATTTCCCACTGGCATTGGTCTATATCACTGTCTAGATCATTGGAAACTGTGCAGTATTGAGCAATTCCGACTCCCGAGTGCATACCAATAAGTCGGGACATCTTTCTCAGCCACCGGTATTGCACTCTACCGACCTCAATCCCCGCAAGCATCGGTCTATATCACTGAAAAATGATCCCTCGGGGCTTTTTTTCGACATTTCCAGGTGCTTACCAGGTTTAAGGACCTGTGTAGTTTAACATGTAAGCAATCTGGACGCAGCAAATGACCCAAACAAGCCCGAAAACCCCGGTGCAGCCACATAAATATCATATGTCTGCAGAGTAACTGACGCAAATTGTGCAGATGCCTGTCCAAAATTCAGGACCATCATTCCACGATAGTGGTATAGAAGGACTGCTCGGCGTTCTCAGTCCCTTCAAAAGGCAAAGGTGAATGGATTTATCTCTACCTCAGCACCCCCATGAGTTCTTCTGATCAGTGCACCGTTGGTCCTGACGGAAATCTCCTCCCGGCTAGTGGTATTGTCTGGTACAGCGACCCTGCGGATGCGACTCCGCTGCCGCCTGCCCCCTCCTCGCCCAAGGGCACCCAAATCGATGACTTCTTCCCATGTTGCACCTCTACCCCGCGTTCCGCGGCCCTCTGCCCGCGCAGCTGACCCCAACAACGCTGAGGCTGTTAAACGCAAGGCTTCGCGCGATCTCAACAACCGCCGTTCTAAGGCTCGCGCACGTACTAGTTCCGAATCGACTGAATCCACTCCCGAGCTCGATGATGACGGCGACGAGATTCCTGATTTGAAGGATGCCAGCGACTCCGAGGATGATGACGACGCAGTGGAGGGCGGTGAGGACGGTGAGGATGATGAAGCAGATGTCGAGGCTGCATACCAAGCAACCAAGGAGCTTGGTGACGCTGACCGGGAGGTAAATGTTGCCACATTCTTTTTAATGTTCGGTTCTAATATTTTTTTGCATCGTAGGCAATGGGTTCTCGTCCTAAATCCGACGCCACCAAGGACATCAGGCCCATCTATGAGGAGGGTGAAATTGTGGACGCTGACACAGGAAAGACTGTTAAGGGTCACTGGTGTCGTCTCTGCAAGTACGTGCCTCCATAATTGCCTTGTAATCGCTCTCTTATATTATCCACTTAGAGCATCTGGTGTTTCCTCGAAGAAGTCCTTTTTCCTCGGGAATGTCACTGCTCGGCGCATGCACATTAAAAGGTAGCTCATATTCTGTCCTTTACATCCACACTAAGTATTCCATACAGAAACCCCGACCATTTCAAGGTATATAAACGCCTGTGCGAGAAGAACAACGTGCCGACTCACGAGCGTGCCACACTGGACCACATTTTGAAGTACGTTAGAAGTTATTTTCAGCCACAAAGTGCTTAAAATTGCGCCACCAGAAATGAAGGAGATGGAGGACAGACTACCTTAGACAGCTTTGCCCAGAAGGTCCCCGCCTTCTCAACGGCAGGATTACTGGATCACCTCGTTGAGTTAGTTGTCTCAGAGGATAATGTAAGCCATTCACTGCAGTTCATTAAATATTCTAATCGAGCATCATCAGGCGTTCATGCTCGTCGAAAAGTCCCTGTTTTGTCGACTGCTTCTGTATACTCGGCCCAGTCTCGGGGAGAAGGACATTCCGCATCGTACGAAGATGAGAGAGGAAATACTGAAAAGGAAGGATGTGGTAGAGGAACGCCTGCGCGAGAAGCTCAAGGTGCGAATATAGAGTGGCTGGGAACCTTCGTTGGCTTACTTTCTCATTAGAATATCCCGGGCCAGATTTCCTTTACGTTCAATAGCTGGACATCCAGAACGGGTGATCCCTATCTTGGAGTTACCGGTCACTACATCGATGCGCCGGCAGATAAACCTCAAGATTGGAGCCTTAAATGCGAGCAGCTTGCATACACTCCGATCGAAGGAAACCATTCTGGCGAGAACCTGGCCAAAATCCTTGTGCGCACAGTTGACCGGTACGAAATCCGTGAGAAGGTGGAGTTCATATTCATTGTTCTAGATATGTAACTAATCCTCCTCTTCTTCTCGCAGATTGGCTGGTTCACCGCCGACAACGCCACCAACAACGACACCGCTCTAAAAGCATTCGGGAAGGAGATTGATCCCCTCAAGATGAGGTGGGATGCAAATGAACGTCGTGTTAGGTCTGCATTTTCTTCTTTGTCAACTGTGGAATAAATCTCGAACCGATTCTCTCTTCATACAGGTGCATGGAGCACACCGTACATCTCGGGGCGGGTCATTTTATTTCGGATGTCTCGCCTTTATCCTCGAAGGCCGTCTTGGCCAAAGCCAAGAAACTCAGAAGAGAGCTCAAGAAGGCGAATCCCGACTTAGATGACGACGAGCTAGAGGCATTACTCAACGGAGATGGGGACGAGGATGACAACGGCTTTCTCGATGGTGAAGAGGAGGACGTTGCACCTGCCGATGCGGTCGGAAAGGCGCTCGCACTTGTCAAGCAGGTATTTAGTGTATTGAAATCTTGTTCAGTGACTTGTTAATGACATGCTCCGTCTCATTGTAGATTCGTGTGTCCCCTCAAGCTCAAGCCTTCTTCAAAAAAATGTGCGTTGAGCCCGGATCAGCTGTCCTTCAACTGCTTGGGTGGATTCGTACTCGGTGGGCCTCGCTGTTCACATTTTTGGACCGTATGCTCAAGTTACGTTTGGTACGTCATCTCTATTTGATCTATGAACATTGCTTAGCTATAATCTAGGCCATTAATCGCTTTGTTCTATTGGCCGACGACAGCCCAGAAGTGCCAAAACTCGTCAAAAAGTCCTACAGTGACTTCAAGCTTAGCCACACAGATTGGGATAAAATTGAAAAAATGCGGGAGGTTCTCCAGGTACACCTGCATAGACATGTTATTGCGTAGTCAAATTAAACCACATCTATTTCAGGAGCCGGCGAATATCCAGCAATGATTCTCGAGTTCTAAGTATCCAACTGTATGGAGAACTCTGCCGCTCCTTGAGGTACTCCAACGGACTTGGGAAAACATGGCAGCGACCAATAAATTTGCTGATATGCGGGACTCCATCAATGCTGGCCTTGCGAACATTGCGAAATGGTATAGCAAGACAGAGGAGACCGATGTATACTTCATTTGTCTCAGTGCGTTTCTCCTTAATCCCTGCTGATAGAAATTTATGCACATAAATTTAGCGTTAGACCCCAACTTTAAAACTGCGTACGTTGAATCGGTGTGGGATGCCACCGCATATGATGAGGGCCTTACTAAACTGGAAACCAAGGTGTGTGGGTTTTTTGTTTTGTTCCGCTGTTGCCCTTATTGTTGGTTAGTTTGATTCGTATTACATTGAACCACTGCGAGCTGCCGGTGCGCCGACTGCCGCGGCAGACGGTACGTGATTCTCATTTTACTTGATGGACTCGGAGCTCATTTCATGTAGGACCTGTCGTCCCAATTCAATATGGTCATAGCTGGATGCGCTCCCAGGTTCAGGCAAGAAAGACGAACGACTCCACACGCAGTGATCCACGTGAGGAACTCACATCGTACCTCCACGCTCCTCTCGAAGATGTGGCAGATGTTGTGGCCTGGTGGGGGGTAATTATTTATTCACACAAACTTTGAAATACCCGTCCTAATCATTGTATCCCAGCATCACTCAACACAATATCCGACTTTAGCTCACATGGCCAGGGACTACTTGGCCATTCAAGGTTCAGCGACCGCTTCGGAACGGGCCTTCTCCAACGGATCTCTGACTGCGACTCAGCACCGTAACCGTTTGGCTCCCGACATGTTCGAAGCCCTTCAGATCTTGAAGAGTGCGTATAGAAATAATCACATCGGAGCTGCAGAGGAGGCTACAAAGCGCATGCTATCTTATTTCGATTCTCTGGATGAAGGCCGACGAGTAATAGTTTATATACCTGAGCCATCTCCACCAATGATATTTGTGCGAAGATTTTTTTAAAAAAATGGGTTCGGAGGTTCGAACCGGTTCTGAACCTCGAACTGAACCTCTACGAACCGAACCTGAGGTGCGGTTCTGGGTTCAAAGAAATGCCCGAACCGAACCTGCGGTTAGGTTCGGGGTTCGAATTTTTTGGGAGAAAACCGAACCTGACCGAACCCCGGCAACACTAATTCGAGGGCGAACTTGGATCCGTATGCTGCCACATAGGTCGTGAGGGTGTCGTACCAGGTGTCCCACCTGGCCTTGTCGTTGCCGTCCAACAACGGCGGGGTCTTTGCCAAGACTATTTTTGATGCCTGTCTCGGTGCGGCATTTTGGATTAATCCTGTAAGGAACGTCCTTGGGGATTGCGGCAGGGGGGGTAGGTGGTGTGGGTATGCGGGGAAGGGGTCGTGGTGGTGACCTCGGAATAAAGGGGGTCGGGGCGGGTACGAAACTTCCATCCGGTAATTGGATGTAGAACGTTTGGTAGGGCGGGTTAGGGGTCATGTGTATGGGAGACCCTTGTCTCGACATGTCGGGGGTGGGCGGAGGGGTGGAATGCGTAGGTAATTTGTGTGAAGGTAGGGAAGGAGAGAAAGGTTTCTCCTGGTGGTGAGGCGGATCGGCTCGTTCGTCTATCCACTCGTGGACAGAGTCAGGGGTCAAAGACCGATTCGAGGGCACGCGAAACGTCACAGCTTTTTTGGTCCGAGTCCGCACGAAGCGGATGGTGAGGTCGATGTGGTTTGTTGCTAGCAGAACTACCCCGGGTCTTCTACGACACCCCCGGCGATAGCGAGATAGTCCTCCCCAAAGGTCAGGCTAGTGCTCCTGCGACTGCTATAGGGCTGGGGACAGTCTCAACGTTTCCCGTGGCCTAGCGTCTGTCTGTTCGAGTGAACCACGAACGTTTGGTGCTGCAATTGTTTAACGTCGGTGTGGACGACGTGAATGTTGGTATGGGGGAAATGGATCTTCAGGTAAGAGGCTGCCACGACGGCAGAAAGAGGTAAAGAGGAAGAGTGGGGGGATGGCGAGGAAAGGAGGTTGGTAGGGGCGGTACGAGGGTATGATGGGTAACCTTTTATTATGTCACAGTCAAGACTCAATCTCGTCCACTCTCGGTAAGATGAGAGGGATTGGGTAGTGAGATGTGTAGAGCTCGAAAGATGATGGAATAAAAGGTTAACTACTACAAGCGAAACACTACTCTACTTATACTGTTCGGTCGTAACCGTGTGAACTATGTACATATGGAAGCCTGTATGTAAACGTCCCGTAGCCTCATGTCCGAATGTTCTTCAATGTTCCACAATGTTCTACAAGGATAAATATATCCATGATGTCATGCCTCGCCTTAACCGGCCATCTCCCAGTCCTCTCGGCTAATCCCAACATCGTTGTCGTCATCGATATATATAGTCTGGGCACTTATGATCTTGGGCGTTAAGATAGGGGATGTCGGTGTTGTCTCGATTAGATTAGATTTGGCATCGAATCGTGACACAGTATATCTTAAGCATACCTCAGGCATGTTGAGAATATACTCAGAGTATACTGAACCTGTATACTATGAGTGTATTTTGAGTTTATTTAGAATATACTCAGGGTATACTCAGAGTAAGCCTGGGTCCGTAGACCTGGCATTGTCCACAGTGACTGCTACGCTACCCAGAACCCTTTATACCTCGTCTCTATCTCCTTTCAGAACCGCTCCAAGGACCATTCCTAACATATTGTGTGTTTCGCCGCTCTTTTGGGTTTCAGATTTTGAAGAGTTCAGGGAACTCTGAGGCTTTTCACGCCAAAATCCCTAGAGTTCATTGACCTCTTGGCTTGGCGATCACGTGGAGCACTGCCCAATATTGAATGCAGATGCCCAAACCATTCCCGTGTCACAGCATGCTCCATTGGGAGGTCTTGTGGTGCGGAGGAGGTCTGGATTAGTTGATACATCGGAGAAACAAGGGCAACTGGGGGGCCACAGCGCATGGTCCAGTGTGTGAACGTGTTCTGGATGCGAATGGAGTTGTACGTGTCATTCCCCATTCATCGAGAGCCAGGGTTATCATGATTGATTGAAGAGTTCAGCGAACTCTCAGAGCTAAATCCTGATTTGGTAAGTAGGATCGTTTAGGGCGAGGAAGTCGATGATATTTGTGGGGGTATCGCGCAGCGAGTGTCCTGTAGCGATGTCAAGAGTTGTAGTGTGGGTGTCCTCGTATGTGTGGAAGGTATCATGGAAAGAGTCGCCAGTCAACGTGTGGAAGTGGTTTTTAGGCAAAGAGTTCAGTGGACTCTGGGTGATGTTGCTGCATTTGGCGATACGTAACGGAGGTCAGTGAGCTCTCGCTGGTGGTCGTTCTCACCAGAGCATATCTCCGGATGATCTTGTGTCGTCCCTGCTCGGTAGCATTCACTGGGGCGTACACATGTGTGTGGGAGCCCCCTGTTGGAACCAGTGATTGGGCTGTGCTATTCTTGCTTCTCCGATCACTATCTTATTGTTGTGGTATCAATCAATCTTATTGTTCTTATTGTCATGATACAGATCTTATTGTTCTATTGTGTTGATACAGATCCTATTGTTCTATTGTGTTGGTACACATCTTATTGTTTAGATAGAGATCTTATTGTCTAGCCTCCTTATTGTTCTAGTAGCTATATAAGTAGGTGTTATATACCGAGCCGAGAGACGAATAGGACAAGACCTGGGTGATCCAGCGAAGCCCTGTTCCGCTTCCGACGTAGGGCGGAAGGCGGAAGCAGGGGTGTTGTCGGTAAGTGGGACACTACACCACAGAGGATAAGGGTGAGCGAACTACCTAGGCCGGCAGGGAGTATAAGGAAGTAAGAGCAGAGTTTCCGCTAGAAGGCGGAAGACGACTCAGTGCAGAGCGGAAAGCAACGTTAATTAACAAACTGAAGTACAAGTTGTAGCTAGAGCGTATATATCTAAGTAGTCTAATTGTTAACACTAATGCGGTTAGATGTCTACGCTCTGGATGGAAGACAATAAGAACAATAAGGATGTAGATCCAAAGGAGGTGAAGAAGTGATAAGTATATAAGACAATAAGAGAGGAGACGGATAAACGGGAAACGCTCAGTAATCCTTCATTGTGTAAAAACCCGATGATCGGATAATAGGACAAAGTCCTGTGATCAGTAAGTTCTGCTCGAGCGGAAGGCGGAAGGCGGAACAATAGGTAGGGCAAGGTAGAGTGCATGGATATAACAGTTTCCCCCTCTTGTGTTCCTTGCCCACAAGGAACTAAGTTCCTATTAGTCCAATAGACTTCATAATCCGCTCATAACAGCGGAAGGCTGTCACAGCTGCGGAGAATTTTGTGACATGTCACAGAATCCGCTTCAAAGCAGGGCGGAATATGTGACTTGTGACTTTTCCGCTCTTGAACCACTACCACCGCCATCTCCACGGAACGCTTCCTCGCCACCAGCCACAGCGACGACGACCTCTCCAACATCGATAACAGCGAGGAGGAGACCCACGCCGTCCTCAATGTGCTCAAGGACGACAGCAACGACGAGAGCGGAAATGAGGGCGGAAAAGGGGGCGGAATTTCCAGCTCAAATGAAGAGAGCGAGAGTGAGGATAGTGAAATTCGCCGTTTACGCAAGGGAAAGGGGCGGAAAATTTGGGCGGAATTGAAGGCAGAATTCGAAAAGCAGGAGGCGGAAAGGCGCAGGCAGGTGAAAGCGGAACTAGCGGAGCTCAAGGAAGAGTGGGAGGCTGCCTCGAGGGCGCCTGACTCTGACTCGAAGGCTGGAATGGAGCGATACCGCCTTGCCTTGGAGGCATTGGAAGAATTCGAGGAGTTGGAGAGGGAAAAACGCGGAAAGCAGAAAGAGCGGGAGCGGAAGAAGACGGAGATTGAGAATAGGCTTTGTCTTGCCCATTGTCACCCGGACACGGATACCGACGGAACGGATGCGGCCAACCTGGTTGAAGAGTTAGAGGCCGAACTCCAAGAACACGAAATGCGCGAGTTCCAGGCGGTTTTTGGTGTTCTGCCATTGGAATGGGCGGAGCAGAGGGAGGATTATGAGCCTAGCAACTCTTCCGAGGGTGAGTCTGAGGCGGAAGAGGCGGAAAGGGCGGAAAGTGCGGAAAAGGCGGAAAAGGCGGAAGGCCAAGGTGCACTACAGTGTTAATTTTGAACACTTTACTGGCTTTTATTTAGTGAGTTGTGAGCGCTGCACCAACTTGCAAGTCCCTTGTGAGGTTGAAGGGAACAAGGCCTGCAAGGGTTGCATCCATCGCAAGAAACGGTGCTCCTTTGTTCCGGAGACGACCCGTACTCTCCGCGCCGACTTGAAGAGACGACGGGATGAATCCCCAGTGGCGAGCGGAAGCGGCGTGGGCGGAAAAAATTCCGCTGGGCAGAAAACGAAGTGTCAGAAGACTAGCCTCGCTTCAAGGGCTTCGTCAACTAGTCCTGCGCCTCAAGACAACAAGCAGTTGAAGAAGTTAGCGCAGAAAGTGAAAGCGCTCAAAAAACAAGTGGCCCAACTGTCGCAGAGAGTCAGGGAGTTGGAGAAGGGGAGTTCCTCTAGTGAGGAGGTTTAGATATAATGGACAATTAATTAGAAAATGGCCTTTGTAGATAGAAATTTCGTGGGCCTGAAGAATTGTATAAGGTTTTCTTTTGCTGATTTGTTGGTGTGAGGGAAAATTTTGATAAGTCGAGGGGTAAGACCACGGCCTAAGCGGCAGGCCCAGGTTTGTTGGGGAATCGTCGATGGAAATTATCAACGTGCTCTGGTGCGTCAACGTCATCAGCACCAGCCCAAGTGAACTGTTCATCAGTATTCTCGTAGCCAAGCCATTCAATTAGATATCGAAGTGGCTGCCGTTTGTAACAACGGTCAATCTTGGAGTCAACAATTGCTTGACTTCATAATGTTCGTCGCCATCGATAATCTCGACTGCAGCTGGCAGAGGCTCCTCACGGCCAGGGAAAGGATTAGGAAAGTGAGGTTCGAGTTGTGATATATGGAAGATGGGATGGACTTGTTGCAAGGATTTCGGAAGGCGGATCGTATAGGAAGCGGAACTGGGTTTAGCAAGGATTTCGTAAGGTCCTAAATGGGTCTCGGAAAATTTTGGAGTGGGGTGTTTAGTGCGAAGGAATTTGGCGGAAATAAATGCCTTGTCGCCAATTTGTAGTTGAGGATCAGGAATATGTTTGCGATCAGCAGTTTCCTTGTAACGCTGCTGAGCAAAAGTAATCTGTTCACGAAGGAACTGATGCAAGTCCTGAAGGTCAACAGCATAGTCTTTGGCATACATGTTGGCGACGTCGCGTTCCGAGTGAACTGTAATGGCGGGATTATATCCTTTATTCGCAAAAAACGGGGAGATTCCAGTAGATGCGTTCGGAGAATTATTGAGCGCAAATTCCGCGAGCGGAAGAAGGCGGTCCCAGTCGTCCTGCTGATATGAGCAATAGATTCGAATGTACTGTTCCATGGTTTGATTCATACATTCTGTCTGTCCATCCACCTCTGGATGATAACCAGAAGTGAAATGCAACTCCATACTGAGCAGTTCACCCAGAGAGCGGAAAAAGGCGGAAATAAATTCCGATCCCCTGTCGCAAGTAACATGGGATGGGACCCCGTGTTTAGAAAACACATGAATGAGGAAAAGACGAGCAAGTTCTGGAGAGTCGATGTGCTGATCGCAAGGGATAAGGATAACCTGTTTCGAGGAGCGATCCACAATGACTAGGATAGTGTTGTATTCCCCAGAGAGTGGAAGTTGCTCGATGAAGTCCATAGAAATAGAATGCCAAGGGTGGAGCGGAACTGGAAGAGGCTTCAGCAGCCCATAAGGGCGATGCCTAGGCTTCTTGTTGCGCTTGCAGAGAATGCATGACTGACAGTAGTCACGGACAAAAGTGCGACATTCAGGCCAAGTGTACTCGCGTCGAACTAGAGCAAGGGTCCTGTTCTGGCCAAAATGACCAGATAGAGGATGATCATGAGCATGCTGCAATACACGCACACAAAGTTCCGCTGAGTTGTCGGAAGTGAGCGGAACGTAGATACGTTCGTCGAGTCGGAGTAAGCCTGTAGAGTCAATAGTCCAGCGCGGAGAATTGCCAGATTTCGCAGCATTGATACCAGCAATAGCAGCGGGATCATCATCAAGATGAGAGCGGATGTCAGAATGGAGTCTTTCAACATCCATAACAACTGAGGCTTGAAGAACTACTTCCTCGAGATAAGTGGCACGAAGTGACGCAGAGAGTTGTTCTTGAGTGAAAATGGGGCGAAAGTTCTGAGGGTTAACCTGGCTATAAGCCCTATCCCCCTCTTTAGGGTAGACGTCCCATCGTCTAGTCAAAGCGTCGGGTTTTCCGCCAAGCCGGCCAGGGCGGAAGCGGATTACCATATTAAAATGGCAGAGGAATTCAGACCACCGAACTTGGCGATGGGTAAGGACTTTAGTAGTCGCAAAGTATTCGAGGTTCTTGTGGTCCGTCACGACATCGATAGGGAGTGGAGCACCTTCAAGGTAATGGCGCCAAGCTTTGAAGGCGTCGAAAATAGCTAACAACTCCTTGTCATGAGTGTCGTAGTTGAGTTCCGATGGTCCTAGTGAGCGGGAGCGGAACGCAACTGGGTGAATATCACCGTCGTCCCCAATTATTGAAAGGATAGCAGCTGTAGCGTAGTCAGAGTCATCTGTCTCGACTGTGATCTGCCGACCAGGAATCCAATGGTGGAGAATGGGGGCGTTAGTGAATGCAAGTTTCAAAGTTTTGAAGGCCGTTTGACAAGCTTCCGACCAATTCCATTTAATGGCGGAGCGCGTGAGTCAGGTAAGCGGAATGGTAATGTCGGAATAATTCCATATAAATCGTCGGTAGAAATTGCAGAAACCAAGGAAGGATTGAACATCTTTGACCTTCCGGGGTACAGGCCATTCCGTGATGGCGGAAACCTTTTCCGCTGACATGCGGAACCCGTCAGGAGATAAGATGTATCCAAGATATTCGCAAGTAGTGACACTGAACTCGCATTTCGGAAGCTTGCAATAGAGCCCAGCTTCACGAAGGCGCTTCAGAACCTCTCTAACATGCTGTGTATGTTGTGATTGATCGTCGGAATAGACGAGAATATCGTCCAAGTAAATGACGATGTATACATCAAGCAAGTCTGCAAAGAGGGAGTTAAGGAATCGCTGGAAAGCGGCCGGTGCATTGGTAAGGCCTTCAGGGACAACGCGGAAATCAAAAGAGCCATAGCAGGTGCGGAAAGCGGTTTTAGGTTCATCACCAGGCGCAATACGCAAAAGATGGTAGGCGTGCCTGAGATCGAGTTTGGTATATATGCGTGCCTTTCCAGGAGCATCAAGCAAGTCGGAAATGAGCAGAAGCGGATAGCGATCCTTCTTCGTAATCCTATTGAGTCCACGATAGTCAATGCAAAGGCGAAGACTTCCATCCTTCTTTTTGGCGAAAAGGATTGGAGCCCCATGACTTGAACGAGAAGGGTAAATAAAGCCTGATTTCAAGTTCTTGTCAAGGAAGTCGCGGAGAGCGGAGAGCTCATTTGCGGAAAGGGAATAGACGTGTCCAATGGGTGGAACCTCGCCATCAATAGTCTCGATCTTGAGGTCAAAATCTCGATGAGGGGCAAGATTATAAGCCTCCTTCTCAGAAAATACATCTGCGAAGTCATGGTATTCCGCAGGGAGTCGAGTGATGTCGGGAGCGGAAAATTCGGTGGCATGAGCGAATGCCTCTTCTGACATAGTGGCACAAAGAGTGTATTGGGCTGCACTCTTATCTCGAATAATGGCACTATAAGCCGTGGCAGAAACTAGTGAAACATGCGGAGGAGAAGTGAATGGACGAGGTGCAGTGGTCTCAGGAGGGAAATCCATAAATGGACCAGGAAGCAGAATGTCGGAAAGCGGAATGTCCATAGAAGGACCTGGAATTGGCGGAGACGTTGGAGTCGGTATAGGCAAAGGGCTCGAGTAAATTGATGCCTCATTAACCTTGTCCTTAATTGGAGCAACCGAGACGGGAACAGGCGTAGAAGCCTGGGGTGTCGACACGAAATCACCGGAAGAAGCGGAGCGGAAAGAGATAGTGGCGTCAGACCAGTAAATCAACGGATTAATGCGGTTGAGCCAATTGTATCCAAGAACCAAGTCGCAAGGTGAATCAAGACAGGTAACGAAGAATTCCATTGTCTGTATATCGCCAGAAGGAAATTGAACCAACAAGCAAATTTGTCGGTTAATAATAGAGGAAGAGCCATCGAGATATCGAAGTTTCACCAGAGGGATCGCATACGGGGAAAAACCATTAGATTCACAAATTTTCGAGGATATGAAACAATGTGAAGAACCAGAGTCAATCAGCAATCGTAATAGGGAGATGAATCCCGACGCAATTCGATTTACAAGGGAAGGAGACATGGATGAACATGAATCCGACCCAGAGGGGAGAGGAGCGGAATCGGAACGTAAGGCGGAAATGTGAACATTGACATAAAGGGCATTAGGCGAAAGAGCGGAAGCATTGAGACAGACCTCGGGAAGCACCTCAGAGTCAATGCAACTCGGATTAGATGCTGAGGTATCCGAGCTGCTGTCTATTTTTTTGACTCGGCAGAGGATTCCGCAGTAGCAGCCTTCCCTTGGGCATTTTCGGGGCGCTTCTGACAATCTGCAGCTTGGTGACCCGCTTTACCACAGAACATGCAAAGATTGTTCTTCTTGCGATGCTCGCGAATCTCTGGTCTAAGCTTCCCGCTCTTATCGAGGAATTCAGCATAAGGCTTTGCTGAAGGCGATTTAGATGGAGCGGAAGCGGTGGTTGAAGCGGAAGCGGAATTGTTAGAGCCGGAAGCTGTGCTAGAAGATTTTCCAGTATTCTTCTGCTTCTTCGAATTGCCCTTGGAGTCATGTTTCTGACTGCTGGATGGATTGCTAGAATGCTGGCTAGGCGTGCCAGAGCTACCTGATCCAGAGCCTGAGGATTTGTCCTTCTCTCTCTCTCTCGCTGCTTTTCCACTTCCCGCTTCCAATACCGAGCATCGATTCGACGAGCAACATCTTTATTTCTGAGCAACGTATTGGCATAGGTATGATGAACCATATCGTCTTTGATGCGGTGCGGAAGTCCTTCATAAAATTGGTGTCGGAGTGCATTTTCTCCCCATTGGGTGAGAACAGCAAGACGGTCGAAGTCGATGATGTATGTAGCCACCCGGTCGCCATGTTTCATGCGACAAAGGCGGATCTGATCCTCTGCATCCCCCACTGGATCATGGGGACCAAAGTTGTCCTGTAGTTCCTGAATAAAACGCGGAAAGTTTCCGTCCCAGAGCGGAACGGAAGTCGTCGAATTGTCATACAGGTTGGGTTCAAACCACTGCTGAGCAGTACCTCGAAGATATGACAAGACATAGAAAATCTTGTCGTCATCCGAGGGGAAATCCTGTTGACGTTCCGCGAAATGCAAGTAACATTGGGTAAGGAAGGACTGAAGTTTGGAAGGATCTGAGCCATCGAAAGTATCTGGATTTCGAAGGTTCGAACGGTTCGAGTGTGGAGGTGCGGGAGGAGCGGAATTTTGCTGGACAAAGAAACGCATAGCATCTTGGAAGGTTATTAATGTACTCCGAAGAAGTGCGTCGTCAGTAGGATCTGAAGGGGCAGGGCCAGGAGGGCCAGGAGGTCCTGGAGGTCCACTGCCTCCTCCACCAGGAGGACCATGTCCACCACCACCTCCGCCCCCGCTTCTGTTTCCGCCTCCACCTCCTCCAGAAGGGCCTGAAGGGCCTCCAGATGGGTCAGGAGAAGGGGGTGGACGTCCTGAGGGGTCTCCTCGAGGACTGTCGGAACTAAAAGTGTGGGGGTGGAGGATTGTTTTCACTACTTTCATCACCAGAAAGCCCACCTTCACCCACTTCGCCACTTAAGCCGAGGGCAGCGGGGTAAGGAATAGGGTCACCAGCAATAATCCGTGAGCGCGGACCAGTTGGGTGAGGTGTAGTGGGGTAAGTGGTAGGGTGCTCCGGGGTTCGTGCATTTATTACGAGCCCTGGGGCATTTATCATATTAAGCGTCGGAAGAGATTGTCTTCCTCATATGCCAAGAGGTGGTGGGTCAGGAATGGGTCCAGCAAAAGAAGTCGGAATGTCGCCCATGTGTCGGACGGGCAGAGAGAGCAGAATAAGTTGAGAGAATAGACGGGACTCTCGACGATTACGCGACTGGCGATCCTGAATGAAAGCAGCAGGCGTATATGGAACGTCAGAGTGAGACATGACCAGCCGAGATAGGTGAGTTTGTTAATACTGTTATATACCGAGCCGAGAGACGAATAGGACAAGACCTGGGTGATCCAGCGAAGCCCTGTTCTGCTTCCGACGTAGGGCGGAAGGCGGAAGCAGGGGTGTTGTTGGTAAGCGGGACACTACACCACAGCGGATAAGGGTGAGCGAACTACCTAGGCCGGCAGGGAGTATAAGGAAGTAAGAGCAGAGTTTCCGCTAGAAGGCGGAAGACGACTCAGTGCAGAGCGGAAAGCAAAGCAACGTTAATTAACAAACTGAAGTACAAGTTGTAGCTAGAGCGTATATATCTAAGTAGTCTAATTGTTAACACTAATGCGGTTAGATGTCTACACTCTGGATGGAAGACAATAAGAACAATAAGGATGTAGATCCAAAGGAGGTGAAGAAGTGATAAGTATATAAGACAATAAGAGAGGAGACGGATAAACGGGAAATGCTCAGTAATCCTTCATTGCGTAAAAACCCGATGATCGGATAATAGGACAAAGTCCTGTGATCAGTAAGTTCCGCTCGAGCGGAAGGTGGAAGGCGGAACGATAGGTAGGGCAAGGTAGAGTGCATGGATATAACAGTAGGCTAGTGTAGTCCTGAGTCCTCAGTTTCTTACTGTTGACTTCAGGCAAGTAGTTCACTCATTCACCAATACAGAGTTTCTTACTGTTGACTTCAGACCTCTGTGCTTGTCTGATTCTATCACCCCACACTGCCTGTCGTCTCAAACAAGAGGATCACCTCTCCCTTGAAATGTCAGTGGTACTCCCTCAAGGTGAGCGCCGACTTACATGTCAACAGTGGATGGCTCCCTGAAGATTCCCTACGCACGTCCTGGCACTTTGGTGTTGAGGCCAGAGTCCAATGGTGCTTTTCCCTGGATATGTGGAATCTGTCATCGATGATGATGGCTACTATCGCATCATCTTCTTCAACGGCTCCTCCAACATCTGCAAGCTAGCAGAGCTCCACCGCCTCAACTTCCGCCTCAGAGACCTTGTTGCCAGCGACGACCACGAAGACCTGTGGCCGATCTCCCAGCTTGCCACCCACGAGCTAGTTACAGGTGACACAGACCAGCTTCATGTGACACTGCTGCTTCAGGCGGTCAACATACCGTTCACAGTGGTTTCCTCATTGTGGGACAACCGTCGCCTTCTTGCCTCCGATATCACCCACGCAGGTGTACCCAAGAAGGGAGCGATGACGGCAATGCAACGTAGGAGGGATACCAAGCTGGAGGCTCACTTTCTTGAAGTAGATGGGTGGTTCATTGAATGTGCACCAAACGCCACATTATACATCATTTTATTTTTGACTGGCTACATGCACGCATCTGACATTTCTTCCCTTGTCGTCAATTTTTATTGTATTTTTTTTAAATCAATGTCACTTGAATGGTGTCTGGTGAAATCCAAGAGAAATCGAGTGTAGCACACGTAGATGAGCTCCCACAAACTTAGGGTATGCCTATGGATTAAATTGACCTCAATCCAGAACGAAAACCACCAGATGAAGCAAATCCTGCAATTCTTCAATTACAGACTCATTTGATGTATACAAAACATGTAGAGGTACATAAAACAATTTTGTAGACTAGTTTGAGCCTCCAGATGTCTTGAGAGGCAATGGAATAATCACATGATGGGTTGATTGATGGCGCATCAATGGAAAATAATTGTGCGTGGTGAGGTTCCTTGCTGCATGCCCCCGCCCTCTTTCTTCTTCCAAAGTGAAGTTAATTTTGCAAATTGCAACAAGCCACATTCAGGTATGCGCGTTTCTGCGACATTCATGATGGTGATTTTTCGGCAATTTCTGTGCTGTGGCTTAGCAGTCCCTTTTCTTTCCTCCGTCTTTTTTTGCAGAGGGAAGCCCCACTGAGACGGCTGAAATAAAAACACGCTTACAATTTGGCAAAACTCAGTCTAAACCAATCGGTGATATACAATTAGAGTCAGAGTAAGCTCCGAGCTGCTGATTGAGTCTCAAATATGTGATGGAATATGAGTGATCAACCATATTGCGACTGTATACGATACTCTAAACAATGTGGGGTCAGTACAGTGTTAAGTGAGTTAGTTGTGAGTAAATTGTCTGATAGTGGCCATAACTCATATGTGAGGGCGGTATCACACAGGATCACTAGAAACCATACCAAGGAGATTGTATGAATATCCATATTTATTATAACACTGCTGCACAAAGATCACAGACCTCTAGCGGGGATTTTGGGCCAATATAGTCTTGTCATGACTAAAGATAATAGTCATGACTCCAAGTTGTATGAGAAATAGTAATTCTCAGGCACAGATAAACAGTTGTGAATAATGAAAGAGTCTCAACTACAGAAATAGACCTTCAGGTGATCTCTGAGAGTGTGATCACATGTCAGATGGTGAACCAGTTGACTAGGCGAGTCAATCCAAGGATTCCCGATAAGTCCGAAAAGATCCAAAGATCTGATCAAACTTTCACATGAAAGATGTGGTTGTCATGATTAGGTTGAAAGCACGCAATATGGCATCAAGGCAGTCTAGATCGCTCTGGATCTTGCCTTGACTTAGATGACTCTGAAGGCTCTCCGGAACTTTCAGAACTACTCTAGACAAGTCGGGATTGATACCTATAGGCTACAGGCCACTGATCTCCGATCAAACGCGGTTGATAAACGGATAAAAAGACCATATACCTCATTTCTATTACTCATTTACCTTATCTGGCATGTTTTAAAATAGATTGTAAACTAGTATAAAAGCACAGTAGAATAATGTGATTCTGGACTGTATTTTCCTCCCAGCTACTATAGCGTGACTATTGTTGTCACTGGTTGTGGGTCACGGGGTTAGTGCACATCTAGGTTTTATACAGAGATTTGTTTTAAGAACATTTCGAAGTTGTATTACTTTTAGCAGAAATATATAGAATCAGAGCAAAGTTGTTTGATAACCAAAGTCCCAGCAAAGAAAGCTGAATAAGAAAGTCATAAGAAACAGTCAAGTCTGTACCTAAGTGGTCCTTTAAGAGTCGCGACTAAGTGTTAATACAGAGGATAGCTGTTGATATTGTTCCTTTGAGTTCGGTTGCAGTCTAAGTGCCAAAGAAGTCTAAGACGGTCTCCAGTAACCTAAAGTTCAGTCCAAGTGTGGCGTAAGTTGTTGGAGTTGTTCAAGTACACTTGCGACTGTGTTTCATTTCCATCAAAACACCCCAAAGATAGTGTTTCTCTTGTGAGAGACTTCAGTCAAGGTTCTCGAGTGATACTCACAATTATTCCCAAGGGCATAGTTAGATTTATAGTCATTCATTGCAACTGTCTACGGTTCATCTTACTCAATTCTGATTGAGAGGACCCTAGTTATAGAAGCACCAATATAGTCAAGTAGTAGTAGTGTGTGTGTGTGTGTGTTGGGTGTAGTTCATTTTGTGTGTGTCTTGCACATATCTTGAGATTGCACTTTTCACAACTATACTTGGGTGCACCGTTTCATTGCGCCATGACTTTCTGAAGGAGGCTTGTCTTACTATTCGTGTTCCAAAAGATATTTTCAGCCCATCCTCGTAGTATAGGTGAGGGCAGGTGAGATAAGTATTGTGCTTGGGGGGCTTGGAAGGCTGCTGGTGGCAAGATGCCGGATCACTGAGTTTGCATCTCAGGTGTGTGCCAAACAAACTGATGGCTCACGTGCCTCAAATCGGTGTCGCTCTCCATTCACTGAGACAGCTGAAATGAAAACATGCTTACAATTTGGCGAAACTCAGTCTAAACCAATCATCTTACCACTCAGTGGTACACAATTAGAGTCAGAGTAAGCTCCGAGCTGCTGATTGAGTCTCAAAGATGTGATAGAATACAAGCGATTGACCATACTGCGACTGTATACGATACTCTAAACAATGTGGGGTCAGTACAGTGTTCAGCGAGTTAGTCGTGAGTAATCGTCTGATAGTGGCCATAACTCATATGTGAGGGCGGTATCACACAAGATCACTAGAAACCATACCAAGGAGATTGTATGAATATCCATATTTATTATAACACTGCTGCACAAAGATAATAGACCTCTAGCAGGGATTTTGGGCAAATATAGTCTTGTCATGACTAAAGATAATAGTCATGACTCCAAGTTGTATGAGAAATAGTAATTCTCAGGCACAGATAAACAGTCGTGAATAATGAAAGAGTCACGACTACAGAAATAGACCTTCGGTTGATCTCCGAGAGTGCGATCACATGCTAGATGATGAGCCAGTTGATTAGGCGAGTCAATCTGAGGATTCCCGATGAAGTCTGAGAAGATCCAAAGATCTGATCAAACATTCACATGAAAGATGTGGTTGTCATGATTAGGTCGAAAGCATGCAATATGGTGTCAAGGCAGTCTAGATTGCTCTGGATCTTGCCTTGACTAAAGATAGATGACTCTGAAGGCTCTCTGGAACTTTCGGAACTACTCTAGACTGTCAGGATTGATTCCTATAGGCTACAGGCCGCTGATCTCCGATCAAACATGGTTGATAGACAGATAAAAGGACCATATACCTCATTTCTATTACTCATTTTCCTTATCTGGCATGTACTAAAATAGATTGTAAGCTAGTATAAAGTCTCAGTAGAATAACGCGATTCTGGACTGTATTTTCCTCCCAGCTACTATAGCTGTGACTATTGTTGTCACTGGTTGTGGGTCACAGGGTTAGTGCATGTCTGGGTTTTACGCGGAGATTTGTTTCATCACATTTCGAAGTTGTACTACTTTTAGCAGAATATATATAGAATCAGAACAAAGTTGTTTGATAACCAAAGTCCCAGCAAAGTAAGCTGAATAAGAAAGTCATAAGAAACAGTCAAGTCTGTACCTAAGTGGTCCTTTAAGAGTCGCGACTAAGTGTCAAGGTGGAGGATAGCTGTTGATATTGTTCCTTTGAGTTCAGTTGCAGTCTAAGTGCCAAAGAAGTAAAGTCTAAGACGGTCTCAAGTGACCTAAAGTTCAGTCCAAGTGTGGCTTAAGTTGTCGGAGTTGTTCAAGTACACTCGTGACTGTGTTTCATTCCATCCAAACACCGCAAAGATAGTGTTTCTTTTGTGAGAGACTTCAGTCAAGGTTCTCAAGTAATACTCGCGAATATTCCAAAGGGCACAGTTGGATCTATAGTCATTCATTGCAACTCTATGGTTCATCTTACTCAATCCTGATTGAGAGGACCCTAGTTATAGAAGCACCAATATAGTCAAGTAGTAGTAGTAGTAGTAGTAGTAGTAGTAGTGTGTGTGTGTGTGTGTGTGTGTGTGTTGGGTGTAGTTCATTTTGTGTGCATCTTGCACATATCTTGAGATTATACTTTTCATGACTATACTTGGGTGCTGTCAGACACAATAGCCAATACACTGCCACAAACAGCGATGACCAAGGTCGCACTCAAGCTCTGGAGAGGGGAAGGGATGGAAAGAGGATAATGAGCACTATATTGCTAGTGGAGATATGACCAGCTCAAGACTGGAGAACTACCTACTACAGTGCGGTATAAATACTACTACTAGACTCAGCATCGGGCGAACTACAAGTACATATATAGTATGATCAGTCAGCTTCATGGGAAAGCTGAGTAAAAGCATGAGAAAGATATGTAAGAATATGTGGAAAACATGAGGCTGCAATGAGGCTGCAATGAGGCATCCATGAGTTGCTGACTGAGAGCGCTGTCAAGCATGGGAACAGCTGTCAATGGAGCGCATCAGTGATGCGCATGATAGCGCATCTGATGCGGACCTTGATGCGCCCTCACAGGCCGATGATCCGATCAACTACACTACTTGTACCTACTGTGATAAATACTCGAAAATAGACATGTTCATGACAGGTGCACTGTTTCACTGCGGTCTCTGAAGAGTTGATCTGAGTTTGAATTTGCTTGGCGAGCGATCAGATCATGTGTGTGGTCAGTTCTTGGAAGGGCAGGACAGTGTCGGGGTAATAGATACCCTTTGAATGTCCACTGGACATTTTTTCATGCCATTATACAACTTGGAGAGCTATTTCCATGAGATTTCACTCATTTATGCAACAACTTGAGTTTGTCCCTCCCAAGCATATTCATACCATATAACACTTTTAACAACTCGCAATAATATTTATGCGAGCCAATGCCCTTGTTCCAAGTTATTTCGCTGCCATCAGGTGCCGAAAACGTGATCTGATCACTTGCCAAACTCAGTTCGACCGGTCTCTCTATGTCCGATTTTCCTTCATAGGAGAGACACGGTTACCAGTCTACTGGAATGTGGTGTTTGCCAACTCACAAACACCATATGCATTGTCTGTTCTGGCAATAACCAACCCGGACGCTGCTGAAACAAACATGTGTACACAACAATACCACCAAACGCCTTCCGCCTTCCTTTCTTGCACCTCCATGCCTCCCACCCGCAACAAGCTCTCCAAGGTGCGCAGCGCACCTTACAAGAAGAAGAAAAAACGACAACAACAGCAACTCCAATGATGGCTACCTTCCTACAGACGACGAGGATGAGGACACATGCAACTACATTGGTATGAGCCCTTTAGCTCTCCTCAAACCCCCATAATTCTGATATCCCATAGTCTGGGATATCCTCATGGCCCACTGGGCATGGACCTATGTGAGTCTGAAAGGTCCTCGTCGTGTTCTCACTGATCGAGCTGATCTAGGTTTACTGCATTGAAGTAAGACACTCTCCTCCCATTCCCTCCGTCTCTTATTCGTTCAACATAGTGGGAGGGACACCACCCCCCTTGTAAGTGCTGTGTAGTCCGGTTTTTGTGCCGCTCATGTCTTTGGCCCCTGTAGGTTGGAGAGAGCCAGCCAGATCCAGGACCTCCTTGTCTGGGAGTTTTGGCGACATGTCAGCTCCGCGGACAGCAAGCGTAAGGTGCGCCCAAAGATCATACCTGAGGGGCCACCCGCATCCTTATGCTGCTGTGGTGGGGGGGGAATCATCCCCTTTGAAGAGATCAGAATCCTGAGGGTCGAGGTCTGAATGGTGTGGTCAGACCACAATGTTGTCCTCACCAACCTGTCTCTCCCTCACACCTTCGAGGTAGAACCATCTCCTTACCCTGAAGGTCCTGCACTAGTCAGTGACATGGAGATCGGCGATCAAGTGGTGGTCAGATCCAACATCGACATGGAGCCCCCTCCTCCACACTGCAGCTTTCCTCGTCTGTCGCCGCCCCTCGACAAGGTCATCGTCAATGCCTTCCTCATAATGGAGAAGTTCAAACCCTTTGTCCTCTCGAGCAGAAGCAGGATCAAAATGTGCACGTTCTGCGACACCCCTTTGCCTCCCAATCCCAGAGATCGACTCCTTGCGCTGCAGGCAGGGTATGCGATGACACCTGAGGAAAAGAGGCTAGACCGTGTTGTGGAGCTGTGCATCGGCACAAACTCGAAACAACCGTCTTTCCTGTCGCATGGAAGGAACAATGGCCATTTGAGCCCAACTCTCTTTGACCTCTGCAGGGACCTACTAGATGAGGTCGCGAGAGTCATTTTTGTGAACCGCATCGAGGGCAAGTCTCCAGGGGCTGGATAGTCAGTCTCATGGTCTCTGCGCCGATCCCAGCGCTAACTTTTTTTCTTTTTTTTTTTTTTGGCAGCTACGGTGAAGTCGGGCATCACATCATCACCATTGCCATGATGTTCTGCTTCCCCAACCCAAACGAATGTGCAGGAGGTTGTCCAAAAAAAACCAATCAGCTACAGCGATCTCATGGACGGAGTTCTGGTTGCAGAGGCCGCCTCCTGCCTGATCACAGGCGATCTTATGATCGCCTTACCTGCTGCTCGCAGCAAGTTGGCCGAAAGCCACCAATTCGGACTCTACCTCCACTGCACCCCTGTCGATGATGCCCACATACCCACAATAAAGGGTGCCCAAACCTACGTGGCAAGTGTTCTGAAGAGTCAGGGCGAAAAGTATGAGGTGTGGATCACATCCCCCTCCTCGAAAGCCTTTGACATGTGGGAGGACTCTCTGTCACCTGTGAAGTTGGAGCCAGAAGCGCAGGGTGTCCCCATCAAACCTGGCGAGATCATTGACTTGACTCTCACTGACAAATGAGAACGGGGCCATGAGGAGTTGAAGTGGTTGCAGTGATCAAGGCTCTTAAAGTAGTCCTGTAAAAACATTTCATTCTCAATGCTACCTATTAGGTGGACCATCAATTTGAAGTCCGATGGTTAGTCATAACCATCAACTACTGTGGCACAGCTGTTGTTGCCATCTGGGACAAGAGGCCCACCTGTACCAGAGATGACATTGCTATTATTTTCCACCATTCTGGTCTTGTGAAATGACAGGAACCAGGGCCTGGCCCTACGTCGGGCAATTTGATTGGAAAGGTATTGTGTGTCTTTGTGCAGATCGGCAGTGCCTATTCCCTTGGTCACCATGCTGACAGGGCCAATATCTAGGCTTTGTAAGGAGATGCAGAAATTATCCTATCGGTGCGGAGGGGACTTCATTCCAACTCTGAATCCCTCGAAACACTCTGATATTGAGTTCAACTAATTTGAGGATGCTGTTACTGAGAAGAAGTGTCGGCAGCTACGGGTTCGTGTGTGAGTGGACAATAAAGTCTTGTTAAAGTGGGAAGCACAGATGGTCTCAGATAGGGGCCGAAAAGGCAGGTCTCAGATGGGTCTCAGATGGGAGGCGAAAAGCCCAGATCCATTCAATCCTAGCTACCTATATATGTCCTAGAACAATAGAGATAGATAAGACAATAAGAACAATAAGGGGAAGATCAGTATCAGTGAAGACAATAAGAACAATAGGATACTGATCCATATCAGGACAATAAGAACAATAAGAGCAAGATCTGTATCAACACAATAAGCAATCCATGTGATCGTCCGAACCAAACACCAGACTCCAACAAGTCTTTCATTGATCTAAAAACAATTTTCAATGCTTGTTGAGTTGGTAGTTGAATGGTCAGTGCTGTTGCCCCCTGCCCACTGACATAATTATTGTGTCACTGGTTGTGTCATTGACATGGATCAGCAATGAGCTGGTTGGCTTAGAAAAATGGTCAAAATGGGGAGTTCACATCATGTGTCGGTTTTCTCTCTTGACCTCATACCACCATCATCTCCCCTAACCCTAACCTTATGGCCCACGCTCAGCACTTCCCATGGGACGACGGCGATGGAGGAGGGCATCAGAAGGGGAAGGTGAGAGGAGGAGGAGGAGGAGGAGGAGGAGGAGGATGCACATGATGGAGATGACAACGAGAGTGACAATGACAAGAAGAGGCAGCTCCAAAGATGCACGGTATGAGGGTGATGTCTGCGGATGGAGGAGAACAGGGAGTCAGCAAGGTGGCAGAGGTTGGAGCAGCAGCGCAAGGAGGAGATGAACAAAATTCATGTGGAGATGGCGGAGATCAAGGCAGTGAGCATGGTGTTGGATGTGCTTGAGGCCCTCATCCATGGCAGACATGTGAGGAACACAGTGCGTGGCAGTTGACAGAGACAACAGTTACAAACCAAGCCACAGGCTGTGACAGACACCGACAGCTCAAGGTTGAGTGTGTTATGAAAAGATCCACCGCCTCCATGGCGTGTAAGAAGAGGAATGATAAAACCAGGCAAGCACAGAGGTCTGGAGTCAACAGTAAGAAACTCTGTATTGGTGAATGAGTGAATATCAGACACAATAGCCAATACACTGCCACAGACAGCGATAGCCAAGGTCAACGGTTTAACCTTTATTAACTCGAGCTAGACGCTCTCACTTAGTCATCCTCTCGAGCGGGCTTGTCCTCGCCGAACGTTCTCTAACAATTGGATGCATGTTTCCCATGCGAATGTATGCTGCAACAGCAAGAGTCTTAAAAGACAGTGGGAGGTTGGCTTCATGCAGCATGGCCGTTGTGTGCTCATCTATGGTGTGATTGCCACGTTCTGGCATTCCATTCTGTTGTGGCCTATTCCTCGTTGAATGATGACACACAATGCCCTCTGAGGCCAAGTAATGCTTGAACACTTGGGATGTCCCACTCTTGCACTTCATGTGGTAGGCCACTTTGACTTCAAAGCTTGTGTGATCATCAATGAAGATAACACAATGTTTCCATCCTTCTCTGGTGTGAACTTTGTATTCATTCAGCTCAGAGTGTATCAAATCCAGTGGTGCTTTAGAACGGTGTCCAGTAGAGGGAAATGGAGCCGAATTCAGCTTTCCTGCAAGACAAGGCTCACAGATTGGATCTGGCTTCCAGTTTGAAACAAGTTTCACACCAGTCACCAGGTTCTTGCTCAAGATTCTCTTAGTATCAGAGTGGTGACCCAGCTGGTGATGCAGCTGTTGGAGCCAGTAATTGGGCTGTGCTATTCTTACTTCTCTGATCGCTATCTTATTGTTCTGATTGTTGGAACCAGTGATTGGGCTGTGCTATTCTTGCTTCTCTGATCGCTATCTTATTGTTGTGATATCGATCTTATTGTTCTTATTGTCATGATACAGATCTTATTGTTCTATTGTGTTGATACAGATCCTATTGTTCTACTGTGTTGGTACACATCTTATTGTTTAGATAGAGATCTTATTGTCTAACCTCCTTATTGTTCTAGTAGCTATATAAGTAGGCTAGTGGAGTCCTGAGTCCTCAGTTTCTTACTGTTGACTTCAGACCTCTGTGCTTGCCTGATTCTATCACTGATATTGTTCTTATTGTTCTTATTGTCATGATACAGATCTTATTGTTCTATTGTGTTGATACAGATCCTATTGTTCTATTGTGTTGGTACACATCTTACCACCACCACTATGACGAGTGTAGCCCATCCTATTGCAGGTGCTAGTGCTCAGGGTTCTGGCTCTGTGGCGATTGTTACGAAATGTGCTGCTCCTAATGGCACTGAAACAAGCCCAGCAAAGTGTCCGCATACACGATGCAACTTTTTTTATTTTGTGCAGTGTTATTGACAGTGCTCATAGGAAATGCCGTATCTTCTGTAAATGCCAATATCAACCCCGATCGTGATTATGTTGATAAAACCAGGCAAGCACAGAGGTCTGAAGTCAACAGTAAGAAACTGAGGACTCAGGACTACACTAGCCTACTTATATAGCTACTAGAACAATAAGGAGGTGTCAGACACAATAGCCAATACACTGCCACAAACAGCAATGACCAAGGTCGCACTCAAGCTCTGGAGAGGGGAAAGGATGGAAAGAGGATAATGAGCACTATATTGCTAGTGGAGATATGACCAGCTCAAGACTGGAGAACTACCTACTACAATGCGGTATAAATACTACTACTAGACTCGGCATCGGGCGAACTACAAGTACATATATAGTATGATCAGTCAGCTTTATGGGAAAGCTGAGTAAAAGCATGAGAAAGATATGTAAGAACATGTGGAAAACATGAGGCTGCAATGAGGCTGCAATGAGGCATCCATGAGGTGCTGACTGAGAGCGCTGTCAAGCATGGGAACAGCTGTCAACGGAGCGCATCAGTGATGCGCATGATAGCGCATCTGATGCGGATCTTGATGCGCCCTCACAGGCCGATGATCCGATCAAATACACTACTTGTACCTACTGTGATAAATACTCGAAAATAGACATGTTCATGACAGGAGGCTGGACAATGAGATCTCTATCTAAACAATAAGATGTGTACCAACTGTCAGACACAATAGCCAATACACTGCCACAAACAGCGATAGCCAAGGTCGCACTCAAGCTCTAGAACAAGGAAAGAGATGGAGAGAGGATAATGAGCACTATATTGCTAGTGGAGATATGACCAGCTCAAGACTGGAGAGCTACCTAATACAATGCGGTATAAATACTACTACTAGACTCGGCATCGGGCGAACTACAAGTACATATATAGTATGATCAGTCAGCTTCATGGGGAAGCTGAGTAAAAGCATGAGAAAGATAAGTAAGAACATGTGGAAAACATGAGGCTGCAATGAGGCTTCAATGGTATAAAAGGACCTGGATCACTCAGCAGTAGTCAGTCAATTCCGGAGCAGTTTTTCCCCCACTAGTTTTCTAGTGTAATCTCCACGCCTAACACATGAGTCCAATACACATTGAGCCTATAAGCCCTTGTCAAGCCACCTCGGCTAACCCACCTTTGGGAGAGCCAGTCACATCAACTATCACCCAGTTCAAAGGGGAAAGGTGATGGAAGAAAGACAGAGTGGAGACTTGAATATTGTCTCGGATAGAAGCACAAGGGCAGTGTGCTCATCTGAACAAAGTATTTTTGTTGAAGTGTGGGACTTCCAGCACCCTCATTTGTCTCACATGATTTCGCTTTGTGGTCACATGATTACTTACTCATCTGCTTACTGATCACCTTACTCACCCGCTTACTGAGCACATCACATGATCCCTTACTCAGCTGCTTATTGAGCAGCTTATTCATATTACTCATTTCCATTACTCAGCTATTTGTAGTTAGTATATATACCAGGCATGTAAACCTGGAGTCCTCAGTTTCTCACTGTTGACTCCAGGTAAGTAGTCTTCTATCTCTTCAATATGAGTTTCTCACTGTTGACTCCAGACCACTGTGCTTGCCTGATTCTAACAGGTTATGGGCCCCGGCTTCTAGGTCTATCAGAGTCAGTCAATTTGAGATTCCATCCATTCCTGCCTCTGCTCTCCCTCTCTGCCCTATCTTCTCTCTGCCACTTTGTGCCAGAGACTTCTGCCCTTATAGTGTGTGTGACTTTTAGAATTAGGAACACCAACTGTTGGGACAAATCCTCTCTGAGAGGTAGTCTTTAGTTCACCAGACAACAAACGGTAGTCAATCCGTTGATTCTGGGATTAGGGCCTAAGTGCCTCACAACTGGGTGTTCATTAGTTTAGCTTACCTACCTTTTCTTCTCCACACACACTCCTGAGGGCACCATCCGTATCTGGTGGTTCTAGCATTCATTTCCTTTGGGCATCCATCCATTCCCTTCCATCATGGCTTCCTCTGCAGTCACTCTGCCTATCCTTGATAAGCTGCCTATCCTTGATAAGCATTCTCTTTTCACTCAGTGGAGGTGCAATGCAAAGGCCTATCTCAAAGCCAAAGAGTGCTTCTTCTATTGCACCACCGCTTTTGACTCTTCTAATGCTAAGCATTCAGAAGTGGAGATGGACAAGTGTGCAGGCATCCTGTGGAACATGCTTTCACAGGACTGCCAGCAACTTGTACAACAGCATGAGGACAATCCTAAAGATATGTGGGATGCTTTGGAGACTATCTTTGCTCCAAGGAAGGCTGGAGCTCGCTTCAATGCCTATAGAACACTCACCTCCATTAAACTCAAGGAGGGAGAGTCACTTCTGTCTCTTACAGGGAGAGTCTCTGCTGCTATGAGATCCTTAAAGGACTCTAGATCCACTGGCTTTGACATTGATATGGCCGATGCAGAGCTCCAAGCAGTGGTCCTTCTTATGGCCCTTCCTGATCAGGCTGGTTTTGACGCTCTGAAAGCACCTTTTGAGCAGTCACATGGCACTCTTGACCCAGATGACATTGAAAGAGCCTATGCTCATTATCAGTCTTTCAAGTCTTCTGGTCAGGAAGGAGACTCTAGTGGGATGAACCCTCTCTCTGGAGCAGCCATGGCCACTGCATCCACTGTCCCCACACCCTCTGTTGCACTGCCAGCTGCATCTCCAGTCACTTGTCCTGGCTGCCTTCAATCTGGCCACACCCTCTTCAACTGCTTTAAGTTCCTTGACCTAATCAAGGGGAATGGAAACAAAAGCAAAGGGAAAGCCAAAGGCAAAGATGCAGATGAAAAGTCCAAAGAGGTGGCTTACAATGCAAGTCTTCTCACCCAGTCTGCTTTTTCTGTGGCTAACTTCTTTCAATGGAATGGGGATTCAGGGGCCACTTCGCACATGACCAACTGTAAAAACCGCCTCAAAAACCCTAGACCTTACAGGGTAGCCATTGAAGTTGCCAACGGAGTTATAGTTTATTCTGAGCTGATTGGGGAGATAGAACTTGAGCCACTTCTAAATGGACGCAGTGGCCGACATATTATTCTTACCAATGCCTTGTTTGTTCCTCTACTATCTCATAATCTGATATCTATTACCTATCTCTCAAAGCACCATAACTACGTGGTTTCCTTCAAAGGGAACATTGTCTCTTTCACCAGGAACAATGAGCTATTATTTGAGGCAGATATCAATGAGAGGAACCAGGCATATGTAAGAGAAGTCGGTTTCCCCTCTTCTGGTTCAGCCTTGTTCACTTCTGGGACTTTGCCTATGGATTTGCACTTGTTGCATCGTCGACTTGGCCATCATTCTTATGCTGATACCAAGAACATCCTAAGCAAGGATCTGGTCACTGGCGCAAAGATCACTTCAAACCACAAACCACTGCTTAGCAGGAAAGCTGAATGCTGGTCCTTTTCAATCTACTGGTCATCGTTCTGAACATCCTCTTGATCTCATTCACTCTGATTTGAAGGAATACAAAGTGCACACCCGTGAGGGATGGAAGCATAGAGTGACCTTCATTGATGATCATACTAGCTTCAAAGTGAGCTATCACATGAGACGCAAGAGCGATGCATTTGCTGCATTCAAGCTGTTCAAAGCTTATGCTGAGAACCACTTTGAGCGCAAAATCAAAGCATTTCAGGATGATAAGGGTGGAGAGTACATGTCTAATGCATTCAGAAGCTTCTTAGCTGCAGAAGGCATTGTTCATCACCACTCAACCAGGAATAGGCCACAACAGAATGGGACAGCAGAACGTGCCAGTCGCACTATAGATGAACACTCTACTGCAATGCTACATGAAGCCAATCTTCCTGCTTCATTCAGGGCTCTTGCTGTTGCTGCATACAATCATGTGGCTAATATGCACCCTTCTGCTCGCATTGGTGGGAACACCACTCCTTTTGAGCTGTGGCATAAGCGCAAACCAGATGTGTCTCATCTCAAGGTGTGGGGCTGCCTTGCCTATGTGCATGTGCAGAAAGATAAAAGGGATGCCTCTGGCTCCCATATTGAGAAATGTATCTTTGTGGGATATCCTACAGAGTACAAGGCATGGGAATTCTATAACCCAGTGACTCGCAAGATGGTGATCTCGGAGAGAGCTGTATTTGATGAGCGCTTCTTCCCAGGGTGCAGTGCTGAGCAGATGAAGAAATGTATTAAAGCTAAAAGAATGGCTGAACCGGGGATTGAACCCGGGACCTTCTCGAATCATGTGAGATGCTCTGAGCCGAAGCTATCCAACTGAGCTATTCTGCCGATAGTGTGAAGGGGACTCCCAGAAGGACCTTCAACACTCCCCCGGGCTCCGAGCACTATTGGCTCTTGGAACCTCACAAAGGGGGGCACCATCTTTAGCTTTCACGAAGCAATAATGCGACGGGGCCCATAACCTATTAAAGCTAAAAGAATGGCTGAACCGGGGATTGAACCCGGGACCTTCTCGAATCATGTGAGATGCTCTGAGCCGAAGCTATCCAACTGAGCTATTCTGCCGATAGTGTGAAGGGGACTCCCAGAAGGACCTTCAACAAAATGTCCAAGACTGGATCCATCTGCACTTCACAGTCTGCCTTTGCTGTCCAAACCACCTCCACCATTGATTGACTTTGATGATGAAGAGGACAGACCCAAACAGCGCATTCATCCAGCTCCTCCAGCACCCCAACCATCCCCTCCACCTTCCCAACCTGCTTCAAGGTCTCCTTCACCACAGCCAGATCCTCCACCTCCAGCTTCACCTGTTGGTGTTGCTGCACGTCGTCGCTACCATGGTCAAACCACAGAGCACGGACCAGCAGGGGACTGGTGGAAAGCACACAGGGAGCCTACCCCTGCCATAGACTCAGAATCTGAGGATGAGCTCCTGCTGAAACCAGGCAGTGTTCTCATTGTTGCTCACCAGGGAGATCCATCTGATGAAGCACTTCAGCAAGCTAACATTGCAGCTGTTCAGTCAGCTCAGGCTGCTGTTCAGTCTGGTCATCCTCGCACCTTCTATGAGGCAATGAAACGCTCTGATGCTCATTTGTGGGAGGATGCAGCCGTCTCAGAGATTAATGCTCTTCTTGAGAACTGCACTTGGGATGTTGTTGATCCACCTCATGGAGTGAAGCCAATTCGCTCTCAGTGGGTGTTTGTGATCAAACACAAGTCTGATGGAACTATTGAGCGCTACAAGGCCAGACTAGTTGCAGACGGTCGTGGTCAGCGCTATGGGGTTGACTACAACGAAATCTTCTCTCCCACCATCAAACCAGCCACCCTGCGCACGATTTTTGCTCTTGCTGCTCAGCATGATCTCCAACTTCGATCCATTGATTTCTCCTCTGCCTATCTCAATGGGGACCTCGATGAGGACGTCTATATGACTCAACCTGAGGGGTTTCCCCAGGGCAGACCTGGCCAGCTCCTCAAACTGCGAAAATCCCTTTATGGGCTCAAGCAGGCTGGCAGGCAATGGCACAAGAAGCTGAGAGAGAAGCTCCACCAAATGGGCTTCAAGTGTCTCCAGTCTGATCGTTCATGCTTTATCTATTCAGATGGAGCTGTTCGGATCATCCTCCCGTGTCATTGCCTCCAAGAATGATGCTGATATTGACAGAGTTATTGCTGAACTTGGCTCTGCATTCAGAGTCAAGGATCTTGGTCCCACAGAGTGGCTTCTTGGGATCAAGGTACAGCGTGACTCCAAGACTGGAGACATTTCAATTTTGCAGCGCCAATATGCTGTGAACATGCTTGAGCAGTATGGAATGGCTGATTGCAAGCCTGTCTCAACCCCAATGCTGCCTGGTCTTACCTTGACCAAAGAGATGGGAGCCAAGTCTGAGGAAGAGTCCAAACTCATCAAAGGCACTTATATCAATGCTGTTGGCTCTCTGATGTACTTGGCTATCCAAACCCGTCCTGATATCTCCTATACAGTTGGTGTTCTGGCACGCTTCAACAGCAATCCTGGTGAAGAGCATAACAAGGCTCTGAAGCACTTGTTCCGCTATATCCAAGGCACTCTTGACTATTGCATCATCTACTCCAAGAAATCACCATCCCTCTATAAATTCATTGCCTACATCGACCCAGATGAAACCTTCTTCACTTACACTGATGCTGATCTTGCTGGTGACAAGGACACCATGAAAAGCACTGGTGGATTTGTGGTGATGATGGCTGGTGGACCAGTGAGCTGGAGAAGCAAGCGACAGACTACTGTCTCTCTGTCCACTACAGAGGCAGAATATGTTGCTGGAGTAGATGCTGGCAAGGAGATTGTGTGGATGCGGAATTTGCTGCAGGAGTTGGAGTATGGGTTGACTGGTGCTTCCACTTTACTGATGGACAATCAGTCTGCGATTGTTGTGGCTCGGAATCCTGAACACCATGGTCGTATCAGGCACCTTGATATGGCACATTCCTGGCTTCGTGGAACTGTTGAAAGCGGTGTGATTGATGTAAAGTATGTTCCAACTCAGGATCAACTTGCAGATATCATGACCAAAGCACTTCCCAAGCCAGCTGTGGAATGGCTGAGAGACATGATGGGATTGAGGGGGAGAAAATGAGACTGCTCTCATTCAGGGGGAGTGTTGAAGTGTGGGACTTCCAGCACCCTCATTTGTCTCACATGATTTCGCTTTGTGGTCACATGATTACTTACTCATCTGCTTACTGATCACCTTACTCACCCGCTTACTGAGCACATCACATGATCCCTTACTCAGCTGCTTATTGAGCAGCTTATTCATATTACTCATTTCCATTACTCAGCTATTTGTAGTTAGTATATATACCAGGCATGTAAACCTGGAGTCCTCAGTTTCTCACTGTTGACTCCAGGTAAGTAGTCTTCTATCTCTTCAATAAGAGTTTCTCACTGTTGACTCCAGACCACTGTGCTTGCCTGATTCTAACAAAGCTGTTTATCTCGATGGAAGGAGATGGTGCATCCCTTCATGAGAATAGAGTAGCCATGAATTCGAGATAGATAAGTAGTAGAGATGAGATTGTGAGACAACAATGGAACATAGAGGACATTTGTGAGAATAATAGGCCGGCTACTGCGCCCTTTTAGAAGCGGTATAAGCAGTACTTCCCCAATCAACTCGGAGTAGACTATGACTCCATTTGCGACTTGGATTGGAACTCTGTGTGGGCGAGCATTCAGCAGCCACTCCAGGACATGAGTCATGTGCGAAGTGGTGCCAGAGTCTGAGTTCCATCGTTTGTCAGCAAGTGATGCAGTTGATGGTGTGAGGATACTTGCATTAGCAGCAACTTGGGGCGTTGCTACTGCACCCTTTTTGTGGAAAGGTTTCTTCTTGCCAATAAGCTCCAAAAACTGGAAGCATTGGAAGAGAGTATGATTGGAGTTTCCACATCCAGCACAGGTGACTGGTTGAGCAGGTGCAGCTGCAAGAGCAGCAGAAGATGAGGGGGAACCAGAGGAAGCAGGAGTGGTTGTAGCCATAGCAAGGCCGGAGAGAGGGTGAATCTGACTGGTATCTCCTTCCTGATGAGCAGTCCTAAATGCCTGATGGTTGGCATAGGCCTGCTCAATGGTGGCCACCTTGAGATCGTCTGGAGACTGCTCAAATGGTGCTTTGAGGACAGCAAACTGTCCTTCATCAGGAAGGGCCATGAGAAGAACAACAGCTTGGAGTTCCTCATCAGCATTCTCAAGGGTGAACTTTGCAGTTCTGGAGTCCTTGAGAAGCCTTATAGCAGCGGAGACACGACCAGTGAGAGACAAGAGCGACTCATCCTCCCTGAGGTGAATGGAAGTGAGTGTCTTGTAGGCATTGAAGCGAGCTCCAGCCTTCCTTGGTGCAAAGAGTGCTTCCAAGGCCTCCCAAAGTGCTTTGGGATCGTCCTCATGCTGCTTGACAAGGGGCTTGACCTCCTGGGACAACATGCCCCACAAGATACCAGCACACTTCTCATTGGCAACAGCATCCTTAGATGCAGTGATACAGCAGCCAAACACCTCCTTGCGACGCAAGTAGGCTTTAGCATCACTCTTCCATTCAGAGTACTGTGTCTCCTTGGAGAACACAGGAATGGAGGAGGAGTCTGAGGCAGACATGATGCAGTGATGTGAAAGAGAGTAGCAAAGATGGAGGGGTACTGAAGACCCTGAGCTAAAGCCCTAGTGTGTGTGTGGAAGAAGAGTAGGTAATGAAAGTGCCTTTGGATGTAGCAAAGTAACTAGGAAAAGTTAATGCTACTGAACACCCAGTTGTAAGGCACTTAGGCCCTAACCCCAGAATCACAGGGATGACTACCTGGATATTTTCTGGTGGATCAAAGACTACCTCTCAAGGAGGATTTGTCCCAACAGTTGGTGCTCCTATATACAAAGGGGCACACACACACAACAAGGACAAAAGCAGTGCAAAAATGCGGTGGATGAGGATCTCAGACAACAGACACTTAGAAGCCGGGGCCCATAACTGTTAGAATCAGGCAAGCACAGTGGTCTGGAGTCAACAGTGAGAAACTCATATTGAAGAGATAGAAGACTACTTACCTGGAGTCAACAGTGAGAAACTGAGGACTCCAGGTTTACATGCCTGGTATATATACTAACTACAAATAGCTGAGTAATGGAAATGAGTAATATGAATAAGCTGCTCAATAAGCAGCTGAGTAAGGGATCATGTGATGTGCTCAGTAAGCGGGTGAGTAAGGTGATCAGTAAGCAGATGAGTAAGTAATCATGTGACCACAAAGCGAAATCATGTGAGACAAATGAGGGTGCTGGAAGTCCCACACTTCAACACTCCCCCTGAATGAGAGCAGTCTCATTTTCTCCCCCTCAATCCCATCATGTCTCTCAGCCGTTCCACAGCTGGCTTGGGAAGTGCTTTGGTCATGATATCTGCAAGTTGATCCTGAGTTGGAACATACTTTACATCAATCACACCGCTTTCAACAGTTCCACGAAGCCAGGAATGTGCCATGTCAAGGTGCCTGATACGACCATGGTGTTCAGGATTCCGAGCCACAACAATCGCAGACTGATTGTCCATCAGTAAAGTGGAAGCACCAGTCAACCCATACTCTAACTCCTGCAGCAAATTCCGCATCCACACAATCTCCTTGCCAGCATCTACTCCAGCAACATATTCTGCCTCTGTAGTGGACAGAGAGACAGTAGTCTGTCGCTTGCTTCTCCAGCTCACTGGTCCACCAGCCATCATCACCACAAATCCACCAGTGCTTTTCATGGTGTCCTTGTCACCAGCAAGATCAGCATCAGTGTAAGTGAAGAAGGTTTCATCTGGGTCGATGTAGGCAATGAATTTATAGAGGGATGGTGATTTCTTGGAGTAGATGATGCAATAGTCAAGAGTGCCTTGGATATAGCGGAACAAGTGCTTCAGAGCCTTGTTATGCTCTTCACCAGGATTGCTGTTGAAGCGTGCCAGAACACCAACTGTATAGGAGATATCAGGACGGGTTTGGATAGCCAAGTACATCAGAGAGCCAACAGCATTGATATAAGTGCCTTTGATGAGTTTGGACTCTTCCTCAGACTTGGCTCCCATCTCTTTGGTCAAGGTAAGACCAGGCAGCATTGGGGTTGAGACAGGCTTGCAATCAGCCATTCCATACTGCTCAAGCATGTTCACAGCATATTGGCGCTGCAAAATTGAAATGTCTCCAGTCTTGGAGTCACGCTGTACCTTGATCCCAAGAAGCCACTCTGTGGGACCAAGATCCTTGACTCTGAATGCAGAGCCAAGTTCAGCAATAACTCTGTCAATATCAGCATCATTCTTGGAGGCAATGACACGGGAGGATGATCCGAACAGCTCCATCTGAATAGATAAAGCATGAACGATCAGACTGGAGACACTTGAAGCCCATTTGGTGGAGCTTCTCTCTCAGCTTCTTGTGCCATTGCCTGCCAGCCTGCTTGAGCCCATAAAGGGATTTTCGCAGTTTGAGGAGCTGGCCAGGTCTGCCCTGGGGAAACCCCTCAGGTTGAGTCATATAGACGTCCTCATCGAGGTCCCCATTGAGATAGGCAGAGGAGAAATCAATGGATCGAAGTTGGAGATCATGCTGAGCAGCAAGAGCAAAAATCGTGCGCAGGGTGGCTGGTTTGATGGTGGGAGAGAAGATTTCGTTGTAGTCAACCCCATAGCGCTGACCACGACCGTCTGCAACTAGTCTGGCCTTGTAGCGCTCAATAGTTCCATCAGACTTGTGTTTGATCACAAACACCCACTGAGAGCGAATTGGCTTCACTCCATGAGGTGGATCAACAACATCCCAAGTGCAGTTCTCAAGAAGAGCATTAATCTCTGAGACGGCTGCATCCTCCCACAAATGAGCATCAGAGCGTTTCATTGCCTCATAGAAGGTGCGAGGATGACCAGACTGAACAGCAGCCTGAGCTGACTGAACAGCTGCAATGTTAGCTTGCTGAAGTGCTTCATCAGATGGATCTCCCTGGTGAGCAACAATGAGAACACTGCCTGGTTTCAGCAGGAGCTCATCCTCAGATTCTGAGTCTATGGCAGGGGTAGGCTCCCTGTGTGCTTTCCACCAGTCCCCTGCTGGTCCGTGCTCTGTGGTTTGACCATGGTAGCGACGACGTGCAGCAACACCAACAGGTGAAGCTGGAGGTGGAGGATCTGGCTGTGGTGAAGGAGACCTTGTGTCAGACACAATAGCCAATACACTGCCACAAACAGCGATGACCAAGGTCGCACTCAAGCTCTAGAGGGGGGAAAGGATGGAAAGAGGATAATGAGCACTATATTGCTAGTGGAGATATGACCAGCTCAAGACTGGAGAACTACCTACTACAATGCGGTATAAATACTACTACTAGACTCGGCATCGGGCGAACTACAAGTACATATATAGTATGATCAGTCAGCTTTATGGGAAAGCTGAGTAAAAGCATGAGAAAGATATGTAAGAACATGTGGAAAACATGAGGCTGCAATGAGGCTGCAATGAGGCATCCATGAGGTGCTGACTGAGAGCGCTGTCAAGCATGGGAACAGCTGTCAACGGAGCGCATCAGTGATGCGCATGATAGCGCATCTGATGCGGACCTTGATGCGCCCTCACAGGCCGATGATCCGATCAAATACACTACTTGTACCTACTGTGATAAATACTCGAAAATAGACATGTTCATGACACCTTGAAGCAGGTTGGGAAGGTGGAGGGGATGGTTGGGGTGCTGGAGGAGCTGGATGAATGCGCTGTTTGGGTCTGTCCTCTTCATCATCAAAGTCAATCAATGGTGGAGGTGGTTTGGACAGCAAAGGCAGACTGTGAAGTGCAGATGGATCCAGTCTTGGACATTTCTTCATCTGCTCAGCACTGCACCCTGGGAAGAAGCGCTCATCAAATACAGCTCTCTCCGAGATCACCATCTTGCGAGTCACTGGGTTATAGAATTCCCATGCCTTGTACTCTGTAGGATATCCCACAAAGATACATTTCTCAATATGGGAGCCAGAGGCATCCCTTTTATCTTTCTGCACGTGCACATAGGCAAGGCAGCCCCACACCTTGAGATGAGACACATCTGGTTTGCGCTTATGCCACAGCTCAAAAGGAGTGGTGTTCCCACCAATGCGAGTAGAAGGGTGCATATTAGCCACATGATTGTATGCAGCAACAGCAAGAGCCCTGAATGAAGCAGGAAGATTGGCTTCATGTAGCATTGCAGTAGAGTGTTCATCTATAGTGCGATTGGCACGTTCTGCTGTCCCATTCTGTTGTGGCCTATTCCTGGTTGAGTGGTGATGAACAATGCCTTCTGCAGCTAAGAAGCTTCTGAATGCATTAGACATGTACTCTCCACCCTTATCATCCTGAAATGCTTTGATTTTGCGCTCAAAGTGGTTCTCAGCATAAGCTTTGAACAGCTTGAATGCAGCAAATGCATCGCTCTTGCGTCTCATGTGATAGCTCACTTTGAAGCTAGTATGATCATCAATGAAGGTCACTCTATGCTTCCATCCCTCACGGGTGTGCACTTTGTATTCCTTCAAATCAGAGTGAATGAGATCAAGAGGATGTTCAGAACGATGACCAGTAGATTGAAAAGGACCAGCATTCAGCTTTCCTGCTAAGCAGTGGTTTGTGGTTTGAAGTGATCTTTGCGCCAGTGACCAGATCCTTGCTTAGGATGTTCTTGGTATCAGCATAAGAATGATGGCCAAGTCGACGATGCAACAAGTGCAAATCCATAGGCAAAGTCCCAGAAGTGAACAAGGCTGAACCAGAAGAGGGGAAACCGACTTCTCTTACATATGCCTGGTTCCTCTCATTGATATCTGCCTCAAATAATAGCTCATTGTTCCTGGTGAAAGAGACAATGTTCCCTTTGAAGGAAACCACGTAGTTATGGTGCTTTGAGAGATAGGTAATAGATATCAGATTATGAGATAGTAGAGGAACAAACAAGGCATTGGTAAGAATAATATGTCGGCCACTGCGTCCATTTAGAAGTGGCTCAAGTTCTATCTCCCCAATCAGCTCAGAATAAACTATAACTCCGTTGGCAACTTCAATGGCTACCCTGTAAGGTCTAGGGTTTTTGAGGCGGTTTTTACAGTTGGTCATGTGCGAAGTGGCCCCTGAATCCCCATTCCATTGAAAGAAGTTAGCCACAGAAAAAGCAGACTGGGTGAGAAGACTTGCATTGTAAGCCACCTCTTTGGACTTTTCATCTGCATCTTTGCCTTTGGCTTTCCCTTTGCTTTTGTTTCCATTCCCCTTGATTAGGTCAAGGAACTTAAAGCAGTTGAAGAGGGTGTGGCCAGATTGAAGGCAGCCAGGACAAGTGACTGGAGATGCAGCTGGCAGTGCAACAGAGGGTGTGGGGACAGTGGATGCAGTGGCCATGGCTGCTCCAGAGAGAGGGTTCATCCCACTAGAGTCTCCTTCCTGACCAGAAGACTTGAAAGACTGATAATGAGCATAGGCTCTTTCAATGTCATCTGGGTCAAGAGTGCCATGTGACTGCTCAAAAGGTGCTTTCAGAGCGTCAAAACCAGCCTGATCAGGAAGGGCCATAAGAAGGACCACTGCTTGGAGCTCTGCATCGGCCATATCAATGTCAAAGCCAGTGGATCTAGAGTCCTTTAAGGATCTCATAGCAGCAGAGACTCTCCCTGTAAGAGACAGAAGTGACTCTCCCTCCTTGAGTTTAATGGAGGTGAGTGTTCTATAGGCATTGAAGCGAGCTCCAGCCTTCCTTGGAGCAAAGATAGTCTCCAAAGCATCCCACATATCTTTAGGATTGTCCTCATGCTGTTGTACAAGTTGCTGGCAGTCCTGTGAAAGCATGTTCCACAGGATGCCTGCACACTTGTCCATCTCCACTTCTGAATGCTTAGCATTAGAAGAGTCAAAAGTGGTGGTGCAATAGAAGAAGCACTCTTTGGCTTTGAGATAGGCCTTTGCATTGCACCTCCACTGAGTGAAAAGAGAATGCTTATCAAGGATAGGCAGCTTATCAAGGATAGGCAGAGTGACTGCAGAGGAAGCCATGATGGAAGGGAATGGATGGATGCCCAAAGGAAATGAATGCTAGAACCACCAGATACGGATGGTGCCCTCAGGAGTGTGTGTGGAGAAGAAAAGGTAGGTGAGCTAAACTAATGAACACCCAGTTGTGAAGCACTTAGGCCCTAATCCCAGAATCAACGGATTGACTACCGTTTGTTGTCTGGTGAACTAAAGACTACCTCTCAGAGAGGATTTGTCCCAACAGTTGGTGTTCCTAATTCTAAAAGTCACACACACTATAAGGGCAGAAGTCTCTGGCACAAAGTGGCAGAGAGAAGATAGGGCAGAGAGGGAGAGCAGAGGCAGGAATGGATGGAATCTCAAATTGACTGACTCTGATAGACCTAGAAGCCAGGGCCCATAACCTGTTAGAATCAGGCAAGCACAGTGGTCTGGAGTCAACAGTGAGAAACTCATATTGAAGAGATAGAAGACTACTTACCTGGAGTCAACAGTGAGAAACTGAGGACTCCAGGTTTACATGCCTGGTATATATACTAACTACAAATAGCTGAGTAATGGAAATGAGTAATATGAATAAGCTGCTCAATAAGCAGCTGAGTAAGGGATCATGTGATGTGCTCAGTAAGCGGGTGAGTAAGGTGATCAGTAAGCAGATGAGTAAGTAATCATGTGACCAAAAACCGAAATCATGTGAGACAAATGAGGGTGCTGGAAGTCCCACACTTCAGGTGCAGGAGGTGCCATTCTTCTTGGTTTGACTCTTTGGCAAGTTTGGCACCCATCTACATAAGAGCGAATGTCTGTCTGCAAATGTGGCCACCAGTAGTTCCTAGTGATCAATTCCTGGGTTTTGTAGCGCCCAGGGTGACCAGTAAGACTTGTACTGTGATGCAATCGGATAATGTCTTCCCTGAGCTTCTTATCTCTTGGAATGTAGAAGCGGTCTTTCCAAGTCACAACCCCACCCTCCAGCTCTTGCCAGTCCTTCTCCTTGTTCACCAGAGCACGCTCAACAAGTTTGTCTCTGTTTTTGGCTGATCGTTTGATTTTGGCCATGATCTCATAATCCACCTTTCCTGTCTCCTGTTCAGCTTCTGAGGTTTTCGGAAGTATTCGAGATTTTTGTGATCTGTGAAGATCTCAAAGTCCTCCCTTACTCCAAGCAGATACTGGCGCCACTCTGACAAGGCAAACATGATTGCTAGCATTTCCTTGTCATAGATTTCGTAGTTGCGCTCAGTTTCATTGAGAGCATGGGAAATGAAAGCAACAGCACAACTTGCCATCCTCTTGCTGCTGAGTCAAAATCCCACCAGTTGCATAATCAGAAGAGTCTGCCTCCAACCTCCACTTCCCAACGCTGTTTGGCATAGCCAACACAGGCGCACTAGTGATCCGCCGCTTCAACTCATCAAAGGCCTCCTGCTGCGCCTTTCCCGACCTCCACACCCCTTTTCCAGTCAACTCTGTCAAAGGCTTGGCCACACCAGAGAATCCTTCAATGAATCGGCGGTAGAAGTTCATGAAACCAAGGAACTGCTGCACATCACGTTTCTGAAATGGAACGGGCCACTCAACAATGGCTTGCACCTTGTGAGGATCCATTCTAACTTCGTTGTGGGAAACAATGACTCCGAGGTATTCAACTTCATTTTGTTCAAAGGAGCACTCTTCATGCTTTAGGAATAGTTTGTGCTCCCTTAACTTCTGTAAAACCCGCCGGACCATGTGCTCATGTTCCTCAAGTGTTTCAGTGAAGATCAAGATGTCATCAAGGTAGACAATGACTTTTCCACCATCGATCTCCTCTTTGAAGATTGTATTCATCATGGTCTGGAATGTGGCTGGTGAATTGGTCAAGCCAAAGAACATCACCAACGGCTCAAACAACCCCCTGTTGGTGCGAAATGCGGCCTTCCACTCATCCCCCTCCTTGATGCGCACATTGTTAAACCCCCAACAGACATCCAGCTTGGTGAAATAGCAGGCAGTAGTGAGTTTGTCCACCAACTCCTGGATTAGAGGAAGAGGATACCGATTTTTGATTGTCATATCATTCAGCTTCCTATAGTCCTGGATTGGGTGCAAGCTGCCATCCTTCTTCTTGACAAAGAAGAATGGTGATGCCATCGGTGATTTCGAGGGTCTGATCCGTCCTGTCTTCAAATTCTCGTCTAAGAATGTGTCAAGTTGCCTCTGTTCCTCCGGACTGAGTGGATAAATTTTGCAGTCCAGATTTTTAGCATTGGAAAGGAGTTCAATTGCATGGTCCCAAGGCCTAACAGGTGGCATCTCGTCGAAGCTCTCCTTGTCAAACAAGTCTTTGAAGTCATGGTACTTCTTAGGAACTGCCTCTTCGAAGGTTTTTGGCTTTGCCTTCTTAGAGTGCTCTTCAGCAACCTTGCCAGAAGTTGTCTGAAAAGCGTGGATTTGCAGCTCTTCATTGAAGTCCACCATGAGAAGATGATCACCCTCCTCCAACACTGCATCCTCCACCTCCACATCATCCGACTCCGGGTCCTTCCACGCTCCCATCGGCTCACACCGGACCGGACAACGATCAAACTTGAGAGTGCTCTTCTGCCAATCAATGGAAGGATTGTGCAGCTTGAGCCATTCATGCCCAATGAACATCTCTGTCTTTCCCAAGTTTGAGACCGCAAATTGAAGGATTTCGATGTGTTGTCCGATCTGGATCATCATCTCCACATACTCCATGATCGGCCCCCCCGCATTCAGCGTTCCATCAGCGTTGTAGACCGGAATTGGACGGGGATACTTCTTTGTGTTGATTTTGTGCTTCTTCACAAAGTTGCAATCTATGCAGCTCCCAGTGCAACCAGAGTCAAGCAACACCGACAGTTTGAACCGGATCTGGGTATCGAGTGTTTTGGCTATCACATCGATGTTCATCTGATTCCCAGAACCTCGGATATAACGCTTTCTTGCCCTCAACTCGTTCAATGCCTCCACAACATCCTCATCACTCAACGCATTTAGCTCCTCCACTGTCTCCATTGACACCTCCTCTCTGCGCCGACTACACTGCCAGCGGACCTTCCACTGAAATGCAGAGAATCATGTGTTTGTGGCCGATCAAAGCCGAGTCTGTGGATTTCCACTGGGGTGATCACTGCGTTTCTACAGCTTTACGAGGCCGTGGAAAGCCAGTGGACCGAACCGCAGATTTTCTGATACCGTTTCGTGGCGCTACATATATATGCTACCTTTAATAAATTGTCCATCCAATGTCAATTTCCGAGAATAAATGATGGCATCAGCTTACAACTCACAAAATGACGATGACGCGGCCAGACAGTACGGCCTATTATCTATCACTTTTGTAGTCGCTCACACTCATTACTACCGTTGCACTACTATTTAGCTTTTATAGAACAGAATGGCAAACTGCTCTGTATGCTGGGCTGTTCTCAGAAAGCTTGGATGTACCCCGCAGATGCGGAGCGTCACGAAAATTCTGCAGAGCACACCTATTTTGTTCGGCAAATCAGCTCTGCAGGACATGCACCATCTAGCCCTTTCCATGGATCTAGTCCTCCACAAGAGTCCGAAAACGCCTCGAACCCGCCTTCTCCAAGTCGCTTGACGTCATCTGACGATTCTCATACATTCTTTACTGTCCCTGGTCCCCAGCTGCCCGGAGACAGCGCCGACTTCATCTATGATGACTGGGACCCTGTCTGGAGCTCTCGCATGCCTCAAAAGCCCAACTCGGAGGCAGGAGATATTGATTTTGATGATGAATGGCGGCTACCACTGCTCGTCGACACTGATGATTCAGACTCAGACAATGACTATCGGGACGATGAACCAGCTCCCGAGGACAATCTGTTTGAAGGCCCAGAGCTCTCCAGCCATACTGGTTTCGAAGGTGTCGGCGAGGCTCCACTCGGCATCGACAATGATGAACCCGAAGATCACACCACGGAGCAAGAAATGGGCTCCGATGACGACTGGTGGCCCTGGAAAAATAGAAAGGTAGGTTCTTAAAAATACTCACACTGTTTTGCTCACTGCATCAAATATAGGAAGCGTTGCTGGACATTATGACCGCATTTCCCAGGTCTGTATTTTCTGAGCCAGAACTTGACGCAACTCGTTGGTTTGCCCAGAAATGTGGTGTCGAAAATATTCCCTCTGTTGCTCAGGTGAAGGCGCATCGCCCTAGCGTTCTTGAGCAGTGTGGAGCGAATCCCACCACAATCAATGGGTGCCTTGGCGATGTTTTCTCTGTTTTGGATCTCAAGAAGATTTTGGCAGATGTGCGTTGTGTAAAAGTTGATCACGTTTCTCTGACCTGTCCCTGTTCAGGAGTTCGCTAACCCACTTGTTCGCCCACATATTCGAACTTTGAGTGATGACTCTGGTGAACGACTGGCGGAAGCCTGCCAAGCTGACAAATGGAAATCAGAGGTTGCGCCCGACCTGGCTGGACCAATGGTTCGACAGGAGGGCAAGGATTACTTTGTTAACGAGCCTGCACTTGCGAATTTCGGTACTCTAGGTGGATACGCAGCTGTACTTCCTTCATGCTGGTTTCTGCGTGACGGAAAGATTTGGGCCAAAGCCCAGCGCCTGGTACCACATCCAACCGAGGATTCACTTGTTGTCGACAACCATCAAACACAGTGCGAAGAAATACCTCTCTCCAGCTTTTTTTTATCGTTTGAGGAGCTCAAGACTACGTATACCCATCACAACTTGAAGAATCCCGCTACTATTTCAGGTACAATTTCTTTCGCTATCGTTCTCACTGTTTGTGCTCACATTTATTTCAGGGGTTCTCGATGCGAATGGGAACATCTCAAAAATAAATCAGCAGTCCCCTAATCCACTTCGACTTGTAGCCAAAGGTCGACGGGTCCTCACAGTTCCCCTTTGGTTTTATTGTGACGACACTTCTGGTAATGTTTCTAAAAAATGGAATAAACACAATTCCCTACTTGTCTCGTTGGCCGGACTTGCTCCTGATAAAGCACATCTACTCTACAATGTGCTTTTTCTCGCTACATCAAATCTCGCGTCTCCTCTGGAAATGTTTGATGCAATAATCAAAGCCCTTGAGTGCGCTATTCCCTCAATTTTGACTAATACACTGCTTAACTAATCACATACAGGGATGCAAGACAGGAGGGCATTGAGGCGTATGACTGTTTACATAAAGAGATGGTACTACTGCTGCCATGGATTCTCGCGATGGTCGGGGATAATCCGATGCAGAGTGAGTTTTCGTCACATATTGGCCTCACAGGCAAATGTTTTTGCCGCGTGTGTCACGTCAGGGGAGCCGATGCGCAAAATAGACTTCGGGAGACGAGGGGCAACGCGAACGTGTTGAAGACTTTATTTTGGTTTGCCTTTTATTCAATCTTCGCTCCGTGTCAATTAATTGTTAAATTTAGATCTCAAACCTACGAACAAAGGCAGAAACGCTGAAATCCTTGAAGGAGCAGTTAGAAACACATATACGTGGTGCCCCGAGCACGGCCAATACACAAGCAACAGAATCAGGAGTCAAAGACAAGTTCTTCCAGCACTTCGCTGATAAACTGGCTACTGCGTGCGCTGAGATCAAGGAACAGCAACAAAAAGATCCCGCAACAAAAGGACCCGCGTACCTGAAGAATTTACTTTCCGAGCTGCGTAAGACAATGCCTCCCAATGAATCTATATTCAGCCCGTCCTTGCGACTTGATGGTAACGGAAATTGCTTCCTCTCCGATCTATATTCTAAATTGAAGATCTTCTTTGCAGACTTTGACCCCAACTCCGACACACCAGTAGAAATACTTCACGTTATTCTTCTGGGCTTCGTGAAGTATTTCTGGCGTGACGCTGTGTCTCGCCAGTCCAAAACTGGAATAGAAACCCTCAAAGCAGCCTCGCCCAACCCCGCGGCCACACTTTGGTTCAGTACGCCGGGTCATTGACAGGCAGGGATTTCAGACTTGTTGTTCAAATTGCGCCCGCAGTTCTTTATGGTTTGATTCCCGATGAGGCTTACGAGGCATGGCTCGCTCTTTGCCGTCTAGCACCACTCATTTTCCAACCCGAAATCACCAACCTAACTGATTATCTGGTAAATATTTCATCCTCGGTTCCTGTTCTAAGCGATTACTGAATCTTGTGTCACTAAGAATCGACTTGAGCATGCAGTCAACGACTTCCTGGCTGCGACCGCACTTTGGACGACACAGTGGTTCAATAAACCCAAGTTTCATATTGTGCTGCACATACTCTTTCACATCCGGCGGTTCGGCCCAGCTCTGCTATGTGCGACGGAGACTTTTGAGTCTTTCAACTATGTTATCCGTGCACGCAGCGTCCACTCCAACAGGCAGGCATCGAGCATCGATATTGGCAACGCTTTCAACCACATGCATGCGGTCCGTCATCTCGTCAGCGGCGGTTGGATTGTCCAAGACGGGTCGGACTTCATGAACCCCGTGGTTCGTCAGGCAGGCAAAGGTATCCTTGGTCTCGTCAAGGACCCGGTTTTTCTGCGATTGATGGGGATGACGGACTTCTTCGCGGTGAGCAAATATGGTGCGAGAGGTTCAGTTCCTGTGTATAAAATATAACTGAAAAATGTGTTCTTTGGCAGGTAAATATACTGTGGATCCCACTGTGGAGCATGTCCCGGATTGGGCCTCGACACAAAGTGGACAGCTCGCTATTCCTATCCCGTGCACGATCACGGCGAGTAGCGTGATCCGTCAGTGCTCTCGAGTGGTTCTTGCGAACGGTGATCTAGCACGGTCGTCTGGCTTCGTAGTGATGCGGAACAGTTCTGGCCTCGCCATTGGTCAGGTGAAGGAAATTTTGGCCGATGTGTCTACGGGAAGGCTTCTCGGCCTTTTGATACAGGAGTATTGCATGGCAGATTTGGTTTTTCCTTATCGTTTTCCCCAGCTCATTCAGGCTGAAGAACCAGCATGCTGGTACAAAGTCCGGGTACATCACGAAAATAGCTCATTCATATTTCTGGCTGACCCAGACTCATTTCAGGACTGTCTCGCATCGGCAAGCACAATACACAACTGCGCTTCCCAGGAATGTGCAGTGACTGCAACTCGCGAGATTGTCCAGGAGCGGCGCAAGACAGGCCGCTTCGAAAACGAAGTTACACACTCTGGTGCTCTAAATGACGTTCTTTTGAACCTCGCGCAGCTTCGAAGTGCTCAATATCTTCAGGAATTTCAACCTGCAGAACGATACCCAAACCTCCCTCGTTCGGAACTCATTGCCCAAGCCATTGCACATCGTAATGTGCTGGACTCTGCGCCATCTTCCAGTATCCCCGCTGCAACAGAGACCGCAGCCACAACTCAGCGCAAGAGGAAAAAAAGGCCACCGGTCCCAGTGCAAGCGCAAAGGCCCCTCGACGTAACGCGGAGACTTCCACTCCCAGAAGTGTTCAGTCACTCGAGAAAACCATGCCTCTCCCCCTTCGCACACCAATCATCCCTCTTCCAGAGGGACCTTCCTCCCAATCAGGGGCTGTTGCAGAACCATCGAACACCCAATATTATCGCCCTCACACTTATTAGTTAGATCCCAATAATTTTGTCATACGGTACCATTAATAATATGACTACTAAATGCTGGCCCAATCTTCTCGACGTACACCGGGAGGTTTGCCAGGCACCATACCATTTTCAAAGCCCCCTAAAACGGCCTTCTCGATCTGTGAATCCAACAACGGTACATATGGACTTTCCTCCCAAGACTCCTCCTCCTCCGACTCAACTCGGGCGTACTTGCTGCTTCGCGGGATGGGGATCTGGGATTGTTCCTGCGGATCGTTTGTCCAATCGGAACCGGGGAAACCTTGGATCGCTTCTGTGTTGTCGTCTGAGTCATGCAGCTCCGCAGAATGGCAGTCTGACCGGCTGAAAGCCGTGGACATCGACTGCAGGAGCGTTGTGTGGGATGCAACCGCTTGTTCAAGTGCAGATACTTGACTTGCTAGAACCTCCACTGTCCGCTCCAAGCGGTGTTTCTGAGCCTTGTACCGGCGGACTTTCAAAGCGAGACGAGCGAAGGCGAAGCTGACACCTGCATGACACACCGTATTGATCTCCGCGATCTCTTGCTTTACGCCAACCACGTACCCTTGCATTTTATCTTGGTAAATGGCCTGTGATTTGGTTCCATGCTCACTGGCCGTGCAACATCCCAAGAAACATTTATTTCGAGAATGGGGCCGCTGAATTGCCAATCAATATCTGACAATACACGGTCAAGACAAAATGTACCGGCCAAAGATGACTCTGCCTCATTCAAGCCACCATGGGCGACTTGGACACTTGAAGTTATTTCTTTTTTTATCGCCACAGCGGCACCCCCCGTTCTCTGCAATAATGAGCAGCAAGATCTGGGCCAAGATGATAAACCAATGTGCACCAGTCCCCAGCCTGGCCTGCTCCTGTTCAAAGAACTCAACGGCTTGTGTCTCGCCCACCTGGGAATTTTGCCACCCATTTTCATCATTTAACAGACTACGTGATATTTTCAATTGCCATGGGTGCGTGAAATGGGACTGGAGCACATACTATGCGGACCGAGCAATTGCGGCATCTTTTGCTTGACGGCTTGGACGAGAGGCAAGAGCTATTTGAATGATCGTCGAAAGGCGGGCCAGCTTTGATGGGAGCGGACTTTCGGGTTGCTGAGTTTTAACTTTGGCCCGAAACTGCAGGACGGACCAAGGACGGAAAAAAAAACTGTCACACTTCCACGCTCCCTCACACCCCGTCCTTTTGTCCTCCCGTCCAATTCCCATCCTCCTCCACTCCGGGACCCTTTCCCATTCTGCTGGAATGTCTTCGCAGCCTCCTTCCCTACGCACTCCCTCTAATACTACTTCATCTTGCTTTTTGCCCTATCCACCCCCATTGCCACGTGCACCTTATTCTTTTGATTCCCCTTCTTCTTCTCCCGCACCTTTCCCTCCATCCCAACCTTTAATCCAGGGAGCCAATCCTTTCGGCGCTCGGCCACGGGAATTTGGGACTGATCTTGGAAACGTGGAATCCCATCCCCAGTTGCTACCTTCCTCCGGTCTTTTCGATGGATGCCAGCCTCCCTCCCTTGGCCCCTCTGCAGTTCAGATAATCACCAAGTTTAGCTCCTTCCTCGGCCTGGATAATGACCGTCAGAAGGCTGCCTTGGAGTTCAATGAGGTGCGCAATTTTCTGCCTTGGATTCTTGAAAATCATGTACCTCCGTTTTCAGCTACCCCTCAACCACGAAGCCAAGATCGCTTTGAATTATACGCATGCTTTGCATCTCGATCGCCAGCTTGAAGCCCTCGATACCAGAGTCCAGCAAGCTTTAGTGCTGCTTGACACTATCAAGGAGTCCACGATGCGTGCGTGGTCACTGTCGCCGGCACAGCAGGTCAGCGAGCCATTGAATCTGTTTTGTTCATCGCTAATAATGGTACCGTAGACCGCGCTGAGGACTCTGCTCCAGCATCAGTTGATTTCGCCCACCACCACTTTCAAGCACATTGTGCTAACTGCCTTGGTAAGACCAGTCCTTACTCATCATAATACTCATACTTAGCTAACTTCCCGACATCTAGAACTACGTCAGCTCTCACTGCTCCAAGTATCAGCTCAAGAAGTTCAGCACTGATGAGGTCATCAAGGCAACAATTAAAAAGTATTTCGCTGACAATCTTGCCGGCGTGAAGAGCAAGTTTCGCAAACGGGTATGTGATATCTTCTTCGCCAGCAGAACCTCTGAATAGGATATTTAATTGCTCTTCAAACTATGCTTCGTCCCACTTGGTGACCTTACAGCCAAGCTCGTTGAGGAATACAAGATGCCTCTCTCAAAAGTTTCAGCCAAGGACACTGAGGTCTTGGCTCTCATTGCGCTGCACGTTAGTTGTTTCTTCTATTATTATCTTCACTCTTCTTACATTTGATAGCGCAGCGTCGCGGCGCCACTGGCGTCTTCGGGCAAAAAGAACATCAAAGGCGCAGACACTGGCTTCTGGAAGGGTGTGGAAGCAGGGCTGAAAAATGTCGTACAAGCTCACGGTACGGATCGAGCCTCTGCGGGTTGGTAACAGTGCGTTCTCGTTTTTTGTCTGCTGGGGTCGCTGTTTATAACTCATCTATGCTAGATGGGAGCTAGATATCATCAAGGCAGATCGTGCCAAGTATGTTTCGAGCCCCGCAGCTGGTGCCGAGGATTCGGATGAGGGGGAGCAGCCCGAGGAAGAAGGCGAAATAGAGTCGTAACTCGCCGTATTCTTCGTACCTTACGCATTGAATTAATACGCTACCTCCCTACCCCGGCAATACTCTTACCTACCCTAGTATCTGTCGGCATCGGCTGTAACTTTGAAATACTGCGCGTATCATGATTGAATTAGTAATTCTAATATAATATCCAGTTTGCGACTTTCTCTGGCTGGGTTACCGGCAGGAACCCAGTCTCAGTATTTCAGAGACAGTTCTACTGTCACTCCACAGCCTCGTAAACCTGTGGAAATTCACTGGATTTGATCACGTGGGTTCTGCAAATTTCTGAAATCACTCGATCTCTGCATTTCAGTGGAAGGTCCGCTGGCAGTGTATTTGCCCATATGTCGAGGATTCCTATAGCAACCTCTGATTTCACAATTCGGAGTTGCCTGGCAGTCCATTCAACACTTCCAACTTCAAACCTTCTTTTCAGGAAATCTAGCACTTTGCACTTTTGTAGCTTCTGAGGGGGGATTGAGCATAGATTCAAGTCCAGGAATCTGTACATGGGTAGAAGGTACATAGGTGCTATTGTCCACCAGCGAGTTTGTGCTATTTACTGCTGGTGTGCGCGAAAATCCTGAAGTTGTTTGATAAGGTCCTCGTAGTCTTCCTGGTTCGTTTCTCTGACAATGAACCTGGGCTTGTTATTGGGGCAAAAGCGCGCAATGTGGCCACGCTGATTACAGCTGTAGCACACAGTCTGCTGTCTCCTCTGCTGATCCACATCCATGGCATCAGCAGGTCTCTCCATTGGCTTGGGCGGATTAAACTGAGCAGGGGGTGGTTTTACCTTGCTGCTCATCCTCAGATTCTGAGTCTATGGCAGGGGTAGGCTCCCTGTGTGCTTTCCACCAGTCCCCTGCTGGTCCGTGCTCTGTGGTTTGACCATGGTAGCGACGACGTGCAGCAACACCAACAGGTGAAGCTGGAGGTGGAGGATCTGGCTGTGGTGAAGGAGACCTTGAAGCAGGTTGGGAAGGTGGAGGGGATGGTTGGGGTGCTGGAGGAGCTGGATGAATGCGCTGTTTGGGTCTGTCCTCTTCATCATCAAAGTCAATTAATGGTGGAGGTGGTTTGGACAGCAAAGGCAGACTGTGAAGTGCAGATGGATCCAGTCTTGGACATTTCTTCATCTGCTCAGCACTGCACCCTGGGAAGAAGCGCTCATCAAATACAGCTCTCTCCGAGATCACCATCTTGCGAGTCACTGGGTTATAGAATTCCCATGCCTTGTACTCTGTAGGATATCCCACAAAGATACATTTCTCAATATGGGAGCCAGAGGCATCCCTTTTATCTTTCTGCACATGCACATAGGCAAGGCAGCCCCGCACCTTGAGATGAGACACATCTGGTTTGCGCTTATGCCACAGCTCAAAAGGAGTGGTGTTTCCACCAATGCGAGTAGAAGGGTGCATATTAGCCACATGATTGTATGCAGCAACAGCAAGAGCCCTGAATGAAGCAGGAAGATTGGCTTCATGTAGCATTGCAGTAGAGTGTTCATCTATAGTGCGATTGGCACGTTCTGCTGTCCCATTCTGTTGTGGCCTATTCCTGGTTGAGTGGTGATGAACAATGCCTTCTGCAGCTAAGAAGCTTCTGAATGCATTAGACATGTACTCTCCACCCTTATCATCCTGAAATGCTTTGATTTTGCGCTCAAAGTGGTTCTCAGCATAAGCTTTGAACAGCTTGAATGCAGCAAATGCATCGCTCTTGCGTCTCATGTGATAGCTCACTTTGAAGCTAGTATGATCATCAATGAAGGTCACTCTATGCTTCCATCCCTCACGGGTGTGCACTTTGTATTCCTTCAAATCAGAGTGAATGAGATCAAGAGGATGTTCAGAACGATGACCAGTAGATGGAAAAGGACCAGCATTCAGCTTTCCTGCTAAGCAGTGGTTTGTGGTTTGAAGTGAACTTTGCACCAGTGACCAGATCCTTGCTTAGGATGTTCTTGGTATCAGCATAAGAATGATGGCCAAGTCGACGATGCAACAAGTGCAAATCCATAGGCAAAGTCCCAGAAGTGAACAAGGCTGAACCAGAAGAGGGGAAACCGACTTCTCTTACATATGCCTGGTTCCTCTCATTGATATCTGCCTCAAATAATAGCTCATTGTTCCTGGTGAAAGAGACAATGTTCCCTTTGAAGGAAACCACGTAGTTATGGTGCTTTGAGAGATAGGTAATAGATATCAGATTATGAGATAGTAGAGGAACAAACAAGGCATTGGTAAGAATAATATGTCGGCCACTGCGTCCATTTAGAAGTGGCTCAAGTTCTATCTCCCCAATCAGCTCAGAATAAACTATAACTCCGTTGGCAACTTCAATGGCTACCCTGTAAGGTCTAGGGTTTTTGAGGCGGTTTTTACAGTTGGTCATGTGCGAAGTGGCCCCTGAATCCCCATTCCATTGAAAGAAGTTAGCCACAGAAAAAGCAGACTGGGTGAGAAGACTTGCATTGTAAGCCACCTCTTTGGACTTTTCATCTGCATCTTTGCCTTTGGCTTTCCCTTTGCTTTTGTTTCCATTCCCCTTGATTAGGTCAAGGAACTTAAAGCAGTTGAAGAGGGTGTGGCCAGATTGAAGGCAGCCAGGACAAGTGACTGGAGATGCAGCTGGCAGTGCAACAGAGGGTGTGGGGACAGTGGATGCAGTGGCCATGGCTGCTCCAGAGAGAGGGTTCATCCCACTAGAGTCTCCTTCCTGACCAGAAGACTTGAAAGACTGATAATGAGCATAGGCTCTTTCAATGTCATCTGGGTTTAGAGTGCCATGTGACTGCTCAAAAGGTGCTTTCAGAGCGTCAAAACCAGCCTGATCAGGAAGGGCCATAAGAAGGACCACTGCTTGGAGCTCTGCATCGGCCATATCAATGTCAAAGCCAGTGGATCTAGAGTCCTTTAAGGATCTCATAGCAGCAGAGACTCTCCCTGTGAGAGACAGAAGTGACTCTCCCTCCTTGAGTTTAATGGAGGTGAGTGTTCTATAGGCATTGAAGCGAGCTCCAGCCTTCCTTGGAGCAAAGATAGTCTCCAAAGCATCCCACATATCTTTAGGATTGTCCTCATGCTGTTGTACAAGTTGCCTGCAGTCCTGTGAAAGCATGTTCCACAGGATGCCTGCACACTTGTCCCTCTCCACTTCTGAATGCTTAGCATTAGAAGAGTCAAAAGTGGTGGTGCAATAGAAGAAGCACTCTTTGGCTTTGAGATAGGCCTTTGCATTGCTCCTCCACTGAGTGAAAAGAGAATCCTTATCAAGGATAGGCAGAGTGACTGCAGAGGAAGCCATGATGGAAGGGAATGGATGGATGCCCAAAGGAAATGAATGCTAGAACCACCAGATATGGATGGTGCCCTCAGGAGTGTGTGTGGAGAAGAAAAGGTAGGTAAGCTAAACTAATGAACACCCCGTTGTGAGGCACTTAGGCCCTAATCCCAGAATCAACGGATTGACTACCGTTTGTTGTCTGGTGAACTAAAGACTACCTCTCAGAGAGGATTTGTCCCAACAGTTGGTGTTCCTAATTCTAAAAGTCACACACACTATAAGGGCAGAAGTCTCTGGCACAAAGTGGCAGAGAGAAGATAGGGCAGAGAGGGAGAGCAGAGGCAGGAATGGATGGAATCTCAAATTGACTGACTCTGATAGACCTAGAAGCCAGGGCCCATAACCTGTTAGAATCAGGCAAGCACAGTGGTCTGGAGTCAACAGTGAGAAACTCATATTGAAGAGATAGAAGACTACTTACCTGGAGTCAACAGTGAGAAACTGAGGACTCCAGGTTTACATGCCTGGTATATATACTAACTACAAATAGCTGAGTAATGGAAATGAGTAATATGAATAAGCTGCTCAATAAGCAGCTGAGTAAGGGGTCATGTGATGTGCTCAGTAAGTGGGTGAGTAAGGTGATCAGTAAGCAGATGAGTAAGTAATCATGTGACCACAAAGCGAAATCATGTGAGACAAATGAGGGTGCTTGAAGTCCCACACTTCAACAAACTTTGCTAAATTTTGGAAAGTCACGCTGAAAGGCAAACTCTCAGCATAACCCCCTGAGATGCACAACCTCTGGCGCTGTGGGGCTGCCACATGCGCTGTGTCCGCCCCAGTGAATACGACGACACGACCACAACACCCAGATTCACCACCTGCGCTCACCACACCCTGCATTCCCCACATCTACACATTTCGGACGCCGTTCTCGCATCTCGCATCGCGGACAGCGCACCTCCAACGACATCTGGCAGATGGGAGCACCTTCGTCCATAACAGGATCGACCGCCGGAGTGTGCAGCACTTCCAACACGCTCATGCCGACATATCGCACACATTTCACCCCTTTTCAGCCTCAGGACGTCGTATCCGCACGGACTTTGGATGAATTAGGAAGGTAGCAGTTTGTCGGGCATCGTGTCCCAACAACTTTTGGGCCCGAAAAGGCAACTTCCTCCGACGAGCACCATAACTCGGTGGGATGAAACACGGCGCAAGCACACTGCCATGGGGCTAGAACGTTATGGAACACCAAGGGAGTGGACTGTGGACGTGTAGAGAAGGTCTAAAGGGGTTATTGGCAGAGTATAAAAGGATCTGGGTCTCAAGGCAGTAGACAGTCCACTTTGGAGCGGTTTTTTCCCCACTAGTTTCTAGTGTAAACCGATTCCCCCCAATATACTGTTGACCCACACACCACTAACCCACTAACTTGTCGAAAGACACTTGACCACACATCCTCCAGACGATTCATACTAAACGTCTAAACACACTAACCCGTCCCCTTGACCTCGCAAACTGCTGCTCGTGCAGAGAGGAACGAATCAAGGCATCCCACACCAAATCGCGGATACCTTGGACAACGACCGGCACACTCACGTCCTTCGCGAGCCATACCCACGTTGAGCCGTTAGGCCCTCGTCAAGCCATTTGCAGTTGTCCCACCTTTGGGAAAGCCAGTCGAATCAACTATCACCCGGTTCAAAGGGGAAAGGTGGTAGAAGAGAGACAAAGCAGAGACTTGGACATTGTCTCGGAGTAGTGCACACGGTGTGCACATCTGAACAAGGTATTTTTCACGTTTTCCCCCATTTTTGACCCCCAACAGATCCCCATGGACAAACACTGCTCAACTATCTTCTCTCACAAACTCTATACGAACCCAACTTAAATGAAAAGGCCCCCAGAGGGAGAACAAGTCACTTTTGGAACTTCGTTTTCCAAAGCAACACTACAGTCCCCCTCACAGCGCATGTGCCCCCACCTGCATCCGTGCCCCACCAGTGTCATCGCCCATGCCCACAATGTCCCCACCCAAAATGATTTGCAAATCCACTGTTTGTCGTGCATTCATTGCCGCGCTTCAGTGGGTTTGTCGCCTTTGCTCAGCATTGCGCTTTGGTGTGAAGGGTAAGTATTTTTCTTTGCTTTCTTATTCCTTTGTAGGCTAACTTATGGCTTTCTAGAAATATCGGCAAATGTTTAGTGTAGAAATGTCTCCAGCACGTCAAATATCAAAACCACCTCACCTATGACCTTCCCGCTCGCACAAACATCCTGTAAATGCCAGCGCTGCCGAAGTGATTAAGGACTTAAAGCACTGTGCTCCCACACTCACTCCCCATCCGGATCAAGCACGTCAACGACATCCGACGTCCCGTGCCGATGACCTGTCATTGACAATGTTCTATGCTCTCCATCACCCATATCCCCAGCAGCTTGGCCTCCTCCATCTATCCAAGCAGCAGCACTTCATTGATCCGCCCTTCTTCGGCATAACTGCCTCCTTACCTGCCGAATTGAGAACGGGTGATGCAGTCCCATCCCCTTCGAACACGCACACGAACCCAAATGGATCGGCACCAGAAGACACAGATGTGTCTGCAGCAGTGTCCGCAAAATCAGTGCATGCAGAAAACAGCAACTGTGAGCGCAGCGTCACATTCCCCATGAGGCGGTTGAATGTGTTGTTGCTGTTGATGCTGGACACAAGCGGGCTCCAGGCATCGGGCATCATGGGCAGCCCGTGCGCCACAGCAAGCACCAGTGAGTCAGACGAGAGCGTGCGCTCTGGTGCAGCGACAGCAGGCGCTGTGAGGGAACTGCGGCATCTCTTTGGAAAATGGTTTTCCAAAAATGACTTGTTCTTCCTCTGGGGGATTTCTTGTTAACAAGTGGGTCAATAAGTGTTTGTAAGAAGAGGAGGTCAAACAGAGTTTGCCCTTGGGGTGCTGTGGGAGGTCAAAAATGGGGGATAATGCGAAAATACTTTGTTCAGATGAGCACACTGCCCTTGTGCTTCTATCCGAGACAATATTCAAGTCTCCACTCTGTCTTTCTTCCATCACCTTTCCCCTTTGAACTGGGTGATAGTTGATGTGACTGGCTCTCCCAAAGGTGGGTTAGCCGAGGTGGCTTGACAAGGGCTTATAGGCTCAATGTGTATTGGACTCATGTGTTAGGCGTGGAGAGTCGATTGTCGGTCTAAGAAGTCAGCGATTTGGTCCGAGATGCCTTGGTTGTTCCTCTCTACGTCAGCAGTGGTTTTCGATGGCAAGGGAGTGGTGAGTATGGGTCAGTAAATGACTATCTGGCCCAATGCTACACTCCATGTATACCTAAATTTTTGACTCATGCTTTTTGTTTTTTTTTATTCATGCGATTTTTTTTATGACATGACAAATGTTCTAGAAAGAATCCATCAAAAGACATGTTTCCATTCCACAGTTATGTTTCAAAATTTTAATTTGTCTAAATCTGTCATGACCGTTATGACACGAGGCCTTTTTAAACTTTGAGGAGGCACGCTCAAAGTCCACATAAAGAGTAACACCTGAATCATAATACTACCCACCACATTCTTTTCACCCATTCCACTACAATCATGCCACTCCTCGCTTTTCACCAGAATCACATTCCACCTCACATCCTCAGGCTTGACCAGCCAATTCCTCATCCCGACAATATGTTGAAGTGTGGGACTTCCAGCACCCTCATTTGTCTCACATGATTTCGCTTTGTGGTCACATGATTACTTACTCATCTGCTTACTGATCACCTTACTCACCCGCTTACTGAGCACATCACATGACCCCTTACTCAGCTGCTTATTGAGCAGCTTATTCATATTACTCATTTCCATTACTCAGCTATTTGTAGTTAGTATATATACCAGGCATGTAAACCTGGAGTCCTCAGTTTCTCACTGTTGACTCCAGGTAAGTAGTCTTCTATCTCTTCAATATGAGTTTCTCACTGTTGACTCCAGACCACTGTGCTTGCCTGATTCTAACACAATATGTCTTGGAAACTTGATGCCGCTTCATCTACTTATACCACATTCAAATCCTACGCCATTCCGAGTCCACAAAATTCTGTTGCGCAGCATCGAGACCAACTCCTTCGTGCTCACCCACTGTTGCCATGTGACTTTGTCGAAACCACCCTTTACCATGTTCCTCACTATTTTTTGGGTCCTGAGGCCATCCTGATTGGAGACGAAACCACTCACACACGAAACTGAGAGCCATGTGTACCTCATGGCCAGTTGATAAAATATAGGCCAGTCGCCAGTCATAGTGAAATTCTAGGTTTTCCAGGGTCAGACATTATTGAGTTGAGGGACAACCAAGAACCTTTAGCCCCAGCTCTCATCATCATATGCCCCCTTTCATTTGTCAACTGCCCAGCCACCATCGCCCCCGAGCCCATGTACACCGGTGAAGGATTCATTGTCACCACTCTCCCTACACCCAGCCGATTTCGCAGTGTGGTATTTGGCACCTATGAATACTGCCTCTCTCGGAACCTTACAGTCGAGGAATGTCACCCTGAGTACACAGAGTTGGTCAATGCTTATCTTGGACATGTAGGCAAGCTCTCGGTTAATTATCATAACATTCCTTCATCTCAACATTTTCACAGAAAGCATCATTGATACACTACTGTCAGGTTTTAGCAATGACAATATAGGCAAACAAGTGTCTTACACTGATGAATTCTGTTGAATACCACTACTCACCATACTTTTCATTTGAGCATGGGTGGTTGGGAAAAACTTTGTTCAAATGCACTATGAAAAATCATTTTTTTTATGCTCAACAAAATGCGAAAATATGATGCAAATTTAGAAAGTCTTCAAGTGACCGTATAAATCTTTCTAATACAATCCCACACATCCTAGAACACGAGGCTCCAAAGACTCAAAATAACAAGCTTCTGGACATATCAGTCTATATAAGATCAACTGTGCCGACCTTCTTGACTTTTTCAGACTCAGAACACGCCCCACTTCCAACTCCCTCTTACACACCAGATCTCCCTCCACTCACAATCAATGATGAGCATCGTTCTCTTGAAGTATGAATGACCTACCATTGTCTTCAGCTCCATGTTCTTCAAATTCTAGCCAAGAATTACCTGGAGAATCCACCTGAATATACTTCACAACAATACTGATTCATTGATTCACCCAAAAGTGGCACTAAAATATTTCATGTCTATGTCGACAAACCCGTAACACAGGATGGGGTTACCCTCTACCCAATTCATCAATTAAATGGTGGACTTCTTTACTGCAGATCTTTTATCCAATGCACTGGGCATATCATTGGAAGAATCCAACCCATCCGTATTGAATTTTATAGCTGCGAAGAAAATTACACTGTGCTACACTGCACTTCATCGTCATACCAAGAGTACAACATTATCGTTAACTACTGGGATATATATTGGACTATGCAAGCGTTCTGACAAACTCGTTGTCATGTCCCAAAAGTGTTTGGAGATAAGACCAAATTATTCCCTGACCAAGGCCAAGGCGAAATCATCGACAGAATATGCAGAACCCCCAATTCTCACACCTATGGGAAATAATCCAAGATCAGGCCACTTTTCGAAATTACTAATCCTTGGTAATCAGCATGACTCATCATGACTCCACATGACTCACCTGTCAACCACTGCACAGCAATCAAGGTTACATGGCAACACTGACAGTTCGCATCAAGCCCCGTAGCAACACTGACAGTTCGCATCAAGCTCCGTAGCAACATTGACAGTTGGCATCAGGTTTCTAAGGAAATGGTGATTCCAAATGACTGGATATGACTCATAGTGACCCATCAGTTGACTCACTATGACTCATAATTGATGGGGATTTTCAGTATATAGCAACCTGTACTGTAGCTGTTAAAAAAAGAAATCTGTCATTAGCACTTTACGTTTATGTCTGTTTGTCTGTTTGTTTACTTGTCTTTGGTCACTTGAGCTGGTTTAGAGACCAGCTTATTTGTCTTTAAGCTACACTAAGCGCTTGCACCGAGAGCGTCTTTCATGAACGTTAGGTTCCTTCACCTTGGCATACAATACCCGAGGGACCCTCACGATCAACGTTGTAATCGGATCGCCATCCCGTTGGCTCTTTCTTTTTCTATCTGGAACGATCACCTTGGCATAAGATACCCGATCGCCCTTTTTAGTCTTTCGAAACAATCTTCCTTAATCGAGCAGGTCTACTCAACCTTGGTCTACGATACCCGAGCAGCCCTACTGGACATCCAGGATAAATCGGTAAAAGCTTACGCAGTTTGCGAGTAAGTAGGTTTGTTCATCTTGGCATATGATACCCGAGCAACCCTCCTCATTGTCGGTAAACTTCTGCTGCACGTACCTATTCACTTAGTTACATCCATATGAGCACCCGCGTCTACGTAGAACACCCATCTACTAGCTACCCCTTACTCTTGTGCACGTCCCTCACTATGTACACACATTTACCTTCTTTTGAAACTACCTATAAATCCTACCAATCCCTGATTTGCACACAGCCAACCCCCTTTCCTACTAGAAGCGATATCACATCATTCTAGTAACATCCCTTCGATACAGTACATTTCACATCAATAGAGAATCGCTCGAATAACGTCACTTCCAGCGCACCTCTAGTATAACAATAACAACTTATACGCACGACATCTTGGTGACCGACGTAGGGGGAAATTACTGTATCACACTACATACTTCCCTTCCACCTTAGTTACTATGGCGTTTAATTGTTCCCCACCCCAGCACATTCCTGGACAGTACTCTGCAGCTTCCCCATTAGGCTACCATGATGCCCAAAGGGGAAATCCGCCTGATACCTCCAACCCACTCGATCACGAATCCCCGCTTGGACCTCAGCCAAATCAGGAATCAGGCCCATTTGTGTTCACATGGACTGCGGCTCTACAGCCCAACTTTTCGTACCCCACACCAGATCATAATTTGCCCTTCCCCAATATATCTAGCCAACCGCCACCCCGTCAGTGAGATGCACCTCCGCACGTGCCTAGGCAAACTGATCCTGAGCCCACACCCCAGGCTTTCCCAGCCCCCAACTATGATCAACCTCCAGGATTATTCGATACCTCGAATTATTCCGCAGACGAATTAGATTCACTGTTCAATTTGCCATGCACATCACGATCTTCATCACCAGCGCCAGAGCCAGTACGCATGCCTGCGCCTGTATCGTTCAGAGCTCCTACACGCTCAGTTCACGACATGCCTAATCGTGGATCAAAGGATGCACCCAAGACTTTCAAGGGATCATAGGCGGAAGTTCAAGATTTTATCTGCACCTATGATAGGTTATTGGTGAAATTCAGAGTTACGGATCCTTATTATCAATGTGAGTGCATCCTTGACTATTGCGGAACTGATGTTAAAGATTTTGCGCGCGCCTCGGAATATTATCTTCGACACGACTGGCCCAAACTTTGCAAGGAGATCTTGACTTGCTATGACGCTGAGCGTGCCACTTCACGCTACAAGCCTAGTGATATCTCTGTGTACACCCTGAAAACCACCAAGAAGCCCTTCAAGAATTTGACACAGTGGAAATGATACCTTCGAAATTATAAAACAATTTCTGGGTCACTTGTGAATCAAGGGCAAATCACGCGTGAAATACATGATGGTTATTTTTGGCTTGGAATACAGGTGGACTTACGAGGACAACTGGAGCGTCAAATCCTTCTTACCCACCCGTGAATAAATCGCGAAAAGCAATATCCTATGTCTATAGTCAACGATGCTGTGTCCTGGTACTTTAGCCGCAGCCACGCCGAGACTATGATGGTTAACGCGAGCGCGTATGGCATTCTTGAAGAGGATGATGACTCTGATCGTGAGCCAGATGAGGATAGTGATGAGGAGAGCAGCGACCAATCTGACTACGAGATGCGCAAGCGAAAGAAGAAGAAGAAGAAGCATAAGCATGCAAAGGAGCTTATTGACCCAAAGACCAGGACCGCTCTGAAGAGTACGCTCAAGACCGAGGGTACCGCTGATGAAGTTACAGGGCTTATTCGGCAACTCAATAAAATGTCTATCGATGATCTGGAATATTCTCCTGTCTTTTACAAGGTTTTAACCTTAGACAAAACAGGAATAGCCGCGAAATGTATCCAACCGCCTAGGATACCGCAGCACTGGAACGAATATAGCTGAGCTCCTAGCCGTAATCAGAACCGCACAGCCAGCATCAATAATGCAACCTTACCCTCCGCGTCTGCTGCCCCTCTGACTACGTACCCCAATAATATTCCCATATGCAGCACAACCCCTGATTTTCGAGGTTGTTATGGATGTAACAAAGAGGGGCATTGAATGAATGATTGCCCAGAATTGCAAGCTTTACTCCAAGCAGGGACTATTGGGTATGATGGGGAAAGCAGTCGTTTATGCTTAAAGGACGGTACAATGATCCGCCGGCAACCAGGCGAGAGTATTGCCGATGCGGTTACATGCTTGAACGGACCCAAAGTGATGTTCAGCACTTATGACTCCGAGCCCGAAGATTCTTGCGCCCAAGATGCCTACTATATGAATCCAGAGAGGGCACAATATATTGACTCATACTCTGCATCAGAGAGCGAGCGTATATTAGATGACATGGATTTAGGGTACCAGACAGATCTAGTGGAGGCCACAATTGAAGGTGCATCAAGACCATAATTACGTACCGGCGGTGCAGAGCGCTGAGCGCACGGTCCCCACTACCCGAAGCACATGACGAGAGGTCTTTGACGGCGTTCAGATGCCTACCCAAGAAGAAGTCAGAAATAGACCGAACAAGTTGATCGGACGCGAATTAGACGCGCCGAGATCGTCGGACCCACGGCCGAATACTCCGCCTGCCAAAAAGCCCCCTGAAAACTTACCCGAATTACGGCCCGTGGATGTGCGTCAAGTACATTTTGATGTGCCAAGGATAGACGTTGACATGCCACCTATAAACCAACCTAAATTGGATAAGAATCCGAAGCGGCGTGAAAATGACTCGGTGATCAGATCAAGGATTCCCGCTCCTGGTCCGGAGAAGGAGGAACCCTTAAATGGCAATGTTAAAAATTCTGGGCGACAATCTGAATTGCAAACCACTGTAGACATAAACGGAGTATTGGAGAGGCTATTAAATTTGCCCTTATCTCTCAGTGTGGGAGAGGCGTTCACACTCTCAAAAGAAATTCGCAACGGTATTCAAGACAAGATTCGGCTGAAGAACATCAAGGCTGTACTAATTGGGAGGTCAACCAGCCACCCAATTTAAGCCAACTGGACTTGGCAGCGCAGTGAAGGTGTGCTTATAAAAGTTGAGATGGAAACATCTGGTTGCAAAGTTTTTGCTATAATCAATACGGGCTCTCAGCTGGATGTCGTCCGGGCAGACGTCGCCGTGCTAATAATTCATAGGCCGGTCGACATGACCTGTACAACCAACATGAACGATGCGAATGGTGGTAAAGGCCAGCTGAGAGGGCGAATAGATGAAGTGGAATTTAATTGTGGGGGAGTCATCACAAAGACGGACTTATGGGTGTCCCAACAAGCTCCATTCGAGCTCCTGTTGGGGCGGCCATGGCAAGAAGCAACCTAGTTTCGATTGACGAGAGACTGGAAGGAACATATCTTGTTTTCAAAGACCCAGAGACTCGCCGTCCCCGATACGAGTTATTGGCGATTCCACACGATGCTGGAACGGATGCGTTTCACTACCTACAGCCCCTAACACATTGGTGTACATCGCCGAGGCCTTAGACGACTCAGAGGGACTCATTGCACCCCTGAAACCGCCGCCACAGAACCCCGCTGCGAATAAACTTACTTCGGAACTTTGCGCGACACGTACGGCAACGCCAACAATCGAGAAGGTGGTAATAATATATGTGCTAGAGCTAATACAGATGCTACGACTCATCCTCGCTTTATTCTCCTTGATCCTCGGGGTCTTCGTGATCTGCACCGAAGGATCTGCGAGCCAAATCATAGAACGCGGCGCAGTTAAAAAGAAGGCGGCGCTGGACGACGTACCTTGTCAACTTTGATCCACAACCCCCATCACCCTCTCTTCCTTCAGCACCAACACCCAAACCCTCCAGCCTTCTACCATGAACTCGCCTCCACCTGATGAAATGCTCCAGTACCCCGAATTTGGCACCCACGAGCCGAATGACGACGGCCGAATCGACGCCGCCGTTCAGACCCTCGCAAGCCCAGACTATGCCGCCAACCGAGCCCACGCCGTCGTCCAGACCCACGCTGACAACCAGAGCACTGTAACCCATGAGCTACCACGTGAACGTGCCCCTTCCACCGCTAAACACGCCGTAGATCATGTCGACATTGTGGTTCAGACGCATGCCACTGCCCAAGTCCACGCTGCAGTCCAGACCCACACCGCCGACCATACCGCTGCTAACCGTGAGCCACCGCACCAACGCGCCACCCCTGCCACTAACCACGTCAAAGACCGTGTCGATGCTGCAGTCCAGACGCACGCTGCCGTTCAGGCCCACGCCGCTGTCCAGACCACTGTAAACCATATGCTCCCACCTCTATGCGCCACCCTCACTGCTAACCCCGCCGTACTAGCGACTGGTGTCGCCAACCGAGTCAACGCCGCCGTCCAGACCCACGCCGACGACCAGACAGCTGCGAACCCGATCGGTGCCATCACCCGAGTCCACGCTGCAGTTCAGACGCACACTGCTGCTCAAGACCATGTTGTGGACTCAACCAAGCCCGCTACACGAGTGAACACTGACGCCCGTACGCTCCCGCATCAGCCTGCCGTTCCCACCGCTAACCACGCTGCCACAGAAGTTGGTGATGCAGGATGAGCCGCTGCCGCTATCCAGATCAACGCTGCCTCCACCCGTAAGCCAACGCACCTGTGTACTGTCTCCGCCACTGACCATGCAGAAGAGGAGGCCGGTGCCGATCTCCAGTCAAATGCCAAAGATGATGCACTCACCAACCAGGCCCCCGGCCATGAATCGGATATCGCGAGCACCCTGTCTTCCACACCCGATTCCGTACGCGACCACGCAGGTAGGAATTCACTCACCACACGCCGACGCTATCGTTACGTTCACTTCCCAGTGCACAAAGACCCGCCGTTCGATGTCACGCGCATGGAGCGCATTGGAACCACGTGCAGCGAGCCCGTGTACCGCTTCACGCTCAAAGACAAAGGCCCTGTCGCACCAGCCGCACCCATGGAAACACCAGCGTGATTCGACATGCCTGTGTCTCCGTATTGTCTGAGGTACGCGCCCCCCGCCACTCGACGACCCCAGGCAAGTAATGCTGCCGAAAATCGAGACGTTGCTGATGTCACCTAGGAGGATGTCGCCTGTGATGGACGCCGATGAGCGCGACCAGGCGTCCGGGTATGCGAGCCCCCCGGAAGTCGTCAAGTCGCGAAGTTGTCACATACGCACTTTATCCTGTGGCTATGGACACTGCCCTCTTGGCTGCTGAGATGCGTGTTGGTGGATTGCTAGAGCCGCGAGTTGAAGCCGACGGAGGCGAGTCTGCATGGCTAGGCCAGCGCAAACGCAGAGAGCACAAGGAGGAGGAGGAGGAAGTGGAGCGAAGGAAGAGGATCCACACCACACTGCCACCTGTCACCTGTCTCGGATATCGGTGCAAGCGCAGCCGATCGGCTCAGTATCCTGGTGTTCCGCAGCCACGGACCGTGATCGCGCACGCCTACTACTCGTCTAGCCCAGAACCCATCTCACGCGACGAACACCCAATGTACGATGAGTTATTTTTCAACTTTGATGATGCAGAGACTGAAAACTCCGTCTGCAGCGACGAATCGGACATAGACCCCCATTTAATCTTGAACGCTGCCATCACTGAAGCACAGCGCCAGCTTGCACGTGAGCAGCCCCAGACGGTACCCTTTGTCGGGATGCTTCTCGCACCGCCTCTGCCTTCGCCGCCATGTTTAGATACGGAGGTTCTCGTGCCTACTCCCTTGCAGTTTCGTCATTGCAGCCCCGCCGCAGCGGAGAGCCCCCTTTTTACTTGGATTCCTCTGCCCAGCGTTACGTGCCCCTCCCCGCTCTCTATCGTTATGAACGCATCCTCTCACGAGTCCTTCCCAGCCACGCGTCCCAATACGATCTTCGACGACTACCTCCGAGATGTGCGTTCGCCACACCCACGCAGCCCACTTCAGCATCGCCAAATTGCGCAGCAATTGGCTAGTGAGTCAGTATTCCATGGGCTTCCACGCCCGGAGAACGTCCGCACACCCGATTCAGACATGTCCATGCACAGCCTTCGCTCCATCCACTCAACTGAAGACGACGCATATGATTCCCTGCCTCCACGCAATTTCATCCCCGCCGCTGATACGCGTGCCACGGGGGCCGAGTGTAATGTATAAGATGGAAGGTGTGCTCTACTGGTGCCCTAGTGGAACACTGTCTGCAACTGGAGCGTATGAGGCGACTATGTCGGGTACGACCGTCAAACCACTACCACTCCACAAAACCAACAACCAAATATAGCTAGCTCGGCTAGGAGAAGCGTCCAATGCTTGACTTCCTGGCTATCTCCCTAAAGAACGGCTTGTACGCCGTAAGATCGAAAGTTCGGGGTAGGGACCAAGTATTAGGCTGCTTTTATGATAGTCCTTCCGTGAATGTAATCTCTTCTCTGCTTCAATCCTCTCTTGACTTCAGATCGTGGTACACTAGAAACACGCTAGCCTAGCTAGTCGTGCTAATAGCTCTCTGCGATGTAACCTCCTATAGAATTCCTATCCATGAACAGATGGACCTTCACAAGGTTCTTAACCAATGTTCTTGAAACGTGTATGCGTGTTTTACAGCTGTTAACCGGCATGTTTATTGTGCTAGTTCGCACTTGTATCCTTCCAACCAAGTCCAACCTCGACTCCTTGTCCTTTTAAACCGCTCTGCTCTGTGTCGCGTATGCGTTCTGTGATGCTGCATGCGGACTCTCAACGAGTATGAAACCAAACGCTCAATGCGTGCCCTCAACGGGATTTCCAGTCACTCTCAACAAGTACCCTCAACGGGATTTCAAACCAAACCCTCAATGGGTACCCTCAACAGGATTTCTAACCAAACAGTCCCTCAACTAACCCCCTGTGCACTCTGTGCGTGTTGTTGTGCAAATGAATTTCTATTGAAAGACAAATGGACGGTGAGCTAGATGTAACCTTTGGAATGTAGGGGGTCACTATATGAATAGCTACTGCCACCACCAAACCGAGGTACGACCCACTCCTGGCTAAGATAGTGCCTCTAGAACGCAGGGGATGCTATAAATAGTTCCAGCCTACTAACCAGGGCACCATCCGCCGCCTTCCACTTGTATTCTAGGCTAGCTTTAAACTACTTTATACAAAATCACATGCTACATAAATAGGCTAGGCGATGTCCGGATCCAATGCCAAGCTAATCTAGAGTGGTCTAGAACGAATCTAGAGCTATCTGGAACGAAATGGAATGTATCTGATTGGTTGGAGCCGAAACCTGACTCCACTCTCCACATGTTTCGTTTCATCACCAGGTCCAGGAAATCTATAAATAGATTTCCTGGCAACTCTCAACACCATAAATGCGATGCTAGGGAAGGTATACACCTCCCCTGAACATGAGATTTGAGATGAGAGTCCCTAATAATGCACCCAACAAGCCTGCACTTGTCTTGCCCAAAATGGGTTCCTACTGCCAAATCCCGGTCATCACCGGTGCTAGATCACGGATGCGATCACCGAGTCATAGGTCCGGATCATTGGGCCCGCGATCCGGTTCGGTCCGGTGGGTCTAGACTCCGTCACATGTGCCATTGCGTCATCAGCAACACTGCCAAGAACAAGGTTTATTTTAAGATAGCCAGTTCTGCTAGCTCAAACCTCAAAGACTAGACAATGATTAATTGCCTATCCCTTGAATGTAATGGAAAGGCGATTCTGGAAAGCCATAGGCCCCATCAGAATACACCTTGTCTGAGCTTTAATCCCAATGTTGATTCCCCTAGGAAACTTGAGCTAGCTAAGAAACCTGAACTCTGTCAAGACAATGTACTAACTGCGAGCAGAGTGTTTCCAACGTCTAACAGAGCTCCTAGCAAAGTACTCATCGTCCACTGCATGTATTCCACCAGATCTTGGTATGTATCATAGTGTAAAGTCGCCTAGGCTAGGCTTCTCCCATAGACTTAGCTTTAACCGGTCAAAACTGAGCTAGCAACCTCATATGAAGCATCGCTAGCAGAGTATCGCCTCGTAGCCCTTGTCTAGGCACTAACACCGTCTATGCGCTCGATCCTAGCGCTAGCTGTCTAGTTATGGATGATGTGCTAGATGTAGGATTTCGCAAAATGCGTGTTTACAGGCATGGCCTGAAATCTGGCTTATCACCGCTGCGCAGTCTGTCCACGCCGAACCCTCCCATACGCCTCTGTGATCGGTCGACCAGCTGCCTGTTGAGAGCGTCTCCGCTGCCGAGCTTAAGGATGAGCTCAGCCGTATCCACAGCGAACTCCCTCACAACGAAGAGGAGCACCGGCGCACAATGTGGTGAAACTCGGACCAGTGAAACTGGGCTCGTCGCCAGCAAATCAAATTATTCTGTCACAACAACGTTACGCTCGTAAAGAAGCCTTTTGAGGATGCCGTCTACATCGTCACCCACTACCTGACTGAAGCCCTCGACTACGACGTGATGGCTCAAGGCGACTACGAACTCTTGCAGTATATCGGACGCTTACCTCCCAATACCTCAGCTGAAGAAATTATCCGGCTCAAATCACGCCTCGTATGTGGTTTTATCGACGTTGCTCGCCCCCATACCTACTGTGACGACCTTAAAGACACCCTTCACACAGTGGATTCGATGGCATTTGATGCCCCCGATGGAGAACAATGCATCGAGATCCCCACCGATATTCCCCCATTGCCCCGCGGAGACCAATTTTGCAAACGCTTCTTCAGCTATCACGCAGTTCGCCAAGGTCCCTTGCACATGGCAGCCCTCAAGACGGAGTATGACCTTGACCCAATGCGCTATTCATATATTGCCACTATGTGGGTTTGTTTATTGGAAGGATTGCGCTTACTCGCCCGCTACACAGGACAACGACTCTGGGAAGTGGATCTCGCTATCCTTCATCGGATCGGCACGAGTCCCTTGCCTTTCTTTCACGATTTCGAATACGCCCAGCTCCGCCTTCTTGGGGACGCATGTGATGCCTTTGGGGATGCTGAGGTTTATGACCTCATTGACCGCATCTCACGCCTTCGCTTTCGGAAAAATTCCCTCCTCACGCATATGCTTCACAGTGGACTCCTGGACCCCGTTTACGACAACGACAAGTCTTCCAGATGGCGGAGCAACACCCCTTCAGACCTTGAAGGAGCGGATGTTCTCGGTAACCCTGATTCTAGCGTAAGTATCATCTCATTTTTCGTCGCGCAGTCTTCTGATTCGGCACCTTTCCACCAGCCTGTTGAATGAGAAGCTAATGCGAAGGCTAACATATCCGCGACCTCAAAGCCTGAACTCGGACGACCCGCTAGCGCCCCTCCTGCGCTGGATTGTCCTGGCCCATCGTCATACTCCCGGCATGAGCGAGTTCATGCGAACTACGAGCACGAGTGTGCCCACCACACGTTCTCTTCTTGTAGACCGATTCTTCGAACTTATCCTGTCGCAACCCATGCGTGATTACAGTGAGCTTCGACTTATTTCGCTCCCCGCGGATTCCTTTAACCACCAACGACCTAGTATCTTCGCTTCTCAGACAACCTTGACTGCATACTCCTCGCCTTCCAGCGGACTTGATGAACGAAACTTTCTGAACCCCACTTCCTTGGACTTATATTCAATAAGCAACGCTATCTTCCTCTTCATTTTAATTGTGTTTCTATTTCCTTGCTATGTTCCTATTATTTGGACAGACTTTGGACTGCAACTGGACTATGATTCTTGGTATGGACTATTTCCACGAACAAATTTCTTGATCCTCGCCATATTACAGACGATTTTATCGAGCTCTTTTTCTTCCTACTCTTTACAGACAATTTTCTTGGACCTCGCCGTTTTGTGGACGATCTTTACGGACCATTTTTCTTACTATTTCTTATGGACTCTCTACTCTACTCTTTTCATATCACAGACAATATTACGGACAATTTCCTCGTTTTTGCGTAGTACTGTAGCAAGTTGTATGAGTGAAATGTAACGCATAACGGGCCATCCGTTTCGTTTCCATTTTTCGGGGGCGTAACGGGTAACGGAGGGGTTGTTTCAGCAAAAAGAGCGTTACATGTTTTTTTTTTTTTAGTGAAAAATGACCAAGATATTATGTATTTTATGTCGTAGCACTGTAGGGTCTCAATCTCATCCACAGGCTTGTCCCCCTAGCCACACAATCGGTTAATCTGAGTCTGACTCAACTGGAGTCTGTCCAGCCTCGTCCCAACGAAAACCTTTGTCATTGTAAGCCCAAATATCCTCGGCATCGTCCCCAGCAGTCAATCCATCATTTCATCCATGCGTGAAGCACAAGAGACGGTGAATGCAGAGGATGGACTGCACTCAACATTGATACCCAAAGCATCTTGAACAACTGTGTTTAGGGGTATATCGGAATCATCGTGGGTGTCAAAATCAGCATGGGACTCCTCCGGTGGTGGTGTGTTCGAGTCCGTCGGCTCGGATGAGGTCGTGAGGACATTGGCCAAATGTGTTGCACCACAGCGGTTTGCAATCTCGGTTGCTAGGAATGTATCTTCTCGCAGAAACTCACGGAGCGCCTTTTCCGAATCCTTTGCTGTCAAACAATCCTCGGAAAGATTCCACGGTGTTCCCAACACTTCACACTTTCGCCAAGCCTGATTACCTGTGTCAGCCATAAGTACTCAAGATTAGATACAAACTTACTTGTTTGACAATCTTTTGCCCATCAGGAGTCTAGAAGAAATCATATAGCTTCACCAAACCTCGAACGGTTGCATTTCGGAGCACGGGGAGAGAAGTTGGAAATTTGACATCTTTGGGGGCAATTCCGTCCACCGACTGGGCCCTGAAGATGTCAACAAGATAATCGAGGGAATCTTGCTTCAAAAGGTGCTTGGCAACCCGTTGAAGACCGACATCGGCTGGCTGAAGCAAGCCTGTGCAGCCACCAGGAACAAATATCAATATGAGGTAGGGATAGCTGGAGAAGATGTGCGTTCGGAACTCTTCCCCAATATGAACCGGATAGATATCAATGTACACAACCATCAGCTGATCATCATCCAAGTCGGGGCGAGACTGAAGAATTTTGGCACACCAAGGAGCAATGATATCACGAACCCATTCCTCCATTGTCGAGAAGGTAGAAAAATGGCTGGTTTTTTTCTTGCTTTTGGCAGAGGAAAAAATGAATCCCCGATCCATTACATCCTCGTACCCTTCAGCTTCATCATCAGGAAGTGAGCCACGAGTTTTTCCGGCCCAAACTGCTTGAATGGGGAGAAAATCTCCGGAGGGAGTTGATGCAAGCATCATTGTGTAGGCCCGCTTTTCATCCTTCGCAACAACATCAACTTGTTTCGCTCCCCGGTCATGGAATGTGTGCCCACTAGAAGGAAGCAAATAGTTCCCTGCTTGATTGGCATTCACAATGAGCTGAAGACTCGGCGTTGAGAAATTCCTATCTTATTAAATATTCACAAAGCACCATACCTCAGGTGGGATTCTCCCTGTCAGTATTGCATAACGCAGACGAAAAAATGTGCGCTTTATAAGGTTGGGAGCGTCCTCAGGGATATGACGGGCTTGGCGTGTCGCTTTGCGCGGTGTCCAATCCATGACACTTGCAAAGAATGTACGGACATATCGCTCCGATACCTTGAATTTGTCGAGAAGCTTTGGTTGTTGTTCTGAGATTTGCGCTATCAGCAAGCCTCGGGCAATTGACACGTTTATGACAGCCCCAGCAGTTCGGAGACCTTGCAGCGTCTCCTTGACATTTCATGTGATATCGGGGTAAGGTGTGAGAATGCCGGTCCGACCTGACGCAGTGATGGCCTTGCCCTGAATGATCCGCTCCAACGTGGCAGGTTGCCACTCATTCTTTCCTTTGACCCGCCATTTCGAAATTGTTCCCTTTTGAAGTCCTTTATAAAGGGGAGACATGCGCTGAAGTTTCTGGGCTGTCGCAGATGGGCTCCAACCGGTGAGTCGCATTTGTTTGTCGATCGAGTCCCATAGGAAGGGATGAAAGTAGTTCACAGTTGCTGCCCTCTTCTGCACTGCACCTCCCTCCCTGCCATTCCTTTTGTCCTGCCAGCCCTGGGTTCCAGCACGCGATGTCTCCGCAACATTCACCTGATGCTCATGTGCAGTAGCATCAGCTCCTCGCATCAAGGCTACGTGCACGTTGTCATCATCGGACAACTCTTCCTCTGCATCCTTTGCTGCTTTCTTGCGGATACGGAACTGCCTTTGTCTTTCTGCTGTCAGTGCTTGTTCTCTTTCCTTCTTCGCTGCCAAATCCCGCTCCTTCTTCCGCATGGTTTCCCCTGCCCGCTCCTGCTGAAGCCTGCTCGCCTCTTTGAGGTGTGCTTCTTTTGCTCCTGGCACCCAATTCTGCCAGCCCATGGTCGCAAGAGTGGCCTGGGCATTTGTCACGAGGTTCACATTAGATGTCGACGGAATTGCAGTGGATGCAATGGTCTGTTTCGGGGCAGAAGCGATAGGAATAGATGCAGGAAGAGCCTCGTCGTCGCTGTCGATAATGATGGGTGCGTTCCTTCTGCTTTTTTTCAAGGGCGGGAGTTCAGATGATTCCTCCTCTCCAGATTCGCGTCCTCTGGCTTTAGAAGCATGCGAGGGAATGACGGCACCACTCTCTTTTGCGGCATTTACTAGTCTGTCGATCCATGCCGCTTGGAAGTCCTCTCTTTCGCGGGGTGTCATCCGTTTGACAACGGCCTTTAGGAATGGACCGAGCGCCTTGAGGCGAGCCCCTCGTTCTTCAAACTTCACTACAGTATCCCTTTTCCAAGTCCCAAATGAAAGCTCCAATGCCCTGGCAGCCACGGGGAAGACACTCTCAGCATCTGCCACCCTGTCTTCATCAACGTAGAATTGATAGTTGGATTGGGGTGGATTGAGAGGCAAGGAGTTTGGGAGGTGTTTAAGAAGATTTTGCAGATGATTTATGCGAGATATCAGAGCCTGTGGAGGGCCTGTTGCAGGTTTCGTAGATACTTTGTACATGGTGCAGATGTTGTGAAAAAAAAAAGCCGCTCTTACAGCCCGTTTCCATATTTTAGGCAAGTAACACGTAATGCTATGGGCGTTTCTCGTTTCTCCGCTTCCGTTTCAGTCACGCTTCAAATTTGGTTTCCCTCATACAACTTGCTACAGTACATGGACAATTGTTACGGACATTTCTTTTTCTTTAGTATCTCCAATCCATGATGTTTGCGCTTGGGCGCACAACACAGACACAGTTCGAAGTGGGAAATTGTTAATCAATCTCGCTAATTGGCTTCGAACTCTCGCACCTCCAAACCACTACACCTTCAGTCTTCAAACAGACCAACATTTTGAGAACGTCACTCTCAGAATCAACAACGACTTACCCCTACAAGACCCCATGGACGAATATTCACTAGAGGACGACGACAAATTTATATTCTACCCTATAGATGTTAGGAAAGAAGATGGAACCACTCATCAGGCCTTTACCATGTACAAACACATTGACAAGAAAATATGCCCTGTCTCAACTACCTTCTCTGCCGAATACCAAATCAGGCGAACTATTCCGGAGGACCCCCTGAAAACTCTACCTGCACTTACGCCGAATCCCCCGCCATTCCAACCCTCTGCACGGATAACTCCTGAACAGCTAGCTCAGCTCGAAATCAATAAAGATGGCTTCCTGTCTCCAGAAGAGCAAAGATTATTTGAACACATCATGCTTCTAAATGAAGAAGCTCTCGCATTCAAAGACTCAGAAAGAGGCACTTTCAAAGACTCCTATTTCAGTCCGTATAAAATACCCACGGTTCCCCATACGCCATGGGAATATAAAAATATTCCTATCCCACCGGGTATTTTATCTAAAGTCATAGAAGTACTCAAGCTAAAAATGGAAGCCGGCGTGTACGAACCGTGCCAGTCCTCTTACCGCTCAAGATGGTCTTACGTCTTAAAAGAAAAATGGGAAGCTACAAATTGTTCACGATTTACAACTACTCAATAAAGTCACAATATGAGATGCCGGGATGCTTCCCATACTGGATGATTTCGTAGAAGGATTCGCAGGCCGGCAATGTTATACGGTATTTGACTTGTACTGGGGATTCAACGCACGACAAATGGAACCCGAAAGCCGCAACATGACTGCCTTTATGGCGCCACTAGGACTTTTACGCATCGCATCAATGCCTACAGGATTTACGAACTCCCCCGCTGAATTCCAGAAATGCATGGTGTTCATTCTACACGATGAAATTCCGCACATAGCAAATATTTTTATTGATGACCTACCAATCAAAGGTCCCAAAAATAGCTATGTCGATGCGAATGGACAACCTGAATGCTTGAAAGAAAATTCTGGAATACAGCACTTTATTTGGGAACATGTGCAAGATGTTCATAGAATTATGCACAAAGTGAAATGTGCAGGTGGCACTTTTTCTGGCACAAAAACTCAAATAGCCAGGCGAGAGGTTCTAATTGTTGGGCAGACATGTAACCCTGAAGGAAGAGTTCCCGAAATCAAGAAAACTTCAGCTATACTGGATTGGCCTCCTTTGAAATAACCTCATGAAGTTCGGAGATTTTTGGGCCTATGCGGAACTGTACGAATCTGGATCCAAAGCTATTCTACAGTAATTCGACCACTTACAGAGTTATACCGCAAAGCTGCAGCATTCAAATGGGACTCACGTCGACAAGAGGCTTTCGCTACCATCAAGCAACTTATAGCCTCAGCCCCTGCGCTACAACCTATTGACTACGAGTCGGAGAAGCCGGTTATTGTATCGGTGGATTCTTGCAGAGATGGAACTAGCATGATTTTATCTCAGATGGACGAACTTGATAAGTGCTGCCCTGCACGCTATGGATCACTTCCAATGAGTGAGCGTGAATCAAGATATTCGCAGCCTAAATTGGAATTATTTGGCCTTTACCGAGCACTCAGAGCATGGAGACTTTACATCATTGGAGTCAAGACCTTACACGTTGAAGTTGATGCCAAGTTTATTTCTGGACTCCTCAACAACCCAGACCTTCAGCCTGATGCCGCTGTTAACCACTGGATTCAAGGGATATTAATGTTCCATTTCGCGCTTCACCACGTACCCGCTACCAAATTCCAAGGACCAGATGCCTTGTCCAGGAGAGGAAAAGCTGATGATGAAGTTGCCGTCAGTGATGATGACAGTTGGCTCGATCAAATTGCCTTATCTTATCTAAAGCCAGTCCAATACTTCAGGAATCTATATCAGGAGTATGAGAGCCACGAGGCTGATTCTCCCATGCTACTCCCCTCATGCCACATGACTTGAACCGCCTAGGAAACACTTCTAGACCAAGTACAGCATTTTCTACGCACTCTTGAGATGCCCAAGTTCGATAACCAGAAGCAGCGATGGTTTATAGCCAAGGCAACAATTTTATGAGAAGGTGGTCGCTTATGGAAAAGAAATGGTGATAAAGGCCCTTTGATCGTGATCTGCGAACCAGATGCACGATTAGCAGTTTTAACTCAGGCCCATGAAAATCTGGGACACTGCAAGAGTAAAGCTATGTGGGAATCACTTCGAACTCGCTTCTATTGGCCTCACCTACGCGCTGATATCCATCACCATGTGGCATCTTGCCATCAATGCCAGATACGAAGCACGCAAAAGGTTGAAATTCCACCTACTATCTCAGTGCCAGTAACTATATTCAGTAAGATCTACATTGACATTATGAAAATGCCAAGATCTGGTGGATATAGCATGATTGTGGCCGCATGTGACGACTTATCAGGCTTCTGTGAAGCCAAAGCCCTGGCCAGCCAAACTGCCGAGAGCCTTTCAACCTTCTTTTGGTCACACATATACTGTTGCTATGGATGCCCCCTGCAAGTAACTACGGATAACGGATCAGAAGTCAAGGCAGCCTTCGAAATATTGATGAAACATCTTGGAATTCCTCAAGTGACTATTTCGCCATATAACAAACATGCAAATGGAGTTGTAGAACGTGGACACTTTACCTTACGTGAAGCCATCGTCAAAGCTTGCAATGGGAAAATTACCCGATGGCCTACAAAATTAGCAGCTGCATTGTTCGCTGATCGAGTCACCATCAGCAGCGTAACTGGATATTCCCCATTTCAGCTATTGCATGCCATGGATCCCATACTTCCCTTTGATCTCACCGAAGCAACATTTCTAGTGGAAGGTTTCTATTCGGGCATGACTACTTCGGAGTTATTAGCCTTACGTATTCGGCAACTACAGAAACATCCGCAGGATTTGGCGCACGCTGCTGAAGTACTACGCAAGTCACACTTTTCCTCGAAACAGCAGTTTGAGAAGCGATTCAAGAGGCGACTGCAGAACTCAGATCATAAACCGGGGGACTTAGTGCTTCTAAAGAACATGAAACACGAAGGAACTGTCAGTTTGGATCTTAAAGTAGCGGACCGCTATCTGGGGCCTTACGGGATACACCGCAAGAATCGCGGGGGAGCTTACGAACTCAAAGAATTGGATGGGACTCTTTTCAAGCAAACACCGGTAGCCGCCTTTCGCCTACTGCCTTACATCACACGCCAGCACTGGTTCATGAGAACTGGGTGGATGGGCAAGGAAGACTCCGATTCTGAAGAAGATGAATCCAGCAGTTCGGCATCCACCAAGGGAGCTTAAAATTTTACAGGGCGCCCATCGATGACTCTGATGGCACTACTACCCTCCACTGAGCAATACAAATCTGTTAAGCTCAGAGCCTCTGCCCCTTCGGACAATATATAAGTACGACGATTCATTCAAGCACTCATAATTCCCTTACGCCCTTACCACTACATGATGAAGATTATCGCCCTCTTGAATCTTTGTCCACGCGACCCACTCCCGCATTTGTCACCACCCTTTGATAATCAAGCCTTTGCGCCCGGCATCACCGAATTCCCTGATGAAGAACAGTATCAGCAGAGCCTTTATCAAGGACGAAGAGCTTCTATCGATCAGAGAGTAAGCCATCAGCTGGTATAAGACTGGATCAATCATTAAAAGATATGTATTGCATTCCCAGTTCCTTGCTGCAGAAGAAATTCACAGAATATTTTCCCACTTCACCGGCCCTGACAACTATCGATCATCTTGGCATTATCTTCCTGTCTACTGCCCCATACCCATCCATTCACGAGACGTCGAAAGCTTCATTCAAGGAATTCCATCGCCAGGCTATCTTGAAGCTGCTTGCCAGGCAAGGAGGACCACAGCTGCCACTGCGCTTCCTCCTCGTCTTGAGCTCAAGCCCAGTTACGAGCATATCGCCCATCCCAAAGCTCTGCGGGAATCATTGTTAGCACGTCCACGACACACATATGGGCCACTGCCCACGACACTGCCCACACCACCACGCACCAAGGCACTTCCGCTTGCACATTGCCGACCGCCCAGCTTGGTCAGCATACACATCACTCGCTTCACAAAGGAGGATCGCTTCATGGGGGACCCGCTTTTTCGACAGCGCCTCAATAAGGGAACTGTGCTCCAGTGCAAGGGAGAGATAGTCGCTATTTTGGAACTGGAAGAGTGGATGTTTAGCGATGAAGGATACATATCCATAGCAACATTGACAGTTGGCATCAGGTTTCTAAGGAAATGGTGATTCCAAATGACTGGATATGACTCATAGTGACCCATCAGTTGACTCACTATGACTCATAATTGATGGGGATTTTCAGTATATAAGCAACCTGTACTGTAGCTGTTAAAAAAGAAATCCGTCACTAGCACTTTACATTTACATCTGTTTGTCTGTTTGTTTACTTGTCTTTGGTCACTTGAGCTGGTTTAGGACCAGCTTATTTGTCTTTAAGCTACACTAAGTGCTTGCACCGAGAGTGTCTTTCACGAACGTTAGGTTCCTTCACCTTGGCATACGATACCCGAGGGACCCTCACGATCAACGTTGTAATCGGGTTGCCATCCCGTTGGCTCTTTCTTTTTCTATCTGGAACGATCACCTTGGCATAAGATACCCGATCGCCCCTTTTAGTCTTTCGAAACAATCTTCCTTAATCGAGCAGGTCTACTCAACCTTGGTCTACGATACCCGAGCAGCCCTACTGGACATCCAGGATAAATCGGTAAAAGCTTACGCAGTATAATCCTTTTGCGAGTAAGTAGGTTTGTTCATCTTGGCATATGATACCCGAGCAACCCTCCTCATTGTCGGTAAACTTCTGCTGCACGTACCTATTCACTTAGTTACATCCATACGAGCACCCGCGTCTACGTAGAACACCCATCTACTAGCTACCCCTTACTCTTGTGCACGTCCCTCACTATGTACACACATTTACCTTCTTTTGAAACTACCTATAAATCCTACCAATCCCTGATTTGCACACAGCCAACCCCCTTTCCTACTAGAAGCGATATCACATCATTCTAGTAACAACCCTTCGATACAGTACATTTCACATCAATAGAGAATCACTCGAATAACATCACTTCCAGCGCACCTCTAGTATAACAACTTATATGCAATAAGTTGTACTGGCTGAAAATAAATTAAGATCCATCCACTGGTTGAACATTTCAAGTTTTTCAGTGAAAAAATTGGTGAAAAACTTGAATTTTTTTTCACCTATTTTTTCCGCAAAAAAAGGGGTGAAAAATGTAAAACATTTTTACCTTTTTCTGACTTGAAACAATAATAAGGTGAAAAATGTAAAATATCTTTCACATTTTTCACCTACTTTTTTGGTGCAAAAATAGGTGAAAAAAAATTCAATTCTTTCACTAAATTTTCCACTGAAAAATTTGAAATGTTCAACCAGTGATCCAATGACGAGACAGAATAGCAGTGAAAGCCTTTTCAGGGGAGCAAAATTTTATTATCCATGACCCGAAAATCCAAAAGGGGAAAAGAGTAAAAGGAAATATAGATATGCACCCTATGGCTCCATCCTGTAACATGTCGAATTTGCACCAGAAATATTGAAGAATCAACCGAAGACAGTTGAAATATGTTCCCTGTGGATGTCAGCCTCACTGGTTGAACATTTTGAGTTTTTCAGTGAAAAAATTGGTGACAGACTTTTTTTTCACCTATTTTTTCAGCAAACAAAGGGGTGAAAAATGTAGAACTATTTTCACCACTTTTTTCACTCAAAAATGAGGTGAAAAATATGAAAATACTTTTGTTTCAAGGGAAACACCAATAATTCATACACATTTGAGGGCAATAATTGAGGTGAAAAATGTAAAACCTTTTTCACCACTTGTTTCAGGTGGAAAGATACAGTAAAATGGATGGAAAATGAGCAGGAAATGATGGTGCAAAATGGGAAATCTGGAGTTAATGTTTTCACTCATTTTTCACTATCTTTTGCTGCCCTTTTTGCGCTGAAAAAAGGATGAAAAAACACATGATGTTTAATACACATCTTTCACCATATTTTTCGGGGCAAATAATTCAAGTTTTTCAGTGAAAAATGAGTAAAGAATTTTTCTGTTGTTCAGTGAGAAAAGGGGTGAAAATTTTAAAACTATTTTCACCACATGTTTTGCTCAAAAATCAGGTGAAAAATGTGAAAATAAGGGGGTGACTTTTGTGTCAAGGGAAACACCAATAATTTACACACATTGGAGGGCGGGAATTGAGGTGAAAAATGTAAAACCTTTTCCACCACTTTTTTCAGTTGAAGAAATGCAGTAAAATGGATGGAAAATCAGCAGCAAAGTATAGTGAAAAATGGGAAGTCCAAAATACACATTTTTCACCTTCTTTTTCAGAGGTTTTTTCACTGAAAATTGGATGAAAAAGGGAGTATCATTTATTACCAGTTTTTCAGGGCTGAATGTAAGTGAAAAATTTAAAATGTTGTTTTGAGCATTTGACAGTGGTTACGAGTCCTAAATTTTAATTTAGGTAATCATTTTTAGTCATCTTTTTCCCCCACCTTTTGAGCAACATTCAGTACAGCTAAACTTTGCCTTTGTGTGTGAATTATCTGTGGGATAGTGATGTCATATTTGTCATTGCATATGACATACACAAATCTAAATCTGGTACCGATCAAGATGAAAGTGGGACACTGCAGCGAGCTAAGGCCATGACGACTATTTCTTATCGTAGGTATCCGGTTAAATCTTGTACATTAATTGTATGCTTAGCAAATTAAATATTGCAAGTGGTTGTGTATGAAGAATTCAAGGAGGATGGCGCATTGAATGGTTGTAGGAATCATCATATAAAAATGTCGTAGTCACAGCTTGTCTGTGGTAGGTCGGTTTGCCATAGACCCTGTGGCACTTTCATTGCATCCCTTTGTTGGAACCAGGAAGACATATTTTTTATTCAAAAAAAAATGGAGACTTAGGCATGAATCAAACACACATTGCTCGAAGGAACATGTTGACCGTCAAAGGACAAACCACGAGAGTCATTTCACTAGACCACTAGGCCTATCCATGCAATGCTATTGTGGGGAGTAAACGAGTGAAATAAATAAATCAAATAAGTCATGAGTTTCATGAAATGGCGATGTGGTCAGGGAGGCACGACTCTGCGGAAGTCTGTGGACCTTACGGCAGTGCAACACTTTTATTGTTCCCCTTTGGTGTAAAACGCGTTTTTTAACAGATATAAAATTTTACATAGAGGGCCAGGCATGAATTAAACACGTCATGGTCGCTCAAAGGAACATGTTGCCAATGATAATTTAAGAAATTATGAGTGTCCTTCTACCAGACCATTGGGCATATCATATAATGCTATTGTGGGGTTATCAATAAATTGACATCAGGTTAATGTACTGCTTAATTTTGCCATGACTGACTATGGTTCTCAAGGCAAGTCGAGACCTTATAATGTGGTTGATCTAGGAAACTGCAAGAATCACCTTTCGTATTATGTAGCTCTTTCTCGTCGAACATCAGCCAATGGCACTGCCATATTACAAGGCTTTGATGAAGACAAAATAACTTCAGGCATGAGTGGATTTCTCAGGCAAGAACTGAGAGAACTTGAAATTTTGGATGAGATCACGCAATTAAGATTCCAATGAGAATTACCTCGACATATTACAGGCTTGTTTCGTTGCCACTTGCTGTGTTCGTATCAGATTTTTAAAGGTGAACATTACAATGTGTCTGGCTTGCACACCCTGCAATTAGATGGAGTGCCCATATGGGCCCTAGAATTCCGGATGAGATTGAATATACATCCTGGGAACTCACCTCAAAAGCACTCTCCTCAAAAGTTGAACAAAAAGAACAATCTGCACCTCATAAAAAATCCTCTCTCAAAGAAAACAGTCAGCATCCACTGCCATGCCCACCATGACCAAGAAAATTAAACTTATTGATCCTCCAACAGCTGTTCAGCATCACAACCCTTCTGTTGTTGGAACAGCATGGGACAGTGTTAACTTCGGTTGTGCTTATGATTCGCTTTTGGAATCTTGTACAAAACCTGGCTTGACAACACAATCCTTAGAACCTCTCAAATGAAACACTTGTCTCCCCAGATGGATCTCTTGATTCAGGGTTTCAACAATGTGGCAAACAGTGCCACAACCTTGGAAGAAATTCGCGATAATGTACGTCATACTGTGCACTCTCTTGATCCAACAGACTTTCCATATGGTCACAATAATGCTAGTGTTGAAAAACTTGCCATGAAAATGGTTGTCGACAAAGCTTGTGGAGAAGCAGTTACCCATTGCGATACCTGCAATATCTCTCTGCCAGGATGGACTGTGACATTCTCACCTCATCTCAATGTTGTACCATTGGCCAGTCGTATTCCTCAAACTCTGCAGGACTGGATGAATAATCATTTTAATAAAAGTACCAATGCTCCGTGCTTCAAATGTTGGGAATCTGACCATGTACATTGAAACTTGATTAGAACTACAACCCTCACCAATGTTCCTCTACTTTTGTTGGTTGGTTTCTCCACTAACCGCGTTTCAATAGACCAAGTACTGAAATTACATTGCAATGACCGATTAAATGTAATCCATCTGAGAGGTATCGTATACTATGCAGAACTATGCTTCACCAGTCGTATTATAACACCATCCGGAGATATCTACTTCCATGACGGTATTTCCACTTGGAGATCAACCGTGTTTGAAGGCAACATTTCGGATCTTGCCAGTCTTCACACATTGAATTACCACAATGGAGATGCTGCCCTTCTTGCCATATATTCTGGTATGTAATATTCCTCTCATCCACATAGGCCACATTAGTATTTCAATATCTACAAAAGTTTACCGTCCATTTTATTATCGGATGTGTGCAAAAATCCATTTAATTCAAAGCAAAACTCATAGACCATCCCGGACTTCATAGTTTAAGAAATTGGGCCTGAATGACACACTGTAGAAAGTGGGGAAGGATGGGACTGCAAATAAGAGACATCAACGAAAAGGTACGATAATTTTCTTTGTTATTCTTTCCAACACTCTAGACTCATAACCAGTCTGTAACCAATTGCTGAAAAATGTGGTGAGCACTTTCAGTGGTTACAGATTGGTACTGTATTCCAAGACATCAGGCAAAGCCAGTCGAAAAGCCACCGACCCTTTTTCGGCAACTACATGATCAGACTTGTATGAGAAGGGATGGAATTCCGACGCGGTTTCACACATCCAAAATGTCGTAAAGAGAGGCATAGAATAAGGGCGTCGATATATTTCAATGTTGAATCCCGTGACCATGCTGATTTACACAGGAACCCGATCGACAATATGACAAGTGGAAACCTGGATGCACATCGTCGAGCCCCTAAAATCGAAGACAAGTCGATGGAGAAAATTTCCAGTACAAATCGATATAGAGCGCTCATGTGTCAGTGAGTCCACAATGAGCAGGCCAAGCGGAGGACAGGCTAACACGTCCTGAGCATCCAAAACGGCCACACCCTCCAAATGACTTCCCTGCATCCGGACCAGCAACCAAAAAATGATCTGAGTCCATTATCGCAAATGAGCTTGCCGACACATTATCCTACCCGTAAACAAATCAGCATCGTATTGCATAACGCAAGACTATACTTACTAATTTTTGGGCACAAAATACTCTTTTAACGCTTATTGACATTTCAGGCTTGAGCAATATTCTCATACTATGGCTATAAGTTAATTTGGCGTCGTCTTGACCAATGACGGCCAAATGTGTGTCATACAGAGCGATACTCAATATCGAATGAAGACTCTGCATGTTTTGTCAAAAAGGACACCGAAACGGACTCCACATCAATGGAAAAAAAAGTGTAACTCACTCCATATTTTTTGTATGAGATTGGCTTCGAAATTGTTAAGCACCTGTTGACAAATTCCGACCAGTATTTAAAGCAGACTCCCAGGACTAAGGACTCGTATTGCCATGCACAGCACTGGCCCTAAGGTACTGGTAAGGAGAGTGAAAAATGTGAATAGCACACACATCCAAGTTGTTATAGGAGAAAAACAGATCTCAAATGCATTGGGCCATGGAAGACCACAGAGCTGCAGTGAGTGATTTGAGCCTAGATTGACTTAAAACAACAACAGGAATACAGATCAACGCTGGATTCCCCCTGCCATGCCAAGTCTTATTCTGGAAAAGCCAGCATTAAACGAGAAAAACAGATCTCACATCTGTTGGGCTGCAAAAGACCACAGAGCCGTGGTGTAGTACCCATTGAGTGTTTAGACCCTAGATCCCCTCAAAATAACAGCTCTCTGTGGTCTCCCATGGCCCAACGGATGTGAGATCCGCTTTTCTCATTTAATGCTGGATTTTTCACAATACAACTTGGCACGGTGGGGGGAACCCGGGGTGGATCTGTATTCCTGTTGTTGTTTTCAGTCTCTCCCACGGCCCAATGGATGTGAGATCTGTTTTTCTCATTTAATGCTTGATTTTTCAGAATAAGACTCAGTGCAGCAGGGAATCCAAGCCGGATCTGTATTCCTGTTGTTGTTTTGAGGGGATCTAGGGTCTAAACACTGTTGTTGTTTTGAGGGGGAGCTACACTCAAATCACTCAGTGGGCACTGAACCATGGCTTTGTGGTCTTCCGTGGCCCAATGGATGTGAGATCTGTTTTTCTTGTTTAATGCTGGATTTTCCAGAATAAGACTTGGCGCAGCGGGGGGTGGATCGTATTCCTGTTCTTGTTTTGAGTCAATCTAGGGTCAAATCACTCAGTGGGTACACAGATGTGAGATCTGTTTTTCTCATACTGCACTGCGGCTCTGTGGTCTTCCATGGCCCAATGCATTTGAGATCTGTTTTTCTCCTATAACAACTTGGATGTGTGTGCTATTCGCATTTTTCACTCTCCTTACCACTGTCAAATGCTCAAAACAACATTTTAAATTTTTCACTTACATTCAGCCCTGAAAAAACTGGTAATAAATGATACTCCCTTTTTCATCCAATTTTCAGTGAAAAAACCTCTGAAAAGAAGGTGAAAAATGTGTATTTTGGACTTCCCATTTTTCACTATACTTTGCTGCTGATTTTCCATCCATTTTACTGCATTTCTTCAACTGAAAAAAGTGGTGGAAAAGGTTTTACATTTTTCGCCTCAATTCCCGCCCTCCAATGTGTGTAAATTATTGGTGTTTCCCTTGACACAAAGTCACCCCCTTATTTTCACATTTTTCACCTGATTTTTGAGCAAAACATGTGGTGAAAATAGTTTTTAAAATTTTCACCCCTTTTCTCACTGAACAACAGAAAATTCTTTACTCATTTTTCACTGAAAAACTTGAATTATTTGCCCCGAAAAATATGGTGAAAGATGTGTATTAAACATCATGTGTTTTTTCATCCTTTTTTCAGTGCAAAAAGGGCAGCAAAAGATAGTGAAAAATGAGTGAAAACATTAACTCCAGATTTCCCATTTTGCACCATCATTTCCTGCTCATTTTCCATCCATTTTAGTGTATCTTTCCACCTGAAACAAGTGGTGAAAAAAGGTTTTACATTTTTCACCTCAATTATTGCCCTCAAATGTGTATGAATTATTGGTGTTTCCCTTGAAACAAAAGTATTTTCATATTTTTCACCTCATTTTTGAGTGAAAAAAGTGGTGAAAATAGTTCTACATTTTTCACCCATTTTTTTTGCTGAAAAAATAGGTGAAAAAAAATTCAAGTCTGTCACCAATTTTTTCACTGAAAAACTCGAAATGTTCAACCAGTGCTTCCCATCAAGATGTGAGCTGAACATTGATTAATTCAACACATTTGTATAGTATTATCGAGAACAATAGGACAGCTAGAAATGGAGTACTGAAATTTATTGGTCTAGTCAAGAAGACTCACAAGGAGTCAGTTCGAGCCAGTTCAAATTTTCAGTAGCAATGACTTGAAATGACTCCCAATGACTCTTACTGATTTTTAATGACTACGATTGACTCATACTGACTCAAATGACTCAAACGGAATCATATGGACTCAAACTTACTCAGAAGTAGCCAAATGTAACCATACAACTTTTTGTGTATATAAGGAGCTCAGTAGTTACTTCCCAATTAATCTTCTTAGTGCCCATTTTCGAACTGAATAAAATAAGGTAGGGGTCATACAAACCTCGCCAACGTCATGTGCAGTGATCCGATGTCCAGATTTGGGCAATTTCCCTTGTAAAAGCCCCCAGATAATGACCACATCGCTTCGGGCTTATTCGTTCCATGAACTTACTAGAAAGTATGCCTAATGTGTCTATGAACTCACACATATAAGAAATGTTTGCTGGAAAAAGAGGAGATGTTGAAATAGCCTAAATTTGCTTGGAACAACAACTCCTCTCTCACAAAAACTCAGGAAGCTAATATATCTTGTAGGATGAGTCTTATACTAGGTTTCTTTGATTTCATGGAAGGAATTTTGTTCTAGTGGCCTACTAGTTTTTTGGGACAATTGTTTTCAAAAATTGCCCAAATCTGGACGTCGGATCAACACACGTGACGTTGGCGGGGTTTGTATGACCCCTACCTTATTCCTTTCAGGAATATTTCATTAAGTAACCAATCAGCTTTAAGTCACTTCATCAAGAGAACACTGAAGTGAACACTGAAGAGAACACTGAAGAGAACATCGACCTACACATCAATCGAGTCAAGCTACCTACTGAGAACACTGACTACAGGATTCATACTCTGAACACTGACTACGGGATACCTATCTGAACATTGTCTACGTGATTTTTAATTGATCACATCACACCTGGGATACCAAATCGAACTACGTATGTGATATTCATCTGATCTTTATAATGACCTTACATCGAGAGATTAAATAAATCTCAACTGTCAACAACATATACTTACTGTTATAAGTAGTGATCAACTTTTGTATAAGTACAATTCAATTGACTTGTGTAAATAACATTGTTCCTGGCCAAACTTAAATATTCTTTTTGAGTGTTCTCAAATTAATTTTCTTGAACCAACTCACAGCCAAACTTATATTAGGCTGACACAATGCAACTGAGTTCCTCAAACTCATCTCACGGTACCCCCATCGGAGACTGTCATTGAGGCATGCTATGGTGGTTGTTCCCAGAAAGACACAAATCCCTTGACCTTATTCCCCACACAAATACCTGTTGGATGACTGTCAACCAGACTGTTGCGAACTACTGGCTTGTCAGTGACCAGGATGAGAAGCCACTAAAGGAAAAACTATGCAAGGGCAGGATACCTGCACCTAAAGTTGCAGGCAAAACCCTACAGAAGGGCAAGGTAAGGCTGTTGATCCAGCCAAACAGCCACACTGCCCCTACCTCGAGGTCTTCAACGTGATAACCAGCAAAATCAACAAATTTCCGATGTGCTGCGACCTCAGTGACCATCGGCTCACTGCTGACTACATTGATGCTGGTGTAGTTGAGGCTCCCAATGTGCTGATGATGGTGCGAATCGCGTGCAAGATTGACCAAGGCACGGTTGCCAGCTTGCATGGCTTGGACTATTTCAATGAGGCAAAGCCTCTTGACTATTTGAAACAGAACACATTCATCACCCTCTACAAATAGCTCAATGAACACCTTACTGCCAATGAGAAGGCATGGCTGCCCATATGCCTGGAACACTCCTTCTGCAAGTCTGGTTCGTAGAGTTGTAGGTGGAGACACAGTACTCAAAGTCGTTGAAGTTTACGCCACTGCTCAAGTTTTGATCTCCTTATTATATATTTCTTGTACTTTGAGAAAAAGGCATTAGAAACAGCAAAAACCTTGTTAGAAACTGTTGAAATGCATAAATTCAGGCCTTCCCTTTCACAAAGCGGGTTGGAAAACCTAGAAATGGTGTTAGAATCAGTACTTGAAGTGAAATCACAAGAGTCATTGAGGATTCATAATTCAATCCAAAACAGACAATGCTTCACTGATTTCAATGGGAAATCAACCTTTCTGATGCCGGTGCTGCCCCTGCACATCACCACAACCTTTAGTGATGCCCTCTCAACCAGGCAACCTCTGGTGACTTTGTAATGCCCTCTGTGTACTTTCATTTAGATTTTCCAATGTCTGCACCCACATGCTCTGTGATTGTGACTTTGAAGGTGTATCTCTCTGCCCCATTGTTTCATTACTTACTGGCCACTCTATTCAGATCTTGTGCTATTCTTGTTCAACTATGATTTTTGGTCACTTGGAAATGTTGCAACACACAGAAACTATGTGTTTTGTGGCCCATGTATGCTTTCTTCTCACTCTCAATACTTATTTCATACCTTACTGACTGGGTTTATTCAGATCTTCATGAGGAAAGTGCTCAAGTACTCGACAGGGGGAAACTATGCCCATCAGTGAGTTACTTATCTTTATTTCCTTGCGTGCTGACTTTTTTTTCAGATCCCTGTACTACTATTGCGCTAGGCCATTACTCTGCCATTGAAGTGGCGTGCATGGATTTACTTGATCTTGGTACATTCACTTCGTATTGACCCATTCTTGACTGACTTCTTCGTAACTTCATTATATTCGACTTATCCACTCCCAATGTCCTCATTAATGCCATGATAATCCTTGTCTCTATCTGATCTGATCTTTCTAATATGTTACTTCAATGACTCACCTTTTTATTCAAATCTAAACTCATGCTTATGCAGGTATGACTTTGGCCGGCTTCAACACACCCAAACTACGCCCATTCCTTGTTGGGTTTCTCATATTTACTTCATTCCATACTGACCTTTTTGTTCAGGTCCTTACACCATGAATTTCTGCTGCCATAGCTTCCTGACTCAGTGTATCATGCTCAGATGTGTCAGGCAGGCTTCATGATCCCTTCCAATTTGGTGGTAGTGTGTCACACTTGATGACAATGTGTCACAGATGTGGCTGGTATGTCGCACATGGGCAATCTGTGTCATGTGCCATGCATGCTGCATCTGTACAATCCTGCATTATGGTGCATCTATTTTATTACGTCTGGTATTATTTGAGTTCCAAGAAACATCCCACTCCTAGCACTAGTCTTTCTCCTCCAGTGGAACATCATGCTACTGGCCCTTACACCAATGGACAGATCCTCATGTCATGGCCAACCTTTCCACAATTTCCACAAGAATGTGGTTTTCTCGCCTGTTGCAAAATCAACTGTAAGCTACTACCTTAAAAAAAAACATGCTCACCCTTTTTGTTTTCGGTTCGGGAGGAGATGGATACTGGGTCAGTGGTCAGGGAAGTCACACAAATAAAGAAGCAGAACTCTCACTGGCTGAGGTGCTGCTAGGGCTTTAACATGTACAACAGGCTGAGGGACAAGTACCTGTATGTGATCATATTACAAGAAGCCAAGACGTGGAGAGAAACTCACCTCGAGACAATTTCTGTAACAAGCAAGTATGGCCCCGAACAGCTCGTCCATGACCATCTCAGCTGCCTGGCTGTATGCAGAGAAAAGGCAAACACCGTTGCCACCCAACTCAACCTCATTCATGAAATAGTCAAACCCCACCTCACCATTTTGCTTTTCCATGAAAGAAACATCTAGGCAGGCAAAGTCACGCAGCACCGACAGTAGACTCCGTAAATTGCACTGGATCTTCCAGAATGTAGGTTTGCAGACAGCTTGTAGGAGTGACTAGCCTTGCAAATCGTGTCCAGATGGCCAGCGAGTTGTAGCTTCTTGCGATAGAATAGACTTTGTTGTGCAGGGGGCCAAACAAACACTGAGAGGCTGAGATCCTCCATTCTATCAATGAACCTTACTTCTTCTTGTCGGTCTTTGAAGTCACTTGGAAACAATTAATTACAAAGCCCTGATTGGTTAAAATGATATGCACCCATCAGGAACCTACCAGCTCATAGTAATAAAATGTACAGTTTTGTTGAGGAGGACGGGACAGAAGTCACCTGATCTAGTTCTAGCCACAAAAAAAGTCCTTTGATGGCCACTCTTCAAAAAAGAGCCCTGCCATTTCAGAATTCAAATAACGGTCTTTTTGTTGTGATGTGATTCATGCACCAGTCCATTCGGAGGCTTCGTCATTTGCATCGTCTTGTTTCACAAAAGGTGACATGATGTAGAGGATATGGATAGCCATGACAGTTAAGATGAGCAAAGGTCTTTGTGAGGTGGCATCACTTGCGGTCACATAGTGTCACCTCCAGTCACCTAGCATCACCTATGTGATGGTAAGTGATACTACAGGTTTTAGTCTTTTGGGGACTCAGACTTGGAGGACCATCTACATGTTGAAAACAGAGACTAAATGATATCAGACTCAGCATTAGAGACAATGTCTCGTTGTATTCATACCTAAATAATAAGTACATGCGAAAGAAACCATCAGGAAAATACACATCCTGTAATTGGTGAGAAATAAGACAGAATCAGTGGATGCGATGAAATGGTGCACCTAAGTATACATCAGGAAAAACCACAACCCACAATTGGGAATAATTCTTCCCATTTCTATGTAGTTGTGGACAATTGACAAAATGTCCCAGAATGTCAGATTCGTTAGGTCCCAAACAAATGGCACACATTGCACACATTTCTGACACAATTGCGTACAATTCTGGCATCGTTTCCCCGAACTAGTACCAATTGAATGCTTTTTCCAGGCTCCCGGCGATCCCAAAACAGACTGAAAACAACGAATGTAGTTCAATTCCACACAGGGGTCATTAAAATGATGTATAATAATAGAAAAAATGAAGTAATGTAAGCTGAAACATTGGCTGGCAGTACTACTACAGCCCTAGCAATGCAAGAGCCTCCTGAGCAATAGGTTTGCTGCTGATACCCACGAGACGACTCCCTCTGCTGACAATTGATCAGTAACGGCACCTCAGATGCAGGAACGTGCTCACAATAGCGACATAAAGAGGTCTCCGAGAAGAGCCTGATACCGCTGCAGTGACTTCTCGCGAATCTGCTCCAGCACCAGAATGTGCATCTTGTAGATCTCCTGCAATGCATCTTAGAAGGGACATGTCGGCCTGTTCGGTACTCCGACAGTGAAGCATGCACCTGCCATTTGTCCGTTAAAAAAGGTAGGAGTGAATGATAAATACTGATTGCCATGCCGCCTAGAGCAACCATTGATTGGGGTACTTGCTTCTTGCTGCTGGGCCCGGTGGTGAAGAGCTCGGAATACTTGTCCACGAGCGACGGCGAGCCTTTAAAAAAATGTCTGAGAGCTGATGTGATACCAGGTGTTGTATACACTTTTTCAATGTCGGGGATATCATTCTAAAAAAAGAGTGAACAGGATATATGGCTACAAATGAGATTACTTATGCCTGGTTTTCCCGTTTTTGGATCAATTGGCTGAGATGAATGTTAGTTGAGCAAGAAGCAAGCTGAAGAAAATGACACACACCAACACAAAGAGGGTATATGTAACCTATGGCCTCCATCAGGAATTTGACACGCTCCTTGCAGTTTGTGGACGACTACCATGAGATCTGTCGATGTCTTGGCCTTGAGGCAAAAGCTGCTGACACGAGTGTGCAGCTGTGCATGAGGTCAGATCATGAGTTACACACACAAACACGATGTAGTAGTGTAGAGAAAAGATCTATATAGTCTGTGTTGGTAGGGTTGGATAGCATGGCAATGATGTCAGCATGATTGAGAGCGTGGGCTGCGTTGAGCAATGCATCACGTGAAAAGGCTGTTTTTTGAATACCATCGGGGAACGAGTGGATGAAAACATAGAACCCCAGATAGTAATCAATCCCGAGCTGGCCAACCTTTGCAACATGAGTGTTCTGGTTTTTTAGCCCAACCTTGCGGTCCGTGACGATGATGCAGATGTCAGCATCATATGCCTGTGGCTCCTCGTCATCATCATCTATCTTGATGATGTCATGAGCCGCGATGACGGTAGTGTCTCTGGTAACCTCCTTCTTGATTTTCACGGGCTGCAGTGAGGGAACAGGATGTGCAACCTCCTCCAGTTTTACCTGCGGAGCTGATTGATGGGCTTTGGGCTGCATCGTCACAGTAGTCGACTTGTTCCATGTCGGCCACTGGTTAGATCAATCAGAAAAATATCGAGATGAATGATAAAATTTGCACCTCTTGGTCACACGCTACCTCCCGCTTGCTGCAAGAGGGAGCAGAAGGATGAGAGGTCTAGCATAACATACAGCAATAGGATGAGTGTCTATAACTATAATTCCGTTCACAAGTTAACTCACTTTGGATGCCTGAGTGGTGGATTTCACTGGTGCGGCTGCAGCAGGCTATCATTTGAATTGTATTAGTGAAGATACTAATCAGCACGAAGATCTATACATGCCTTGAACGATTCATGGGGAGAAGCCGCACACTAAAAGGGATCTTTCAGTACTGGTGGAGAAAGAGATAGGGATTTAATAAGCACCATCGCAGTTTTTTTTTGAGGGGATAGGGACTGAAGCTGAAACTGCAGGCTACAAACGATCAGATGTATTAGCAAGGGAATTCAATCCAGTATTCACCTTCGCAGATTTTTTGTGGGGGACAGGGACTGTTTCCTGAGCATGCTGGAGGGAGGAGAACATGGCCTTGGTCTCTGGATCATCATCTGAGTCCGTGTCAGCATTGCTTGAACTAGGAACACTGAAGTGACCTGAGCTTGTGGAGGATCTGCCAGATGAGTGTATCTGCATGAGCCTCGGATCAGACGGCGACGGCAGCTTGTCGTCATCATCTTCGTCAGTCTGCATCCAGCATGGGGTCTGTAGACTCAGCGTGAGACCCCTGTGGCTGTGAGCATCACAAAGGAAGAGTGACTTACCTCCTCTGCCAACACTGCCGACAGCGCTCCTGAATCCTCGTCTCTGAGAGCTGCAAGATCATCATCATTGTCGTTGTCAACAACCTCTTCATACACCTGATACTCTGGCAGCTCTTCTTTGTCCGACTCGCATTGTAATTGCCAAACAGCTCGGAGGGGGCTTCAGTCTAGTGGGCTTTTCACGCTCCTCTGAATCAACAACAGTTTTGTTGCTCCCTAATCTAATTGTGTGAATGTCCTGGATCTGGAGCTGTGGTACTCACGGCATTGGAGCATCTTCCGACTTGGTTCTTGTGCATCGGCCATCAGGGAGTCTTCATCTTCTTCAGCTTGGATACCTATGCAACGTCGGTCAGCAGAGCTGTGATGTGCGAATGTAGTGCACCTTCATCTCTTCTCCTGGTGGACTTCACCTTGCCCGACTGCTTAGCTTCAGATGCAGCCTGCTTTCTGCTTGGCTCAGGGGCCGTTTCCGACTCCGAATCTTTCGGTTTTTCCCCTGAGGTGCAGCGCCTGTCCAGACTACCAGATGTGTGAGTAGGAATGCTTTTATACGCTACCCAACTTACCAGCATTGGTTATGGCCTTTGTTTTGGCAACATGCGTTGCTGAGAACAAAGGGTGTGAGAACTGATGCCTAATTGGGGAAGCAACAGACGTACAGTGTTTTATCTAAGGCTCTTCTTCTTCTTCTTCTACATGACAGAAAATGACTTCCTGTTGATATGCCAACAGATCTATTAGCAAATGAGCTGTGATAAGGTGAGCTATGGCCATACTCCTCAGATTGCTGAAGTCTACTGAGGGAAGCACCCGTGGACATGTAGACATGTAGAGAGAGTCAGAAACTGCAGATGGGCATTGCTGTGGAGTTTGGGAGGGAAGAAAGGTGACACAACTTTGTGTTGTTCATGTTATTGCTCATCATTTTTTCAGATTTTTTCGAAGTCTGCTGGTTGAGTCAGCCCGTATGACGGATCTACTGGTAGCACAGTAATACGAGCCCTGTATTATGCTGCGCACTTACACAGAATTTTATGGTGCCATAATTTAGCCGTGTACCCGAGCCCAGATTCTGATAATATAGGACTCCATTTTGACTCCAACTCAATTTTTTGCAGTTTAATGTCTAACTCCACTATCTGTGTAACCTGCGAAGGCTGCGACACATCCTTCACCACCACTGGGCTTACTCATCACCTCTGCCAGACTCATAATAAAGCTTGCTCTGAAATTCGCCTCCAGCAGTTGGCATATATGCCCCAGATTCGGACAGCTGTGACTCAGGATCGTGCACGGGAACCTTTGCTGGACAATCAAGGTGGGGAGAATTTTCCTGCCACCCAGGAGGATGACTTCCATGGTCTTCCTGACCTGGAGGATAGTGACTCGGATTTGGACGATGATGACGAGCCACCTGCAGATAATCGGGAACCTCCCGATCAGCGAATGGGATCTCCAGAGCCACCTGCTGTGCCTCAGGCCGCAGCTCCACCAGCAAACCCTGTGCAGCAGAGGATCGGTTCACAACTCGCCCACATCACCCACTTTGGTGGACGTGCCAGTGCACTGATCCGTACTGAGGTCCCCACATACACTGAGTATGTCGAGGAGGTCGCTGGCAGTGCTGATAATCCATGGGTGCCGTTTACATCCCAAGTCGACTGGGAGATTGCAAAGTGGGCCAAACTCCGTGGCTCTACATCCACCATGTTCACGGATCTTTTATCCATTGATGGGGTGAGTTCAGTTCCTTCCTATTACTTCCTGCTTCACAAGATTAAGGTTCCTGCAACCTTGGGGCTATCACACAAGAACTCTCGCGAATTAAACAAAATTATTGATGACAAACTCCCAAAGGGCCGTCTGACCTTTACTCGTCAGGAGATAGTCGTGGGCAACGAAGCATCCGCCCCATCGTTGAGTGCATCCAGGCGCTCTACAGGGATCCGGAATTCGCTCAAGATCTCGTTTTTGCGCCCAAATGTCACTACTCAGATGCTGACAAAGGTCGTGCACTTCTACCATGAGATGAATACCGCAGAGTGGTGGTGGTGGTGGAAGACTCAGGCATTGCTCCCGCTTTCCATTTCGTTCTCAACACTGATCAGCGGCTGCAGAAAAATGTGGAGTTGTGCCACCCCGGAGCTACAATCATTCCTATCATAATCTCTACCAACAAGACCCAAATGACACTCTTTCGTAACAAGGCGGTGTATCCCATCTACATGACCATCAGCAACATCCCCAAAGAAATTTGCTGCAAGCCCTCTCGTCAAGTGTATGTCCTGATTGGTTATTTGCCAACTAGTTGCCTTGACCATATCACAAATAAGGCTGCTTGCTGTCATGCCATCGGAAATCTCTACCATGCGTGCACACGGCAGATACTGCGCCCTCTAAAGGGACCCAGACTGGACAGAGTCGAGATGAAGAGCAGAGACGGTGTTGTGCGGTGTTGCCACCCTATCTTCTCGATTTTTTCGGGGGATTATCTGGAGCAGGTCTTGGTTATGGGAGTGAAGACGGGGAGTGTCCGACTTGTCCGGTGCCCCGAGATGAACTGGGAGATTTTGAGGATATGTACGAGCTGCAGGACCTTGCTGCTGCACTTGATGCATTGCGGAAAGCAGATGGAAATGCTACCGGGTTCACTCGTGCTTGTGCGATCGCAGGCATTAAACCACTTTAGTTCGAGCTGCACTTGACTTCCTCTACCTGGTGCAATATCCAATGCATTCATCAGAGACTTTAGTGCTGGTGTTCTCACTCACACAGACCACTCTAGACACTGTCTTTCCCGCACCGCAGGCAAGACCAGCAAAGCATCTGGCATACATCAAGTGGTTTTCCAAGTTCACGAGACATCCTGAGCCAAACCATTTGATGTACAAAATCTCCAAGTCGGAGGAGAGGATTGCTAGCATTATCTCTGTCATCCGTTGCAGCGTCCATCTCTTCCCTCAGTTTGGCCCAGTTGTACCACGAGATTGGATGAGCCAAAATGTCTACGAGATGGCTTCAGAGTTCTATGTTAATCCATGGTTGGACTGCCATGCATACATCACTATCAAGTAGATAAAAATATTAGAAGCTATCTACTTGTGATTTTCCTTTTCACTGGCTATGTGCAGGCACAGTTTACGGTGCCGCTTGCTTAACCATCAGAAATTGGTGTGCTGGGTTCTGCTTTTTCTCGCACAGATGACTGCTACTTGATTTAAGTATTTATCAGTAGCAACACAGCTGTTCTGTTGTTTGAAAATTTGCCCTCAACAATCTGCCACAATTCCAGACAATTATGATATAATGGTCGGGGATTGCCATCAAATGTTTGATTGGCAGGATTTGCAACAATTGGTGCCATTTCTCGGGGGGGTGGCAGTTGTCATTTTTCCTGATGTAGTTGTGTAATCACAATCCAAGTATGTGTACAAGACACACAAAATGAACTACAACCAACACACAACACAACCACAACTACACAAAGTTAATGTACTCAGGTCCTGTCAATGAGAATTGACTAAGATGAACTGTCAACAGTTGTAAATGAATGAAAGATAAATCAAACTGTATATTGAGACTATTGCAAGTAGCACTCATGAATCTCAACTAAAGCTTCTCACAAGAGAAAACACTAATTGTGGGGGTTTGGGACTCTCTTTGTAAATGTGGGACTGTGACCGAACTCATGGGAATTATTCCAACAGTGACTAAAATCTTAGTAGTACCTTTAATTCAAAGCTTTGACATGTTGTGACTTCAAACTAGCTTACAAAACTTATTGTGAGAGACTTTCTGGTTCAGCACTTCTTGTATTGAGTATCTACTGAGTTGGGGCTAGGTATAAACTTAGAAATGTAATAAAACAAAACTCCATGTATAAATAGACTCCAGACATGCACATCTCATGATAGTAAACTCTTGTGATGACAGGGACCTTTTGGGCACAAATCCCTGTCATTGAGGTTTGTCTGTGGTGTAGCAGTGCTTAAATAAATATGGATATTCATACACTCTCCTTGGTATGGACTCTAGCAATCCTGTGTGATACCACCCTCATATATGAGTTATGGCCACTTTTAGGTGAGTTCTTGTGACAAGCACTTGGAACACTATATTGACGTCACAATGTTTAAAGTATCATATATAGTTGCCAGGGGACTTCAGTCCAACTCTGAATCCCTTGAAACACTACTCTAAATACTTATATTGAGTTCAAATAATTTGAGGATGCTGTTGCCAAGAAGAAGTGTCAGGTCCTACTTACTACTGCAGGGTTTCGAATTGGCCCCCATCCTGCAACTATGGGTTTGTGTGTGAGCTATTATACAAGTATAGGACAATAAAGTCTTTCATTGATCTAAAAACAAATTTCAATGCTTGTTGAGTTGGTGGTTGAACTTGATACTTAGACATAAAAGTGCCAAAAGAATGCTGTTTCACCTAAATTACCGCTTCGACTGGTGGTCAGGTGCCTGATGGTGACATCGTTGGCTTTGGTTCTGCTTGTTCCATCAGACCTCTCACCTCCTCCACCAATGTCTGGTACATTTGCTGGCTCTGTGGCATCCACCTTTGTTGCTGATGAAATCATAGTAGACTTTGTCTACTTCACCAAGCTCTGCACTGAACCAGATGGAAGTCCAATCTGGGCTAGTCTTGTTCTTATCATTTGTAAACCAATGTTAATTGGGTGGAATAAAAAACATGCAGCAGTGCAGGGTAAAGGTGATTGCCGTCGCCTTTTTTTTTTCTTTTGCTGGTTCTGTTATATCCTGAGCCAGAGGAAGACTAGAGAGTCCTTTGGGATTCCGAAGGCGGAATCAGTGCAGAACGTGGCAGAATAAATGTGGACTGCGGAAAGGACAGGAAGTAAGTCGGCTGTTTTCGCAAGCACCACACTCAGCAGGGTGTGCGACTGTCTGGCTATCGAGCTGGGACAAGATGAGACCTGTTCCAAGGATGGCAACAGACCCTAAGGCGGAAAGAAGGTGAAGTGTGGAATGAAGTCGGAATGTGGAATGAAGTAGGTAAAGTCGGAATTCAGAATAAGACATCCAGAGGTACACTGGGTATGAAGTCGAAACATAAGGATGAAGCGAAAGATGGTAGAAAGACAAGGTGAATCTGGGTGATCCAGTGAAGCCTATCGCCCCGCTTCCAACATAGAGCAGAAGGCAGAAGACAGGGTTTGTCGGTAAGCAGAAGGCAACACCACAAGAGGATTATGGGCGAGCACTCTGCCTAGGCTGGAAGGAATTATTAGGAAGAGTATTGTTTGAAGGAAGACATCCAGAGTTTCTAGGGTATAAACCCGGAGTCGAGACAAGGAGTGAAAGGATTAAAAGATGGTCTCAGTCCATGAGCGGAAACATGGAATAACATTAATTTTCCAGATGAAGTACAGGAAGTATCTAGAGCGCATATATACTAAGTAGTTAATTGTAATCACTAATGCGGTTAAGTATTGAGTGCTCTGATGAAAGACAATAAGGACAATAAGGTGGTACTTCTAAATGGAGGAGGGGAAGTGATAAGTATCTCAAGACAATAAGAACAATAAGAAGAAGACAGATAAACGGGAAACACTCAGTAAGCCTTCATTACATGAAAACCCTGATGATAGGTAAGAGGATGCAATGAACGGAGGTGTATGAGTGGAAGAGCGGAAGAGCGGAAGAGTGGAAGAGCGGAAGAGCGGAGGAGCAGATGAGTAGAAGAACAGAAGGTGGTGAAGTGACTAGAAGTAAATGTGAAGTGTAAGAATGTATGGGTGGATGAAAGATTGGTACAAAATGAAAAAGGGTTGAAATGCCTAGAAAATGGAGGACACCCATAGCTGGAGTGCATGGATATAACAGGTTCACTGAACCCCAGCCAAGCGGTGGGGACAGAGCTTTCTCCAGGATGAGTGAGTGTTGTCACCATGTGTTCTGTTTACGCTTTCCTCATTCACCCCTATCAGTGGTGTCAGGCATGACTGAGTGCACAGTCCCACCTGGGCATCATTCCTCTCTGTCACAAAGCCAAAGAAATAGAAGCAGTGCTTCTATTGTGAATGTATTGTGCTGATATTTTTAATAAATTCACTACAAAATCACCGCAGTATCCTCCACTTAATGGAGAGTCTATTTTGTATAAAATCCTCATATCTCTCTCACAGAATCACTGAATACATTGTACCTTGCCCGCAGTGATTGCTGACACAGTGTGTCTAGACACTGGGAACCCATCACTGAAGATGCTTTCTATGCTGGTCAAAGAAGCTAAGTGTTGGCAGACGTTAACACTTAAATGCACCGAGGTGGCAGCCTCACCTTTATTGCGGCAGGTTTGGGAGGAAAAGTTGCCCTGCTTTGGCCAATTGAAAATGTTAACACTAGAGGGGTATATCAAATGGCTGGGATGAAAAAAAAACCACAATTACGAAAATGCTCCGGTCCTCCAAAAAATCACCTTCGATCACATCAATTCCCCAGACCTCACCGTCAAATTGCCTTGGAGCCAGATCCAGAGCTACAGAGAGCAGGAGAGTATGCACCCCAACGGTGCATTGCCTCTTAGCCAGTTGGAGCACATGACCAGCTTGAAAAGCCTGAGTCTGGTCAATGTGTGGCTGGCAAATCCAGAGATGGATTGTTCGACACTACAGAGTGTTGTCAGCCTCCAGATGGAAATAAATGGTTTATACTGGCCAACACGCATGGATTTTGGTGACTATGATTGACTCGGTGCTCTCAACTTGCCTGCTCTGCAGCATCTAGGAATCAAAGGGACCAATTTCAACTGCTTGAAAACATCAATGACTCTATAATTGGACTTCTTTCAGCCTCACCTCGCCCTTGGAATCTGGTTTCCCTCGCCATTTGGAACAGTACTGGGATAGATGCAGATGAAGCCATTGCACTCTTGACCACCATTGGTTGCTTGAAACATTTTTCTTGCAAAGATGTTGCAATAACCAATGATGGATACAGGATATTGAACAACACCTTTATTGAAAAATTCATGCACTCCCCCTTGTTGCTGGAGACTTTGGCCATTGATGGTAGACTAGGCTATCCAGTAACTGCCAACTGATACCTTTGTACCGACCTGGGAGGGTGGTGGATGGAGAATTTAGCTCACATGGTGGACTTCCAGATGGGACATGTTCTGCAGGTGTTCAACATCAGGCCTCCAGATCGCTCTCTGCACATGAGTGTGAATTCCCAGAGGAGCACTATGGGATATTTGATGTGCTAGTTATTTGTTCTCTTCCAAAACAAGTTCTGATACACCATAGGTCATCTCTGCAGCATTCAGATGTGAGCCTGTCTTGGGGGTAGCTACCTTACCTACCTTACCTTACCATTCAATCCTATCAGAACGAGCATCAAACAGAGAGTGGCTGTGCTCCAGGAGTGGCAGGATGAAAGCTGTATTTCCAATGTAGACAGCCTTTAGCTCGCTGTTTGTGGAATATTTTTTCAAAAATGACATTTGCTTTGAACAAAGTGCCTGATTTTTCATCCATTTTGTAATTGCCTCCCCCACAATTGTAAAATGTAACTCATGAAATATGCTGACCTCACTTGGCTTACATGATCACCATATTGGGTGTTAAAATGTTTTGGGACAATGACCAGTGTTCGCCCTTAAGCCCTTAAGAACGATTTTGAAAATACTTAAGGGTTAATAAGGCTTAAGGGCTTAAGGGCTTAAGGGTTTTTTTTTTTTTTTTTTTTTGCGCTCAGCTGCTGCCCGGCCTTGCCTCTTTCATTATATATAAGTTTCACTTTGCTGCAAAGCCGCGTTCGGGAGACACAGCCAAAACGGTTATCCCTATTTACCACATGGTGTACAGGCACTAACTAGCCTTTGTACTCATCATCCGAATCGATCTCAATCCCACCATCATCAGGTCGCCCATCCTCCTCTGCTTCTGCTTCAGCCTCCGCTGTAGCCAGGTCCGTCATAAGCTCCGCCTCCGCATCAATCTCCGCCTGCGTCATCCGGTGTACGTGCACTTTCGTTGCCCCACCAAAGAGCTCCGCCAGCATCTTATGTTTCCACTTTGAACCTCGAAGCATCGGCGCCGGGGGGTCATTTTCATCGTCATCCGACTCAGAATCCTCCGCAGCCTGCGCATCAGCAACCCATTTTGACATCACACTCCTCCAACCTGATGCCGTCTTCACCACCGCAGGTCCCTTCTCGGTAGATTCATCATCGTCTTGAACAGCATCCCGGTACCGCAGGACGGTGAGAAGGGCCGCCGTCGATTTGTGAACTTTTCGCTTCTCCCTGAGCTTGATGAGTCCATGCTCACGATGGTCGGTCTTGATGTCAGCTCCAATCTAAAGATAGATTAAGCCCACCGACGAGAAACTGAACTCCGATACGCACCTTGGTCATTTTCTCCAACTTCTCCAGTTTGAGTCGATTGCGACGCTGCGTCTGCTTGATCTTGAGATCAGAAAAGACCCGTTCACATCCCACTTGGTTCACGACGATCTTTAGAAGAATAATCGCGAAATCCGCAAGTTCCTCGATATCCGGAGTACGGAGCGCAACCCAAACAGCAATTGGGTCCCGGCCCTAAGGACATAATAGTTAGCTGAGAACTCTCGTAGACATAAGTATTGACCATTTGCTGCTCAAACACGTCTTCGTTGTCTTTCCATCCCGCAAATACTCCAGTACCTGATAGATATTTTAAGAAGGCTGCAGAAAGCCGCGCCTCTTTGGCTCGGCGTTCCTCCGGACTGTCACTGTTATCAGGACGATCGTTGATCCGCTTGTACATCTAGTTAATCGTTAATGACATTTGTAGCCAGTATATAAAAACTCACCGAAACAACAAGGTCCAAACAGTTGAAATGGTTGATTGCAGCCTTCGGCCCAAAGCAAGAAAGTTGCTCAAATGGATTGAGGATTAAGGCGAGCAAGAAGAGAGGCTGATCACAGTCCTTCCACCGCTTCTCCAGCCGCTTTGTCATTCCGGCGGCGATGTCGGGCTCAGGATGGTCAAGCATACGCAGGAACATCCCGGCCAAGCTGAGAAGAACTTGATCAGCGCGAGTGGAGTCTTTCTGGTTGATGTTAGTTCCATAGCAGATCGGCTCAATATCCTCGATGAGAGACTCCAGACTGGACCAAAAGGTCCTGTCCATAATTAAGTCGCAGAAAGTGTTCGCCTCCGTTATGAACGCGTCCTTCTCGGCCCCCGTTGCTCTCCCAACCTGGGCAGCAATTAGTGCGCCACGACTCTGCATTACACCAAGCACCAGCGACTCTTCGAGACAAAAAAGATGCATGAACGCGATACAATGGGTCATCCACCAGGTCATGTTCGCCACCAGGTATGCAAGAATCAATATGACTCCGGTACGATCCATACTTATTGTACCCTGGACTCCGTCGAATATTTTTCGCACCTGTTTGCAACGTAAGTATATGTTTAACAAGCGACAGCAATGATTTCGCGCCTTGGAGTGGTTGTTAATCCACCCTGTTAAAGCGGTGGCGGACTCGGCGGTTTGAGCGGCAAATTTGTTGACTTTAAAATAATCCCCGAGCACCAATTGAAACTTTGAATGTTTAGAAATTGTGCTGCGGATCAAGTGAGATGATGAACAAACCTGATGGGCCCAGCACGACGGCAACATCAAATATGCGCGCTCCTTTCCAAGAAGAATGCGCCCCTTCTTACTTCCTCCATCTGCGTCCGTAATGAAATACACGATGATGCAGTTATACTTAACTTCGGTTCGGTCAGTAATATCACCAAACATCTTGCACATTCCCGGACCGCCCTTGTCTTCGGTTGTGATGTCCAATAGCTCAAGTGTATACGACTAGAACCAGAGGAATATAGTTATTTACGACGTGCAAAACAATTGTTGGCATACCTTGTAGTCAATATCGGCGCAGACTGCATTGACGGCGTCCTTTGTCAGTGATTTCCAGCCATCCGCGCTGGAAATAAATTAGTAGCAGCCGGATATGCAACATAAAAATAGATATCCGCACGATAATCCAAAGACTTGATTCTTGAGAACGTGCACAAGCTTCTCCTCCACAATGCTCGCGGCCTCGTTCAATAGACGTTCACCGACCACCTTTCCGGAAGGCAGAATATCTGGTGCACAGCTGCGCATCATCCCAAAAAGAGCCAACATCTCCGGGTCCTCAAATAAGCGGAACGCAGAGTTGGTGGAAATAATGGCGTGCAGAGATTGCGACTGTAAAGCGGATGCCTGGGAAACACTGAACGGCATGTCATGTCCAGTATACACCACCAGCTTGCCGGACTTCAGTTTTTTCGGAGCCGTAGAACCACTTCCCTCCGCCGTAGACGCAGAGCGGCCATGCTTTGACGGTCCTGGTGCCGATGCAGCATTTTTTGCAGCCTTTTCAGTGGCACGTTGCTTGGTTGCCTCTGCAATTGCCGCATCTGACGCATACGGGCACTTCGGGATACCCTTCCCGCCAAGAATGTGAAGGATGAATTTTTCTTTGGTGCCCGGTATCGATCCCGCGACTGTGCGTGCTACATTACTGACATTAGTCACTGCATCAGATATATATAGGTACTGATAGATACAGACCTTGGGCGTGGTCGTCCTGCTTTCTGGCTGACTCTGTGGCTGCATCGACGGGTCTGTCGTCGATTCGGGCTTGCTTGATGAGGTTCTCATGATTCCGGACACAGCTTTTACACCAAGTCTCCCAGTGACTGGAGTTGACTTTAGCTGTACCTTCCCAGAAGAAATTCCAAAGAGGGTTATCATGAACTTTGGGCATTGTAGGCGCAAGCAAGAGGGAGCGGAGTGAAAAGACAGTGAAGATGCCATCAAAACAATGATCAGATACCGATGAGCTCGCTAGTTATACACTCTATGCACTGGAAACAATGTCTCTCTGCCCCCCAGTCTTGTTACATGGTGCCCCACCATTCTTTAACAACTGAAATCACTCTTGAGTTTCTCATTTAGGATTTATAAAAAATATCCCACCAGTATTGCTTGGCTGAATTTGAATTTCTGGGGAGATTTTGCACGTATTACAGCAGATATTGCGGAAAAGAGACGCTCGCATGCGGCAGAGTCATATGATGTGTGTGCCATGATCCCGAGATGGGCAAGGGCGGGTGCGTTGAGTGCTTCAGTACCTGGTTTCCCCATGGTAGTCGGGAAAGAGGAGGGATTGATGATCATTGATCCACTTTGAATTGATCCGCTCACGCTTGTCTTGTGCGCGAGGTATCTCTAATCCCTCACTGATTCCAGATGACGTGCAGAATCAATGATTTACGGCTGGCTTTAGCCGTGGGAAAATTTCGCGGGCCGAAGGTCTTAAGGCTTAAGAATAGCGGAAAAATCCTGAATAATACTTAAGGGTTAAGTTAAGGGTTCTTAGCCCCTTAAGGTTCTTAACCCCTTAACCCTTAAGGTGAACACTGACAATGACAACCTGCCAACAATTCAGCTTACTCCAGCTCCAAGCACAGTGCCTTTTTTGAACTGGCAGTCACCCTTGATTACTCCCCTGTGAAAAAAAAGCAGCAACATGAAAGCCACAAGCACCACTATGGCAGAGGCTGGATTCAGCCCCACTCCTCCCCCTCCTTCAATACTGGTGGTAGCAGTCTACAACAGAGACAACAGAGTCTACATTTCCAATATCATCTCTCAGAAATGATGACAATTGATTCAATGAATTTGCAGATGGGGTGGGAATGAGAGGAATTGGATTTTACCAGATAAGCTGGTCCTTATTTGTATGTGAGGGCTGGGACAGGGTTCATGGACATACAAATGTGAGGTTTATTTTTACAATTGATAAAATAAAATAAACCACTCCATTTTGCTCATTCCAGGGACATTGGTATCATCTTCAGAAGCTTGACTCTGACAAAGAGCTTTATGTCTGTACCTGTGCTCTGGTCCATTGTGTACATGAACAGTATATGTTGGATGGAGGTAGGGAGGCATTTGAAGAAGCTGATTTTGTGTATCAGGAAGGTAAGAGACCAAGATTGTCTGCAGGAGTACATCTCAATTATATCTCAGATAGCCTATGTTCTGTTGTATTGTTCTCAAGAGAGTTGACCCCAGTGTAGGACTTATTGTGTAACCCACAAATATTTATATTAGGTTGCAAACCCGAGGGAGCTCTGGCGAGCTAACAAGGTCTGCTACATTTGCGTGAGACAGTCCGAATGGTGTAGATTGGCACCAGAGAGTAGCATAGCTTTGGGAATATCCACTAGCTGTTACTCTCTGTAGCAACAAGTGAATCTCAACTTGGGCCGCTGAATCCTAAGAGGAAATGATTAGCATAAGGTGGAGAGAAACTTACCAGTCTCCGAGTCCTTAGAGTGTAGCAAGTCCTTTAAGAGGGACTTGAGGCATGGAAAGCGACAAGGAAATGGTTAAGGGTAGAAAAATGATCTATTCAGTGATTGCCACGGTCTTATCTATGAGTGACAATAGTAACGGTAACGTGGTATGTGATGCCGCCCGTATGCACACGGCGGAAGGAAATACGATGAGATTTAGTATGAGTTGTGCCACATTCTATGAACATGGCTGAAGAGAAAAACAATGAAAAAGTAGGTAACTTGCCATTAAATAGTACAGCAGCCGGTTGAATGGCTGCAGCCTAGCGCAGCCCAAGTGTGGCTAGGATAGCCCGTTACACCCAGTCAACAAGACAATAACCTTATTCTCTGTTGCAACACCACACACTCCTGCTCTGTTAAAGGCAAGGGTGATTGTAAGCAATATGGAGGTTTCTGGAGCTGGCCATTGGACCTGTAGTCGGGAGAGCTCCTATATTACAGACTGCACTCACATCAAAGAAGCTCGACACTATCTGAGCCGAATCGGTGATGGTATGGAAGGTTAGAATGCTCCTGGAGTGCAAGACACATATGGTAAGGAAATTAACTGAGTCTATGTGCCGCACTGAACCTATGTTAGTCCAAAGTCTACCAATTAGGCCTTTGTGGTCTGCACTCTATAGTTGTATCTCAGCTTGGATACCTGGGCCCTACTGGACAACTACAGCTCTTAGGATACCCTCTAGAGCTGGAGTGTGTACGCTACAATCTAATGATAGTTTCTCAGAGTGAAGAGGATATTCAGTGTAACTACATTAAACTGGAGAACTCACCTATAACCTGTTGGCCTCTTCTTGAGTGTATAACCTCCAAGGAAGGTTAGGTTTTGGCAAGGCAACAGTTTAAGAGTAAGAAAAGATGATATTTTATTGTCCACTGGTGTTCATGTGATACATACTACATGATGTCCATGACTAATACTACTGGTGGATTTGGGAGAATGAAAGAAAAAGAAATAGTAGCTATACAGGGTATAAATGGATAGAGTACCTTACAACCAAACACTCATCATCACATCATTTTGGGCCCCTATCTTTCAAATATCGGTTCACAATGTCCCTCCAGGTCTTGAGGAGCAACACAACATTATATACAACCAGGATCTGGGCCCTAAAACTTCACATGAGAGCAAAACAATGTTATATAGTTCCAATCCAGGTCTCCAATCCTCGACAAGAGAACAAAACAATATTATATGACCACAAAATATTTGCAGCCAGTTCTACATGATCCCACTGGTGGGACCATGTGGAAAATGGTGACAAACAGCCCCAGCACGAGTTGAATGCACATCTCTCAGTTATGAGTGTCATAGGCTGTTAGACCATAGGATCATTATATTCTCTGGAATCTGCAGAACCACGGGATAGCATGACTACAAGGCCAAGATGCTCGACATAGGACCCGGGAGTGGGTTAATATCGCTCAAGAGGAACTGCGTGTAAGGCATCTGAACACTATTTTTACTTATCTATTCTTCTCTCTGCAGTACGGCTCAAGAACGAGCCATACTGGGTTATAATCGTAGTACGATGTACAGCTATCAGTTATTAGTCACATATCTGATGTAAGTAGTACTGCGTGAGAAATATCATCTTTTACTCCTCTTACATCCATCGCCTCTGAGCTTACTGAAAGCCTGGAGGTTCCAGAGTGGAGGTAAGTACTAGTACCTACTACTTACTGATATATTTCTGCTTACAGGAGCTTCCCTTAAGAGACATCTCTCTGAGGACAAGAAATAGGAGCTTAGGACATCCTTAGCTATAACCTATTTCTCTGAAGCTGTTACATCCTTCGGATCATGCTCGCTACGCTTGCCAGGTCTATTACTCAGTGTCACTCAACTATAAATATTTGAGTACTTGAGCTGACCTTCATACAAGTCCTACACTGGGCAGCTGGCTGTAACATTGACCCAGCATACAGGACTTTGTTTGCCAGCATCTTTGCCAGTGCAGCATGGCTGAAGACCTGGGATATGCGGTGTCATATCATATGACATAGAAGGCGACCCAGGGCGTGCAAAGGAGACTTTTCAGACCCGGAGCATGCCAAGACCACTCACTATTAATAGGACTGGAGCCCCATGGCAACTTGGTGGCCATACGACCTGGAGCATGCCAAGAGCACCTTGTACCACATGACCTGGTGTGTGTTAACTGGTAGGTGATTCCAGGTCCTTGTAACCAAGGAATCTATTTTCAGCCCCCAGGCGACTAAGCTGGTTATGACAGGCAAGTACTGGTGAGGAGTCATACAGAAGGAGAAGTGGACCTGGGAGGGGGAAAACTATAAATACAAGGATCATTCTTCACATAGATCACTGAGTTCCCCTGTATTTCTCTAGTTCACACTAGGAGAAGGATAAAATACACCAAACTATAGAGCTCTCTGGTCATCCAGAAGGCTCTCTTGTGAAAACATCTCCCTCTGCTTTTTGAAGCACTCATAAGATCCTCCTGGATTACATCCTTCACCCAAAACACTCTGGTTTAAGGAAACGATACTTGTATACAGAGACACTGCCATTTCAAATGTACTTGTAGTGCAAAATCAGGGCATGATAGCCTTGAGCCACCTCCTACACTACCGCGGTCAGCCTTTCTTTCTGTGAAAAATCCTATCAGGAGGCTTCACCAGTAGCATATGACATCTGGATAATCCTCAGACCAATCACACCTGAGCATATCACCTTATTCACCTTGATCAACGACCCAGATTCTGTTGTACACATTACAAACAGGGTCAGAGGGAAAGTTCCACTGCCTTTTAGCAAAAACAGCACGAAAATATAAACCCTCTCAAGTCCAGCACTACCTGTATTCCCACATTGTTCTGAAACAACTGTAGGGACTGCCATAGGTCGATTGGCACAGGAGAAGGCCTAGTATCAATCCTCTTCATTGACATACAAAGCGAAATATAGCTAAAAACACCCAGAGAAGCGACTCAGGTGTTCTTTAGCTCTTAATTGTTATATTCTAGCCACCCAAACACCTGGAATAACCACCAGCAAATCTGATATACTTGTAGCACTCCCATAGGCACTTGCTCAGGGTAAACCCATGCACTAAAAACAAAGTAATTACACCATTCATGACCTACGACACTCCACTGCCCTGATCATTTCCTCCAGAGGATGTACTTTTCTGAAACTTACAGACCCACTTGCAGTTATCAGAACCACAGTCAATATCACAGTGTTCATATAAGTACATATATACTTGGTTGATTCACAAATCAAGAGGTGAGTGGATCACACCTCAGGTGTGACCTTTGTGACTGACTCGGGCGACCAAATCCACAAGCATAGCACATCCTCATTAATCATTTGTCACACAGAAACTGTTTGACAACAGAAAATGGGAGCTCCAAAATATGTTCTTGGTCATAATAGCTTTGGGCCTGGGGTAGAACCCATTGGCTGCTGCTTTGGGAGTCTCCACACTGATGTTATGGAAGGTATGTTGTCCTATAATTTCCAGCCCACTTGAGACATATTCTGATGGAAGCTGGTAGTTTACTAGAACCTCTTTTCCACTCTGTGTCCATTCTCAAGACTGTCGATGACTTGGTTGAATACAATACTTTTTCGACATGGTGTAAGCCAAAGTACTTTGCAACATTGATCTCAACTGTTTCATGGCAAAAGCTTTGTCATCTCCATTCTTTTTTGCACCGCCATGCCTTCAATATTATTGAAGGCAGCATCTCCCTCCCTCACTCCTATAGCTCTCCCTGGCCACTCCTAGGAGCTCCTGGATCTTTTTGACCTCAAGAGTCACTGACTAATCCCTGCCAGCTTCCACCACATTGTTTTGTGGCTTCAAGACCAGTCTGCTCAGAATGCAGAGGAGACCTTTAACAGATTGGCACAGTTCAAGGTTGCAAAAACAACTTCTGAAATCAAAGCCCGAGGTGTGTTTACTCTCTTGTTGTTGGCACACTACTGAGTCGTCCAAGGTAGGGCTTCTCATGCTCCAGCATGGGGATTACCTTATTGTCTGCAACAAGGAATATCCCCACAACTGCTCAAAGGATAGGGTCATAGTGTGGAAGCGAGAAATGTGGGTTGTAGTGTACATAGCAGTTAGTATCAAAGCTGAGACTAGTAATGTAGTGAAGACCTCACCCCAAAGGAGATCCAACAAGCCACCAAAGTCCCTGATGACATGGTCAGAGATCCTGAAAAGGCAACTGCCAAAAAGGCAAAACAGAAGGATGATGGCACATGGGAAGAGGGATAAACATTGAACGCTCCAAGCATTCAATCAACCTCAGGACTGTCTCGCAGTTATTGTTGTTTTATAACATGGCTAACCATTGTTATATTGGCAACCAATGCCGAGTGATGCTATACTATCTCCACAACAGTTCAGACACAGCTGAACATGCATGCACCTGCTAAAGGAAGCAAGGATGGGCCCAATCCAGATAACATTCTGGCAACAAGGAGATATACTGCAGGTATGAGAAACTGATGTAATGTCAATCACTCCTAACCCTACATACTACAATTGACAGCCATGCTGGTGCCAAAGGCATTAAAAATGGCCCAATCAGACTGGCCAAATCCCTTGAAACCCATGCAAACCTCAACAATATCCCCTGTATTGAGCACCACAATAATACATGTTTCCCAGTAACTTAGCTGAACTTGGCACCGCCAACAGAATTGAACTCAGGTTTATATTTCTCTTCTTATTCTCCAAGTAAATCACTAATTGATATCCTATAGCCGAAAATCTTCCCACTATGGGGAAATTCGGTGTAATTCACCTCAGTGGAGGAGATGATCCTGCCAGATGGAGCCACATGGCTGTCCTGTCAAACCTTACTCCAAATGTCAAGCCCAGTTATTTTTCCTGGCAGATGCTGGTGTCAGGGGTGGATGCAACTGACAAAGATTTTCACCCGAAAAATTAAATCCAAGTGAAAATTATATAAGGCTTGATGAAAGCGCATTTGTGTATAGTTGTTGGGTGTGGATCAAAATTTAGGAATCAAAGAAGGAGGGGGTACTGATGCGGGAGTGATGGAGGGTTCGGAGCCAGGGACCGAGATGGAAAAGGTAGGTGGAGACGGAGATCAGAGGCGGTGTCGGAGGCAGAGGCAAAGGATTGACTTGAATAACCGATACTCAAGTAACCCAAAAATGTACATACAATGGCAGAGGAGTAACTTGTGTAATCGATACCCAAGGTGTAATACGCTTGAAGTAATATTGGGAGGATCGGAAGACGGAGGACATATATTAAAATGAGATGTCTCAAAATAGTATGGCGGTGGTGGTGAAGTAGCTCAAATAACCGATATTCGAGGTACTATGCGCGGTTTGGAAGACGGAAGACGGAGGAGTACTTGAATAACCGATATTCAAAGTACCAGATGTGGGTTCGGTGAGACAGGGGTGCTCGTAGACTAGTAACTGTACCAGTATGCGAGCCAGAGGCTGAAGAACTGAGGTGGTTGGGCTTGAACTGAAGTAAAGGTTGAAAGGTAGGATGATATTAATGGGCAATCTTGGGTCGTATTTATACATTTTGAATGCTAGTACGAGAAAGTTCCATGCGACTGTGTATGACTCCATGCAACTACATACAATTCCATTCGAGTCATGTAGAGTCATTCGCCTGTGACCGCAGATGACTCAAGGTGGCTGTGTTCTGGGATGGCTAGTTATGACTCAGCTCAGAATTGACTGGTTATGATTCACGCTGACTCCGATCACATGATCATTCCCACGGCCTGCTGATCCGGTGTTCTTGCCTGCTGGTGGGGAGCGGTGGCCAAAAGCCATGTTCAGACGACCATTACAATGGGTGGCTGACACCGGATTGTATTCGAGCTTGATTTTAGCAAGTATATTTTTCAATGGTCTCCACTTCCATGGTGGTACTGCCATCTGCATTTGTTGGCTTTCCAGCTGCATTGGCCGGATTCATTGCATGGCCTAAAGCAGAGCCTACAACATGCAAAAAATGCAACAAGAAAGACACTGGAGTATTCACACTGCATCCTGAGTTCAATTCTCTGTCATGAACATGTCTATTTTCGAGTATTTATCACAGTAGGTACAAGTAGTGTAGTTGATCGGATCATCGGCCTGTGAGGGCGCATCAAGGTCCGCATCAGATGCGCTATCATGCGCATCACTGATGCGCTCCGTTGGCAGCTGTTCCCATGCTTGACAGCGCTCTCAGTCAGCAACTCATGGATGCCTCATTGCAGCCTCATTGCAGCCTCATGTTTTCCACATGTTCTTACATATCTTTCTCATGCTTTTACTCAGCTTTCCCATGAAGCTGACTGATCATACTATATATGTACTTGTAGTTCGCCCGATGCCGAGTCTAGTAGTAGTATTTATACCGCATTGTAGTAGGTAGTTCTCCAGTCTTGAGCTAGTCATATCTCCACTAGCAATACAGTGCTCATTATCCTCTTTCCATCCTTTCCCCTCTCCAGAGCTTGAGTGCGACCTTGGTCATCGCTGTTTGTGGCAGTGTATTGGCTATTGTGTCTGACATAAGCTCAAGACTCCCCATCATCAACCTCGCACTCACTTTCCCACGCTACCGCTTTTCTCATCCTCTCTCCCAAATCTCTCCAAAACACCTTTACCTACATTCCTCCTTTACCTTCGCACTTTTCCACTCCTACCTTCAATATATCACTGAGCCCATTAGTCAGTAGACAGGTAGTCAATAGGGACAAAGGGATCCTTCCTAGGGGATTCTCTAAAGTCGAACTTTTGGGACTGTGTTCTTCATTGGGCCAGTCTTTATCTCTCCAGGAAATAAACCGGTAATCAACCCGGTGATTCTGGGAGTGTCACAACTGCGACTTTAGTTCCAAGTGGTGTTGACTTGCACCCACTAGTGGCCGAAGAAGACACCGGACTTTCCTGTGCTTGGGACCCAATATCAGCTGCGGTTTAAGCCTAGAGTTGTCTGGCACAGGCAGCGCGCTTGGCACCTGATATCCCAGTCTACATCGACCATCACATCACCCCACACCACCCACATCATTTTCCACCACCATGTCGACTCAGCACGCTCCTAACGACCCGATCTACAACACACTCTCCCCTGATGCTGCCCAGTTGCATGCCCCAACTTTGGCTGATGCCGGGTTCTGGGCACTTCTCTGGGCTGCAATCTGCAGTCTCTTGCTTGGAATCACGTCCCTGATCTCACGCTCCGACCGCACAGCCGCTGCCACGGAGCACATCGCCCATGCAGTTCATAATTATGCCAATAGACCGGCCCCTTCAAAGTCAGTCAAGTTGGAGTCACCAGAAGTTTTCACTGGTAATTCTGACAAGGTTGAAGCGTTCCTCAATGCGCTCAATCTCTACTTTGCTGGATCCGGCATCTCTGATGATGGCACTCGCATTATCTTTGCCCTTTCACTCACAAAGGGTGGCACAAGTGATATTGCAACCAATTGGGCTGATTTGCAGAGAAAGCGAATTGTGGATGCACAGACCAAGCCAAACACTACCTGCATCACAACTTGGGCCGATTTTGTGACAGAATTCACTGCCTACTTTCAAACCACATCATCAAAGGATGAGGCACAGTGGAAACTCTCGCAATTGAAGCAGGGAAATAGAACAGCTGATGAATACATCACGCTTTTCAAAGGTCTTGCTGAGGCCACCCAATTTGACAACGAGGCTCTTCTACACCATTTCAAGATCGGTCTCAATGTTCCCCTTGCTAGGGCAGTGTGGGCACTCCACCCCACGCCAAAGACATATGATGATTGGCTTAAAGAGGCTTCTGCACAGGATCGCGTTTTCAGGATGGGAAAAGACTATGAATCCAAACGCACTGTCAGGACTGAGCAGAACAGGGCAAAGCCACCCCCTGCTCAGTTTAATCCGCCCAAGCCTATGGAGAGACCTGCTGATGCCATGGATGTGGATCAGCAGAGGAGACAGCAGACTGTGTGCTACAGCTGTAATCAGCGTGGCCACATTGCGCGCTTTTGCCCCAATAACAAGCCCAGGTTCAATGTCAGAGAAATGAACCAGGAAGACTATGAAGACCTTATCAAACAACTTCAGGATTTTCGCGCACACCAGCAGTAAATAGCACGAACTCGCTGGTGGACAGTAGCACCTATGTACCTTCTACCCATGTACAGATTCCCGGACTTGAATCTATGCTCAATCCCCCCTCAGAAGCTACAAAAGTGCGAAGTGCTAGATTTCCTGAAAAGAAGGTCGAGGTTGGAAGTGTTGAATGGACTGCCAGGCAACTCCGAATTGTGAAATCAGAGGTTGCTATAGGTATCCTCGACATATGGGCAAACAGTCGGCACAGAGAGGAGGTGTCAATGGAGACAGTGGAGGAGCTGAATGCGTTGAATGATGAGGATGTTGTGGAGGCATTGAACGAGTTGAGGGCAAGAAAGCGTTATATCCGAGGTTCTGGGAATCAAATGAACATCGATGTGATAGCCAAAACACTCGATACCCAGATCCGGTTCAAACTGTCAGCGCTGTTGGACTCTGGTTGTACAGGGAGCTGCATAGATTGCAACTTTGTGAAGAAGCATAAAATCAACACAAAGAAGTATCCCCGTCCAATTCCGGTCTATAACGCTGATGGAACGCTGAATGCGGGGGGGCCGATCACGGAGTATGTGGAGATGATGATTCAGATCGGACAACACGTCGAAATCCTTCAATTTGCGGTTTCAAACTTGGGAAAGACAGAGATGTTCATTGGACATGAATGGCTCAAGCTGCACAATCCTTCCATTGATTGGCAGAAGAGCACTCTCAAGTTTGATCGTTGTCCGGTCCGGTGTAAGCCGATGGGAGCGTGGAAGGAGCCGGAGTCGGATGATCCGGAGGTGGAGGATGCAGTGTTGGAGGAGGGTGATCATCTTCTCATAGTGGACTTCAATGAAGAACTGCAAATTCACGCTTTTCAGACAACTTCTGGCAAGGTTGCTGAGGAGCACTCTAAGAAGGCAAAGCCAAAAACCTTCGAAGAGGCAGTTCCTAAGAAGTACCATGACTTCAAAGACTTGTTTGACAAGGAGAGCTTCGACGAGATGCCACCTGTGCGGCCTTGGGACCATGCAATTGAACTCCTTCCCAATGCTAAAAATCTGGACTGCAAAATTTATCCACTCAGTCCGGAGGAACAGAGGCAACTTGACGTGTTCTTAGATGAGAATTTGAAGACAGGACGGATCAGACCCTCGAAATCACCGATGGCATCACCATTCTTCTTTGTCAAGAAGAAGGATGGCAGCTTGCGCCCAATCCAGGACTATAGGAAGCTGAACGATATGACAATCAAAAATCGGTATCCTCTTCCTCTAATCCAGGAGCTGGTGGACAAACTCACTACTGCCCGCTATTTCACCAAGCTGGATGTCCGTTGGGGGTTTAACAATGTGCGGATCAAGGAGGGGGATGAGTGGAAGGCCGCATTTCGCACCAACAGGGGGTTGTTTGAGCCGTTGGTGATGTTCTTTGGCTTGACCAATTCACCAGCCACATTCCAGACCATGATGAATACAATCTTCAAAGAGGAGATAGATGGTGGAAAAGTCATTGTCTACCTTGATGACATCTTGATCTTCACTGAATCACTTGAAGAACATGAGCACATGGTCCGGCGGGTTTTACAGAAGTTGAGGGAGCACAAATTATTCCTAAAGCATGAAAAGTGCTCCTTTGAACAAAGTGAAGTTGAATACCTTGGAGTCATTGTTTCCCACAACGAAGTTAGAATGGATCCTCACAAGGTGCAAGCCATTGTTGAGTGGCCTGTTCCGCTTCAGAAACGTGATGTGCAGCAGTTCCTTGGTTTCATGAACTTCTACCGCCGATTCATTGAAGGATTCTCTGGTGTGGCCAAGCCTTTGACAGAGTTGACTGGAAAAGGGGTGTGGAGGTGGGGGAAGGCGCAGCAGGAGGCCTTTGATGAGCTGAAGCGGCGGATCACTAGTGCGCCTGTGTTGGCTATGCCAAACAGCGTTGGGAAGTGGAGGTTGGAGGCAGACTCTTCTGATTATGCAACTGGTGGGATTTTGACTCAGCAGCAAAAGGATGGCAAGTGGAAGCCCGTTGCTTTCATTTCCCATGCTCTCAATGAAACTGAGCGCAACTACGAAATCTATGACAAGGAAATGCTGGCAATCATGTTTGCCTTGTCAGAGTGGCGCCAGTATCTGCTTGGAGCAAGGGAGGACTTTGAGATCTTCACAGATCACAAAAATCTCGAATACTTCCGAAAACCTCAGAAGCTGAACAGAAGACAGGCAAGGTGGATTTCGGAGTTGCAGGAATTTCACTTTACACTGCATCACAAACCAGGGAAGCAGATGGCAAAGGCAGACTACCTCTCAAGACGAGCAGGTCATGAGAAGGGGGTGGGTGACAATGCAGATGTGGTGTTACTCAAACCAGAGTTTTTCCGAGTTCATCATCATGATACATCGTCCATCAGCGATGAGATCATGGCCAGGATCAAACGATCAGCCAAAAACAGAGATAAACTGGTTGAGCGTGCTCTGGTGAACAAGGAGAAGGACTGGCAAGAGCTGGAGGGTGGGGTTGTGACTTGGAAAGACCGCTTCTACATTCCAAGAGATAAGAAGCTTAGGGAAGACATTATCCGATTGCATCACAGTACAAGTCTTACTGGTCACCCTGGGCGCTACAAAACCCAGGAATTGATCACTAGGAACTACTGGTGGCCACGTTTGCAGACAGACATTCGCTCTTATGTAGATGGGTGCCAAACTTGCCAAAGAGTCAAACCAAGAAGAATGGCACCTCCTGCACCTCTGTCTCCAAACACTGTCCCAACTCGGCCTTGGCAGATCGTTTCCCTTGACTTCATCGGTCCTCTTCCAATGTCACATGGCTATGACATGATTCTGGTGTTTGTGGATCGGTTTAGCAAAGCAGCAAAGTTCATCCCATGCAACCAAGAAATAAACTCAATGGGTGTTGCTAAGCTGTTCCGAGATCACATCTTCAAGAATCATGGCATGCCAGAGCGGTTGATTCATGATAGGGGCACACAGTTTGCATCAGACTTCACAAGGGATCTGTGCAAGCTTTTGGGCATCAAACAGAACATCTCCACAGCATATCATCCCCAAACCGATGGGCAGACAGAGAGAGTCAATCAGGACTTGGAACAGTACCTCAGGATCTTTATCAATCACCGTCAGGATGACTGGTCCGAATGGCTTGCCATTGCGGAGTTTTCATACAATGACAAGGTCCACACTGCTACAGGCTTCTCTCCGTTCTATCTCAACTATGGACAACATCCATGGAAGGGAATTGAGCCCAAAGGGACTGTTCGCACACCAGCTGCCCAGGAGTTTGCAGAGACAATGAGGAAAACTCGAGAAGAGGCCGAGTCATCTTTGAAAGCAGCAGCTGAAACGATGAAACGGTTCTATGATCGAAAGCGCAATGATGCTAGGGAGTACAAGCCAGGAGACATGGTCTATGTTGAAGGAACAGACATAAACACGGTCCGGCCTGCTAAAAAACTCGATGACAAGCGCTATGGCCCCTTCAAAGTGCTTAAAAAGATTGGCACTTCCTCTTATCGTCTTGCACTCCCTGCTTCCTGGAAGGCTAAATACCCAGTCTTCAATGAAGCGCTCCTCTCCCCCCATGTTGCACCTGTGTTCCCCTCTCAGAAAACTCCGCCCCCTCCTCCCCCAGACCTCGTTGATGATCATGAAGAGTATGAAGTGGAAGAAATTCTTGATTCCAGACTTTACAGAGGAAAGTTGCAGTACTTTGTCCACTGGAAGAATTATGGCAAAGAGCATGATAGTTGGGTCCCTGCATCGGATTTTACTGCAGCTGACCATCTGATTGCTGATTTCCACAAAAAACACCCCTCTGCACCTCGCCCTCTTCCACATAATGCTCGGTTCATCTACAAGCGTTTGGAGAACTTTACCACCACCCCTCGTCTGCCTGGTCATTTGTACAACTGGGAGAATGGCAAGATTGAGTCTTGTCGTGCCGTTGTGAGGACACAACCCTAGAGAAGGGGGGTAATGTCATGAACATGTCTATTTTCGAGTATTTATCACAGTAGGTACAAGTAGTGTAGTTGATCGGATCATCGGCCTGTGAGGGCGCATAAAGGTCCGCATCAGATGCGCTATCATGCGCATCACTGATGCGCTCCGTTGGCAGCTGTTCCCATGCTTGACAGCGCTCTCAGTCAGCAACTCATGGATGCCTCATTGCAGCCTCATGTTTTCCACATGTTCTTACATATCTTTCTCATGCTTTTACTCAGCTTTCCCATGAAGCTGACTGATCATACTATATATGTACTTGTAGTTCGCCCGATGCCGAGTCTAGTAGTAGTATTTATACCGCATTGTAGTAGGTAGTTCTCCAGTCTTGAGCTAGTCATATCTCCACTAGCAATACAGTGCTCATTATCCTCTTTCCATCCTTTCCCCTCTCCAGAGCTTGAGTGCGACCTTGGTCATCGCTGTTTGTGGCAGTGTATTGGCTATTGTGTCTGACATTCTCCAAGGTACATTGGCTCTATTTATCTCCTTGATGTGCTCTACTTTCAGTTCTCATATCAGGGCAAATCACCCGTGGTGCCAGTAGGCCACTTACATTGCCAACAGAGGCACTTTGATGCAGCCATTGGACCACTTTCAGCATGGGGTCTGAGGAATTGTTAGCATGGTGGTGAATCTGATAAAACAATATGACCTGAAAATGCTAGTATGCATTGACATGGCAAAAATATGTGGTGCTTTTTCAATGGTGCTCGACTGCGAACATGTTGCCTGCCCAGTATGGCATGAAGGCCCAGGACACTTCAGTGACAATGTGAGGATTGGCAAGATCTATCCCATGTCACCAGATACACCACACATTTGGACTAAGACACGAGATTCTGAACACCTTGTCCAGTTCTATAATTGCGATGATCTTGGGAATGATGCCCCATATGGCAATAAGATCAGAAAGGCTGCAATAGCTATGTGGGTGGAGGAGTCAACAATTATGGGTGTGACAAAGTCTGGCATTGTTATTGTACAGTCTATGGCAATGATCCAGTTACTGGAGGTGGACATCCAATGAAAAAACAAACCTTACAAAGTCAGTGTTAGCTTTGTTCTTTTCTCATAATAGTATCTAACTTGCATCTCAGCACTCAGTATCAGAGTTCAAAAGGGTTTGCCATTGTGAGGGCTGTTGTGAAGTTCACTGAGATCCAAACAAGATGAGACCTTTGTTGTTATTACCAACATAGATTTTAATGGTGATTCTGGAGATGCTGTTAAAAAGTGTGCAGTCAGGAAGAAGGGATTGACGGCAGCCAAAAAGGTGGATACACCTGGTATGTATTTTAGTTTATCAATATAATCTGGTGCTCATAAAATCCCAGCTTGAAAAGCAGTGTGGTCAGCTGCTGAACAGGAACACTACTGTCAGAATCTCCCACAATACCATAAGCTTATTGCCAAACCTCTGATTCACCCAATTCGGATTTTACAGGCCAATCCAAGCACCAGTGAGACGGCTGAAATAAAAACAAGCTTACAATTATGCTAATTCAGTCTAAACCAATCATCTCACTGCTTGGTGGTATATAATTAGGGCCAGAGTGAGCTCTGAGCTACTGGCTGTGTCCCAGAGATGTGATAGAGTACAAACGATGAGCCATACGGTGACTATATACAATACTTTAAACAATGTGAGGTCAATATAGTGTCCCGAGAACTTGTTGCGAGAACTCGTCTGGAAGTGGCCACAACTCATATGTGAGGGCGGGATCACGCAGGATTGCTAGAGTCCATACCAAGGAGAGTGTATGAATATCCATATTTATTTAAACACTGCTACACGAAGACAAACCTCAATGGCAGGGATTTGTGCCCAAAAGGTCCTTGCCACGACAATAGTTACAGTCATGGCAACAAGATATAGTCGCGACAAGACAGTTGCGACAAGTAGAACTTCTCAGGAATATGCTGAGACAAGTTATAATAGTCGGAACAACTCGTGATCACATCCCATCAATCTCCGAGACTGATCACAGCCACATGCAAAGACCAGTGACTCGGAAAGTCAATCCCGGAAATGTCTGGTGACTCCGATGTCTCCTGAAACTCCGATTGATCGGAATAGTCAGTCACCTGTGATGTTGTGATAAGGCGCCATCGTCTCGTGATAGGTCCAAAATGCTCCAGACCTCTCATGACCAAAGCCAAAACAGTAATAAGGCTCACACCGAAGAGACACAACAACTACAGCATGTTGCAAATGGGCTTAAAGTCCTTAAAATAGAATGCTGGCCGTTTTTGTGGCCTTGTACATAATTCCTATTATTCAATTTCCTTACATAGCATGTACTAAAATGGAGTGTAAAATAGTGTAAAAACAGAGTGTTGACTTTTTCCTCCATTCTAGCCTTTAGGATTTTGAGCATGGGGGTGAACTTAATTCTATTTCCTTGGAGATTCAATCAGAGCTGACTGTTCGTCTGGTTGTCTTGAAACTTATAGGTTAGGGGCAGTGCTCAAGTTGGATGACTGATCATTGAGTGCCAGCTGGCATTTGGACTTTCAGATTAACTCTGATGGGACTTTTTTTGAATTGAATTGATCGTATTTCTGCACTAGTTGGATCTTTTGACGGCGATCTCATTTGGCTATGTCTGGATCCATGCGATATGGATGCAGTGCTGCTCCGTCTTGCATCTGGAGCTTGGGCTTTTAGCTTTTATAGCTGCAATTTGGCCAACAGTAGGTGCCGGTGTGGGCTCTCACTTTGCTCAACCCACCAACCGACAGGGATTCAGCCCATTATATGACACACCATATACAGTACACCACCCAATCTCCCTTCAAACCCACAGTGACAACCCCTATACACATTTCCCATGCTTTCCAGCATATCTGTTTCACTACAAACTAACAAAGCTTGAGGAATACAATACTATATGACCTGGAAATTGTTCATACCACCTCATTTCCACTCGTACAGCTTGATAATCCACCCGGAACCGTCTTGCTTTGCCTGCGGAATGGCTACTTGGTGGTATTTCCTCGATATTCGACCCGGATTATATTCTTGACTGACAAAGCTCGATGAATACAATACCATACGACCTGGAAATCATTCATACAACCTCATTTCCACTCGTACAGCTCGATAATCTACCTGGAACCGTCTCGCTTTGCCTGCAGAATGGCTGCTTGGCGGTATTTCCTCGATATTCGACCTGGATTATGTTCTTGACTGTCAAAACTCGATGAATATGATACTATATGACCTGGAAATCATTCATACCACTTCATTTCCACTCGTGCAGCTCAATAATCCACCCGGAATCGTCTCGCCTTGCCTGCGGAATGGCTACTCAGTGGTATTTCCTCGATATTCAACCTGGATTATATTCCTGTCTATCAGAGCTCAGAGCTCAACAAATACGATACCTGGCATTGAGGAAACCCTTCATACCACCTTATTTCCACTCACACAGCTCGATAACTCACCCGAAATTGCCTTACTTTGATCACGGAATGACTATTAGGGTGACATTCCTTCAATATCTCACCCGGAATAAGTTCCCAACGCCCGCGCTCGCTGCGAACGACTGCAAACAACTAGGAATTTGATCGTGCTCAATCAGTTCATCCCATACTACGCAATAATCTGCCCAGAGGAGGAAGCAGCACCCACTGTGGGCAATGCACAATTTGATCATGGGGTTTATGTTGAACATATGTTGATCTTATTTTAAATATGATCAGTATAAACCCTGTGACCATATTGCTGAGTATATGCTGATCATCAAATCAGACCACTGATCATACTTAGGTCATACTTAAAATATGAGCAGCATAGGATCAATGATCATATTCAGATCATATCAGAATATGATCACTGAACATAGTGTGATCAAATTCAGTCCAAAAATAGGAATATTGAAGCTTTGACCAAAAGAGGAAGACCTGCCTGATTAGGGAAATTATAGGACAGGACCCAGGACAAGCCAGGAACAGGTTCAGGACAAGGCTCTGGACAAATCAAGACAAGGACTTGGACAAGCTAGGAAAAGGACTTGGACAAGCCAGGACTACACCCAGGATAAATTAGGACATGGACTGCAACAAGCCAAGATAAAGTTTATGGCAAGATACTGTTGCAGTCTGTGACATTAGTTTGGACCTTGTCTTATATTATATATTCTCAGACACTAAAGTGTTTCCAGATTGCTTTCTACATGTACTCCTCTCCTGTCATTTTGCAGACAAAGTTGCAATTCTCAGATCACAAATTTCATAAATCTACAACTTATTTGTGCCACTAAACTACACTGGTTGAGAAATAAAGGAAGTATTTTGCTGAAGTGCCCAGCAAAAAATATGGACTACTTAGCCAGTGTTACACTTGTCATTTCTTTCAGGGCCAGCATATTCTTCAAATTTCAGGAGCATGTTGTGCTATTCTAAAATGTAGAGATTGAAAGATATCCAATGGGATGGGTCCTCCTTCTTTCTGAGACAAGAATCCAACCTGGTTCTGTCGCATCCCCTTCAGTAAGGCTAAGGACACTTGGTGGATAAGAGCCTGTAGTTGACTGGACCAAGTACTGTTTGCTATCCACAGTAGTGCCCTGAAAAATCTCCCTCCAACAGAGATCTTCAGTACAAATCCAGACTTGGTAACCCTTTGTTTGTCTGTTGGCATGGACATAGAGAGCCCCAATGGTTGATGGGTGTTCTGGTGAAAACTGTATGCCATCAAGGTGTTTGAGGGATTGATTTGATTCACTTCTGAACCAGGAGATTCTTCCAAGCACAATAGGAATCTCTATTGAGAAGCACTTTGCAACTGCATTTGCACTTTAACCTGATCAGTGTAGGCTAATGAAAATTGACAATTGAACTCACAACTCCTGCACTGTTTCTGGCATACAATAGAAACAAGTTATGCAGAATTGTTTTGAGATCCATGGAATTTTATCTTTTTTGTTGTATCCGAACAAAAAATCCAGCAAGGCTCCCCCACCCCATTTTCACTGAACCTGAGAGATCTTGAGATACAGTGGGCTGAATTACTATGGTGAAGAAAGTGTCTGCCAAAATCCATTGCTGCATTGGTCAACTCCTCAGTAATCTCTCTCCAGATATGCTCTGGGGTATAAACCCAGAATTTATGGCCCTTCATCTGCTTGTCGGAAGTACAACAGAGGATTCTATCAGGTGGAGGATGTTTCAGAATGAGATCTGATGCATCAAGCTCATCCAGGAAGTGAGTTATCTTTTGAATCCAAGCAGTTGAGGGAATGGTTATGAAACTAGCCCTTGAGAATGGTTTGGCCATGGTAGGCATCAGTGCACTTCATGTTTTTGAGTCCCAATTAAAAGAAAGAAAATTTAGACTTACTGCTGGTGCTGTCTATTTATTTGTTTTTGGATATAACAAAAGACAATTAAACTGCAGAATATCAATCAGAAATACAAAAAACAGTCTCATATAGGATGTGCCTTATTGAACATGCTATTCCCACTAGGATGTCCTGTTGACTCAAGCTGATGGAGAAAAATGCCAGCATTGACCTTGAGGAACAAGCACAAGAGATCTGTATACATACATACAAACAATGTTCCCAAGTTCTGATCTCACATGTTTTATCAATATTTTTGCAGAAGAACTGGGCTAGGCCCATGTATCAGTCTATGGGCATTATTACTGTTGATGCTTGCAGCACCCAGACTTGTAATATTGTCCTACTATGTCCTACTATGTCTAGTCTGTCCTATTATATAAATGTTTGTGGATGTTTAGAAATATTATGCTGAGCACTGATCATGTGGTACAAAGTGAAAATTTCATACCCCATGTGACTTTATTTGTCTGTGTTTCCCTAATCCCTGGTCCCAGCTCTCTAGCTACACATTGCTTTCAATGGATTTGGTGCCTCAGAATGTGCCTTTCAAGCCTGGCAATTTGCAGCTGTTCCACAACATAAAGACAAAGGTCTAGGTTTTTGTCTATTGTTGATTCCCCATTGGGAAGTCTGAATTGGGTGGTTGTGTTATATACCGTGCAAGTGGAAGGGCTAGAGCCGGAGAAACCGGGTACCGGTTGAGACCGGTAGTTCGGAAGGTCGGAGCTGACCGGCGAAGACCGGAAGGTATAGCGAACACAACACCACAGAGGACAAGGGTGAGTGTACTGGCCGGGCTGATTCAAGACAAGTCCAAGGGAGAAA